>CM049379.1:33275065-33773392 GCA_026937815.1 Etheostoma perlongum
ATATATTCTATAAAATCAAGTTACATATTAAACTGGGCCTACAATTACATGTAGGGCTGCCTAAAGCCTTTATACACACCTTTTTGCATCGAATACTAAGCTATTGAAATAGTCTAATACTAATTTGCATGCTTGTATAAATCGAGTTTTAATGTTAATCATACATGTGGCACAGTGGAATCCTCAGGATGAAATGGATATGTGAAATGTCTCTTTAAACTGTAGACCACTGAAAGAGTTTGAGTGTAGGCTGCCTTATTATTACCCATATCTGATATGATATCTGATATTTACCAATGTGGGCGTGTGAGAGGAGCCACGCCAGCCTAGGCGCTCTCTGGAGTTCCTGATGAAAATGACAGCTGCTGGATTTATCTCCTTTGACATCACATATAAACATGTGCGTCTTTTGTCAAACCACTCCTTAAATGTAATCAAAACAAATACATTCGGTGTGTGTACCAACCCCCCCCACACACACACACACTTCTGTAACCCTTTCATTTAGTAGCAAGCCATGAGTGATGCCGTCAAATAATTCCTCTGAGCTGAGACTATTCACATATTATTATTAAAAATAGTTTTTCTATGATGAATATCTTCATGTGTAAATGGGTCAAAGGATACTCCCTTCTTTGCTTGTTTCTTGCATACTTTCCATTCCAGGAAGAGCAGCTGCCACACGTCGAAACAGCTGGAAAGAAAGAAAGAGAATGAGGGCACTTTGTCTCTGGACTGAATCAGGGATACACTTCCTAATTTCTCTAACAAGTAGCCTGCTCATTTCATTTATAGTGAATATAATATAGTGCAACCATTTAATTACTATTCATTTGACTGGGGTATTAACTTGGATATGAACTTACAGACCCCCTTCTGTAAACACTGGGACTGTGTTTGTTGTTGTCACAGTTAAATAACTATTATGTAGTAATGGAGGGATTTCCAAAATAAAAGAATGTCTCTTATTACAGCGACTGCTAACCTGAGTAGATGGAGGGTCAAGTCTACGTGATGTTTTTCCTACAGTATGGGAATCAACACACACACAGCTGCAACCTCACATGGTCAATACACCATCCATCAGTAAAACTATCTACTATCAACTTTTTCATTTTAAATCCATCTACTATTTTAGTTAAGTAATTATAAAACTGAAGACCTTTAGCTTTATTGACATAATGACAAACAAACATATCTTAGCACACAGGATGTGCCTTCTGACTACTGTCTGTCCCTGCTCTGTTTCATATTCATACATTCATCATCTGTCACTACAGGATGTTTCTGGGAATAGCTGTCACTTTGGGGTTTTTATCAAGCATGTGCACATGCATGTGTCTAAACTGTGGCTTAAGCATCTGTCCGTTGCTCCTTTGGGTGGTATTGTAAATTCAGTGTTTGTCAAATCAAAAATGTAAAAAATAAAGAAGACATTATAGTAAATTAATAAAGAAATACAAATAAAAAACAAGAAACATGTCTACATTCATCTAAATTTTGGCTAAACACAAAAAGTCAGTTTATTTAATGATATGTATTTGATTTGATTATTCAATGTTAAAAAAACACTGTCAATAGGTGGTCTTATTACACAACTTATTAGTTCTGATGATAGATGGAGAAACTGATGGTTGAAAGCGTACAACTGCTGACACAACATCTCCGTGCAGAGGGGTGACACAGCTTAACAGTGGGGCAGTACTGGGACCTTTGCTTTTAAGAATAGCCTCCTCTGTCTGCGCTGCTACGGGCTGAGAGAGGCGCCTGCCAGCCACACCGTTCACTGACAGACACAATACAGCTCACTACTTATTAACTTAACAGACAGTCGTTGTTTCCGACCACAAACATCTGTTCAGAGACAAATCACTGTTGTTGAACCCGGCTGCCTTCGCTCTGTATCTGGAACACACACACACACATTTCTCCAAGCATGAGAGGTACTGATTAAATGTCACTTAAAGGAATAAACACATGCACAATTCAGTCTTGGTCAGATGCTGGTAGTGGCAGCACTTACACAGGATGAAATACTGGACCATCACCATTGTATTCATCTTCTACGAATTATTTTAGTATGAAAACCAAGAGACCTTTAAAACCAAACTCGATACGGAGCAATGTTTAGAAGAGTAAGTCCACAGGAATGAACACACATGAGCACTTGGGTGTCAGGGTTTCTGCTGGTTTTACTAAGTCAAATTTAAGACCATTATGAATTCAATTTAAGACCTATGTTGTAACATAAAAAAAGTCACATGTCAGAGTGCGGAAACAACATCTGAAAAAATTCCCTGATTTCCTTAATTGGCATCATAGGACATGGTGTCTAGATTGGCTGCAATGATGTTGAATAATGATCTACCTTGTAGTGATAATACAGTGAATTATAATTGGACTAGTAACAGAAAGAACACCACAGAACTAAAAAAGAACTGCAGGCCCATTTCAATGAACATTAGAGGAAGTAATATTAGGACCTGTTTAACATTAGTTAAGACCTACAACACAATACGTAACTGAATTAAAGACTTTTTAAAGCTTGAAGGTTTGAAGACTAACTATCTAAGCAACAGACTTACTGTGAACTCACCTGTTTGACGTTGTAACCCGTCTTGGCGCTGGTCTCTATGAACATGACGCTCAGCTCTTTAGCCCTCTGTTCACCTTCTTCGATTGTAATTTGCCTGTGGAATAAGAGGAATAACCATCAAAGCATTGCAGATTAATGCAGGAGAAATGATAATAAACTGTTAACAGACTGTGGGCCGATATCTACACTCTACACAAAGCCAAGTAGACACTCTCTATGTGCAGCTGGAGCTCCTGTTATTCTAGGCTAGTGAGGATATACCAGACTTAATTAGCTAATGAGTGTGGATGATTATTTATATTGTCCTGCGAGAAATTATTAACAGCCAATTTGCATTACATTTTAATGAGTCTGGCAGTGATTGTTTGGCTCTGGCTGTAAAATGGAGACTGAGGCAGGTGTCATTACCACAAACACGGAGAGATCAGCAGCAGGTTGGTACAGATGACTGGCTTAAATCAACCTGCCAATGGCATTCTGGGAAAATCATGACTTTCTCTGTTCCTCTCAACACAAAAAAGGACATATTTGCTGTGTACCAACTCAAAAATACCATTTGTTTGCTTTTAATTAACCCCTAACTGGCTGGAATATCAGTCTAGAAAAGCTATCCTGTTGTGCCAAGCATCGAACAGAGCGGCATTATATATTTAACTTAAATAAATCCTCCATTGCATCACAGAGGAAAGAGAAATCCATTGTTAAATAGGAAAATGATGTTCTACAGCAGGAACAGAAAACACTGCACTGGAGATTTATCTACATAATTACATCACCTAATAAAGTTGCACTAGTGCCACTGGGGCTATTTCTAAATATATATTAATACAAAATTAAATCGTAAACAGGGTGAATCGAGATCGCAATTTTATAACGATTAATCGTGCAGGCCTAGGTGGTGGTCTCTTAAAATGTTGACAGTTCATTTTTCACTCAGATTTGTATTTTCTATTTAAAAGCTTCTATATACAAGCTGCACTAATAAAAACTAATTTATAACGGCTCCAATTACAACACGTAGTGTCACCCATAGGGACGAACCCACAGAGAATCAGAACTCTAGTTCTTCTCAGCTCTACAGAGCTTTGAACTGCATCGGTTCAGCAGCAGCAGCGGAAAGGCTTCGATTAGTCCACTGTGCACACCGTGCTCAGCACCAAACGGCACACAGACGCAGTTAGCAACTAGCTGTTGAACATAGTGCAGCCCGACATTTCCCTAAGGAAAAAGCGTAGAATAAACAAAAACATTTGTGTAATTGTGTAACAAAAACACAATTTCAAATGAATGCTAATGTTGCTCTGGTTTAGCTGGATGTGTGAATGTGTTATAAACTTCTCACCAAAGTATTGGCTAAGTATAGAAGAAAAGAAAATAACAAATTACTTCCTGTCAGTGTTTATCACATTGTCACTTGGCTGATGGTGCCTGGTGTACGGTGCACACTAGGTTTCCCTTATACAGGACTCTGCAGCACCTGAACTGTTCATACCCAACTTCCCCATAGGTACTGAGCATTGTGAAGAACTCCACCACGCATGAACGTACACAGAGAGACCGAGGTGCTCCTCTCGACCAACTGATAATCAGATAGCACCATATCACAGTCATTTAAAATACACAACCCTCTGCTCCTTCTCAAGGCAGGGCTAGATGTGTCAGTGCTAAGCTGCATCACTGACTCATTTTAAAATGATTTTTAAAGTGCCAGCGGCACACACAGCCACCTGGAAACAGAGCTAAGATGCCACAGAGAAAAACACACGTGACATGGTGCTATTACTATAATAAACACTAAACATAACCGGTTATGCTAATGGTTGTATTCATTTAGATATTTGATTAATAAGGTAGCAAATATTCATTCCTGGCATTAATAATAAATTCATATGGTTAAGTATTAACTAAGATGATTATTATACACATTGATTCAGCCAGCAGCTCTGCCATCTAATCTAATCTCTGCAGTGTGGAGTCGGCCTGATGTTTTTATCATGTTTGTGCTCAACTCAACGTTCCCACGGACATTCAGGAGGACACTTTGCACATCATGGTTGCCATGGCGTCAAGACATAAAAGGAAATGCTGACTAAAAAGAAAAAATGTGATGGAAGAATTGTTGTAGGGGACAGGTTTCAGTGTTAACTACTGTGCATACCTCTTGTCGGCCAGATCTGTCTTATTGCCGACAAGCATAATGATGACATCACTTCCTCTCTCCGTTCTCACATCCTCAATCCATTTTGACGTCTGCTGGAATGAATTAACATCTGTTGGGAAGAAGAAACCAACCTGAGTCAAATTACAGCTGCTGTTTAGGCTGACACGTCTCCTGCTGTTACTGCCCTTACCAAACCATTAACACTTTAAATACTGATGTGTTTTTTAACAGCTGGCAGGAAGTGAAATCTGCAGATACAAAATGAATCCAATATTTTATTATACATTTCATTTTTCTTACATGGTTTATTATGAATGCAAGAAGAAGATAAAACCCCATGTGGAAGATCATATTACTGATATCTTCCACATCATGTCACAAGATATTACGTAGATAGAAGTGTTTGATACACACAGTACTGGAAATACACAATAAATCCTCCATGCTCTGCACTGTAGAATGTTAACAGTACTTTATAAATCCCTTTGACCTTGTCCTGTTCATTAAGTATGCAGACTAAGGTTGTACTGGATGGTTGGACTGGGACTTTGATGAGACCGTCTTTATCAGGGCAAAAAAAGCGCTCGGTTTGGTATCTGTTATTTTTCCAATAAAATCAGGAATAAAATTCACTTCTGGAGGGCAGGCATATTACAGTAAGTGTACTTTGCACTTTTAAATGCCACCTTTGACAGATTTGAGAGACAATAATGACACTTTCTGTCATGGAAAATGATAATTATTCTCACCACACCAACTGGGTATTGCATGGTTTTGCCTCTCTGGATGAGGCCAACTTCTAAATACTACAGTTGAATGCCCTACTACAGGTTTGCATAATATACATTATTAATATATTATCAGTCATGGCTAGCTGATATATTCAAGATAAACAGTTCTTTATATAAGGATGGAGGGATTTGGGGTAGTTATTCTGACTATTAAATGCAATGATAGAGTTGTTTTTATCCAAGAAGAACCGTGTTTAAGACAATTTGAGAAGGAGGGATGTTATGTAAGCCTATCGATGTGTAGTGTGGATCCAATTTGCTTATGGGAAATATCAAGGAGATATTTGATATTTGTGAAATCTTAGCTTGGATTCTTCTACTCTGCTTTTTGGGGAAATCCATCCATCACATGTTTCAAAATTAGAGAAAGGGAAACAGTTTGGCCGAGAAAGAGAGAGAGAGAGAGAGAGGGGGAGTGAGAGCAAGTGAGAGAGAGAGAGAGAAGGAGAGAGCGATAACTTTGGCTACATGTGTTGACAGTAAACGGGTAAAAACAGATAACTAGAGTACGATTACAGATGAACACTTAAAGGTCTAACAATACAGAAGTTGGACACTTAAGATAAGTCTGATATTCAAAGTTTGATAAGGGACACTGACTTGTAATGTCGTAGACCACCACAGCCACAGTGGAGTCCCGTATATAACTGGGAATGAGGCTCCTGAAGCGCTCTTGTCCCGCTGTGTCCCAGAGCTGCAACCTCACCTGGGGTTCAGAGAGAGAAAGCTGAGGAGGCTGAGATTATTTGGATATTCAGAGAGCCAAACAAAATAACCCAATAGGCTCCCTCCACACACACACAACCACACACAACACAATAATAGTACAATAAAGCAGTGTTTACACTCTATGGGATGGCTCCATTTGCTTTTTTGGTACGGTAGTAGTGTCTTTTCTTTTTTGTTTTGACCGCGGATTACAATCCAGTGTAGGCTGGAGTCTCAGCTGATCGCCGTAGCGCCACCGCTATGGGTTAGGGTTTAATGCGACACTTGTTGACTCCTTTAAATCGGCAACAGAAGAAACAAAGAATGTCTGTCCTTCGTCAAACATACGGCGTAGCGTACAGATTGTGGGGTTGCAACGGTATAAAATGTTAATCATAACCTTCTCAGAAAGCAATTGCTTTACTTAAAACCATTTTTAATGAGAGTACGTGTAAAGTAGACCTGCACGATTCAGGGAAAAATATGAATCACAATGTTTTTATCCTAGAATTGATATCACGATTCTCTGCCATGATTTGTTTCTCATGAAGAGTAATGTTTACTGCACACATGAACCATGACAAGACCAAACTAAGTGGCAGCACCAAAGAGATTTATGTTGGACCTAGAGCACACTGGGCATCACCACAAGCCTGTAGACATAGAGGCTTCAACGGAGAGACGGGAGCGCATCGCACCGCTTTACAACATATTTAATACAGTCTATGTTTAAAAGTCTCAGAAGAAAGTAGCAGTGTTTGGGATGCAGTCGGCTCGTAAAATTAAATGAGAATCAAAGTCATAAAAAAAAATCAAAGTTATTTAAAAATGAAATCGCGAACAGGGATGAATCGAGATCGCAATTTTATAACGATTAATCATGCAGGCCTAGTAAAAAGTCTCCCTTTTAAAATTCAGTACTGTAGATAGGTGAATGTACAAAGTATGATAAGCGTACATTTCCATGCCCCAGTGAAACCAGTATATTGCTGCAAACCTCACATACTGTATGCTGGAGTTTTGCAATTTCTTAAAATTCTGGATCGTGTGATATAAAAAAAAGTGCGGTTTCTATTGATGTTAACTTGGCTATTTAAAAATTGCGGGTTTGTGCATGATGTCCCGTGTCCTGCTAGTGGCGATTCTATCCAACAGTGGTCTGCCGTGTTTCAATTTATTTATATGAGGGGACTCATCATGATGACGCTTACAAGGTTGTACTGCTGTATGAAAGATTACCAAAAATAAACAGACATGCACACAGATAGTATTCATCTACATATTACAAGCTACACAGACAACATGCTGTTCATCAGTACTGCAGACATTTCAGCACATGCATTATTGTAGTGACAAGCAGCTCTACAGTGTGTTTCTCTCTGAAAGGAGTTACTGCACTGCTGACACATTACAGACATTTAACATCTTGGTCATGCCATTAAACAGCTGTTACTAAGGTTCTTACCGTTCGATCTTCCAAGTACATGGTTTTCGACAGGAAGTCAATTCCAATTGTGGCCTAGGGAAAGAAGATACCCGCGGATCAACATCACTGTAAATACAGTGAAAAGCAAAGAACAGAGTGTTTGCAGAGGAATGAATAATTTACAGTCCTGATCATCTCCCATCACTCCATGTATGGATACCAGTACTCTATAAACCAGGCCAATACAACAGTTATGGAGCTTAAAATGTTACTTTTTGAGTTTCCAATGTCTTTTGAATTGATCATCAAATGCAGTCAATTTTTAAAAATCAAAACAGCTTACAGTATGTCAGTTATTATTGTGCACATATTTCACTTCAATTATCAGAACAATTGTAATGTTTGACTATGGTTTTACACTCAAATGGGCTGCTTAAAATCATGGCTCATATCATTTCACATTTGCCATTTATAATAGCAATCTAATCATTCCCGTATTGTGTCACAAGGCAGATGGCACTGCGTTCTCTTCAAGGCATGTTTACTTTCCACAGCCAAGCCCAGGGCTCTCTGCTTCGCTGCCTGCAGCCATATCATCAGCTGCTCTGAATCAAAAGCTAGAAATCAAGGATACACTGTGGAGAGTTTTTTGTGTGTAACGGAATTAGGTTTTTTTTTATGCCAGAACCGTTCAGTTATAGATACTTGACAATAAACTTTCAGATCTCAAAACAGCACGGTGCTTGTAAATCACAATCACTAATGCCATTATTTTGAAATTCAGTATTAGCAGTAACTGTTCTGTTACTGTTTTGCATACATGGAAATCTTCCTAATATTCTTTTGGAAAGAATGCACTTTAAATAACTTTAAGAACAAAAGGTGCATTTTAAGAGACAGAAGAGTTTGGAATGACTTTTTTCCCCCAGCTGGTTAAGGCAGATGTGGTTAGTTGTGCTTTCATGTGGTGCATCCAGATGTTTGATGTCTCAGTGCAGGTGTGAGGGGGACGAGGGTGTAAAAGGCTTAAAGGCAGCGGGGAAAGGACTGACCCAGGATTAGGCAGCAGTCCCCGGCTGTATGTTTTAAGCTTGTGTGACCCCAGCCTGCAAACTCCAGCACTGAGCAGCTGGTGCACATCCTGCAGCTGGCTGGGGGAGTCTGATAGACAGGGAGGATGCAGTTTCCTGCATGTATTTAACAGCCACATTGATTTCATCTGGATACAATTTATTTGTTCTAAGATACATTTGCATTTGTATTTTGTTGTGGGTGTATCCGTTGTGTTTGTCTATGCTAGGCCGTCATACCCACTTTGACAGAGTTAGGCATCAGCAGCTTGATCACACACTCGTTTCCTTGGTGATGTCGGCTACAACAGTGGCCTAACTCAGAAAGTCTGGCATGAAGACAGGATGTCATTTATACTCTTCCTTTACACTGAAAATAAACAGCCTCAAAGAATTATGAAGTGCTTCATAGAAGATCATAGCAAGCAAAATTAAAATACTTGTTTGGCTGTATCAGGCCCAAAACAGACAGGTGGATTTCATGCACTTCCAAATTAACTCACCTATTTATTCTGGCAGAATAAGCTTGAAAAGTATTTAACAAGTTGCATAACAGACTTAAAAAACTTACTGTGTTCTTGAAGTTAAACACACTAATTTGGTTATATTGACTTACTACAACAGCCCATAAAAATAACTTTGAAATGAAAGAAAGCTTTGAACATTGGGGTCCCCTGAGAAATCATTTCATATTGCTGATTTGGTGTGACATTATTGACACAATAGTGCAACTGTTATATCTATGCACAGAGCTGTGGCAGGAGTTTTCCCTGGGAGGTAGCAGAGGTGCTGTAGAATCCAGTTTTAAATATAGAAACCCACACAGACAGCTATACACGAACGGATTAGATCAACAGAAATTATTCATATTCCTTTCAATTTTTAACTAACACACATCGTTAGAAGAAAGACCATAGCACTCTGGCTCATTTTGCCAGGGACTAGGTCAAATATGCTTTAAAAGGATCTGAGAGATTTCATTAATTTTACCTGAATAAGGCATAACATATTGGGCTTAAGTTTTTTTTCACATGTGAAATCATCATTAAATAAACAGATTTTGACAATGTTTTTGATGTGGGGACACCAGGAGTCATCTTTTTAGAGATTCATTAACATTTATTCCATCATGCAATAGCGTTTTAGATTACAAATCACACTCAGGTAATGGGAAAACTAATCTAAATAATGCAAGCAACAACACTATGATTGAGTCAGGGTGAATGAACTGGGTCTTAAGCAACTGGCTGATCAAAACTAGCATTAGCATTGGCACAATAATCTGGAAAATTCATTTATTTTCTCTTCATATGTAATCGTAAATAAAATTTGATTGGGTAAACTTGTCCGTTCTAATCAGCGATGGTGTTTAACTTGGAAAACTACAACTCCCATAACTTTACAACGTCATCAAAAGTCTGTGTTTGCGATCCATTTTGTTTTGCAGAACATTACATATTGTACGTTTAAGACAATCAGAAAAAAATTAAAGACAATTAGACATAGTAGGTTGTGCCAATCACATGTGCTATAAACCAATCCTGATCAGGCAATGGCAGCTGTTACAGTGGGTTTGTATGCACTTAAACATGATGACTCATCTGGTACTCTAAGGCAATGAAGATGGAAATCTCAGTTGGGTAATGTGAGATGTTTTCTGACAAATACTACTGTGACACCAGATGGGAATGGAAGTAACATGACTGGACGGACACATGGGGAATTGTGAGCAATACCTGTACAAAGTTGTATTGTATTTAATATTTACAGTACATTCAGACAGTAACTAACCCTAATTAGAACACAATTTATCCCGGTTAATTCTGAAAGAAAGTAATGAGATAATTACTGTGTTTCGGCAGCAATACTGCAGTGATGGCTCAGGGATGACTGTGACTCTATAGTGACAGCAGGAGTTGGCATAATCACTTCGGGATAATTCCAAAAAACAATCCTGTAATCCAGCGGACTTGTCTGACAATCATTCTCATGGGAAATACAACTGATTCCAGTGAGCGCTGTTGACTAGTCCCTTTCTTTAACCTGAGCACAGGCTTTACTGTTAACAACTTCTCAGGGTTGGCCTGTTAGGAGGTCATGGAGTACCACCAGACCTGCCATTTAATCCAAACGTAATCATTTTTGGGGTGTTTGCACCAACAAGATGTTCACAGATTTATGACCAAACACAAATGTCACATTTGGCTTTAATCACTGCGTGCAACAATCAAGGATTTGAACTTGGAATATTTTTGAAGTTTTTATCCACGACGTTCCACTTCCGTCCCTCATTTGTCCAGACGTCAGTTATTCTCCACTTCCTCTGTGTTGGCGCTCTAACCTGTGGCTGATTTCTGAGGACTATGGTTACCTGGTCCTCAGATCTCTGCAGGGTAAATCCAGACAGCTAGCTAGATCTGTCCAATCTGTCCTGGTCCTCAGATCTCTAAGACAGCTTTTGTCTGTTTTCTGTTGACAACTAAAACTACTACTGAACATACACATGCTCCACCAAAACAACTTCCTTCCTGAGACTATTTAGCAGAGGCACCGTGTCTCCGTCCGGAGCTTAGCTCCACCCAAGAAGAGGCAGTGCTGTGGAGAAAGGTCTGGCAATGCGAGACTGCTGCTGCTCCCACCAGGACTTTCAAGGTCTTCCATCTGTCAGTGACGCTGTTAAACCAAAAGATCTGGAATCACAGTGAGCACACTGGCATTTGCTCAAAGTGCCTTATTTGACAGCAGCTTGTGAACATGCAAAATCCGATTCTTTTGGAATTTACTGCCAGAACTAGAGGGAAATCATCAATCTATGATCATGCCTTCTCCGTCAGACAGAAGGCTGTGTATTTAATATATGAAGAACATAACAATTACAGCATGCCACATTTGTAACCACAGTAATCAGTCACGCCAGTACTGATAATAATAATAATTAGTCTATTTAACTCACTTTACTCGTGTTGTGAAGCATTATAAGTATATTTGTACCCCTCTTCAATATTAATTTAAGAATAACCAATCTTCTAACCATAACAGCAGAATTGTTGCAACAGCAAAGAGAGAAACGTGTCCCCCTGGTTGGCAACAACAGAGGACTAGAGCTCCAAGAACACAAGGAGACAACTGTTTATTCACAATAACATAATTCTGAGAAAAGCAACAAATTCTCACATTTAAGAATGAAACCAGAGAGTTTTGGCATTGTTCCTTAATAACTGATTTAATCAATTATCAAAATTGCAACTCAATAACATTTAGAAGTTACATGCATTATCTTTACAATCTTGCTGTAAAATTTGTGTTTTAGTGCTGCAACTGATGATTAGTCTCAACATAAATGAATCATCTCACTATTTTCTCAAACAATAGATTAATTGTTAGTCTACATAACATCAGAAAATGGTGAAAAAACGGCCATCACACTTTTCCTACAAGATGACGTCTTGGAAAAGCTTGTTTCTTCTGACTAATGGTCTAAAACCCAAACATAATTAATTTATTATCACAAAAGATAATGGAAATTTGCAAGTCCTCACATTTATGAAGCTGGAACCGATTATTTTGTGCATTGTGCTGATGATGATTCAGTTGCAATTCATTGTTATATATCGTTATATAAATAGGGTTACTTGATAGATTATGCGCCAAAAACGTTTTTGCTAACTATTTTAAAATTCATTATAATGAAATATTCAACTACAGAAAGAGGGCCAAAATTGTAATAAGTAAAAAAATATATACATCTTTATTGTCTTATCCATTGCTTCAACTTGTCCCAATACAAAGCCTGACATGTTGTATATTTTTGAAAATCAGATTCACCAGTTGCTACGTTGAATGGCAGAGTATTTGGGAAGAGCAGACAGATGCAGTCACAGCCTGGTAGCCAGGCCTGACGGGCAGCTCCACCACAGCTGACAAAGCGTTCTGCCTCTGGAGAGCTCTGAGCCCTTTAGCATGTGCTGCCAGGCGGTAAGGACGAAGGACGCCTCTGTCTCCTTCGGCTGGGTGGTTGCCTGATGGGAGTCAGCTGCTTTAGAGGCTCGCCTGGCTCACATCCTCCTGCTGACTAAAGCCTCTAGCACGCTTGGTTTCACCTTTGTGATGGCCCTGGCTTCTAAATACACTGCTACTCTTCCTTCAAAGGATTGAACTGGATCACCTCAAACCTAAAAGCTTGAAGTGCTTCATGTACCTCAAGTAACAAAAACTGAAAAAATGTAGTGATTCAGTATGTAGGCCTGGAAACCGTGACTTCATAAATCTTCTCATCAGGACAGATGTCTCCTGCAGGCTCACATTCATAACATCTTCCCACCCATACTGGGAAAATCTAGTCTCCCCCGTGAGCAGCGGCATAAACACTCGAACAGAGCTAATGCATGCAGTATTTTAATTAATACTCAAAGGTCTCTTTGGAGTTGAGCTAGAAAAAGCAAAATCATTTACAGCCCTACCTGTCACTGAGCCAGGGAGAGGGAGAGAGAGAGAGAGGGGGAGAGAAGTGGCATGCAAAACACACACACACACACACACACACACACACACACACACACACACACACACACACACACACACACATACATATTACAAGGCCAGGGCATGATGCAGGAAATGATCATCTCACATTTACTATCCGTATATTATAGACCTTATTTATGAGGATATTAATCTCACTATACGTTGCATTAAAATATTATATATATATATATATATATATATATATATATATATATATATATATTATATATATATATATATATATATATATATATATATATATATTTTTGATAGTGCAACATGAAAGAAATGAATATACATAGATTTTGTTGCTCATTATTATTCTTTGTCTTACTTCTATGTTGGGATAGAAGTAATAATGCACTAACACAGTTCAATAATTTGGGGAATGAAAACAGGAAGTATAATATAATGTGTGTGGACTAGGGCTGAACAATTTGGGGGGAAAAAATCTAACTGTAAATTTAGCTAAAGTTCAGTATTCGCTGTGTAACAGACAAACACTGTTCTTTTGCAAGGATGAGAACAATGTTATTTCTATTTATATATATATATATATATATATATATATATATATATATATATATATATATATATATATATACAGTGCCTTGCGAAAGTATTCGGCCCCCTTGAACTTTTCAACCTTTTGACACATTTCAGGCTTCAAACATAAAGATATAACATTTTTATTTTTTGTGAAGAATCACCAACAAGTGGGACACAATTGTGATGTGGAACGAAATCTATTGGATATTTTAAACTTTTTTAGCAAATAAAAAACTGAAAAGTGGTGCGTGCAAAATGATTGGGCCCCCTTGCGTTAATACTTTGTAGAGCCACCTTTTGCTGCGATTACAGCTGCAAGTCGCTTGGGGTATGTCTCTATCAGTTTTGCACATCGAGAGACTGACATTCTTGCCCATTCTTCCTTGCAAAACAGCTGGAGCTCAGTGAGGTTGGATGGAGAGCGTTTGTGAACAGCAGTTTTCAGCTCTTTCCACAGATTCTCGATTGGATTCAGGTCTGGACTTTGACTTGGCCATTCTAACACCTGGATACGTTTATTTGTGAACCATTCCTTTGTGGATTTTGCTGTATGTTTGGGATCATTGTCTTGTTGGAAGATAAATCTCCGTCCCAGTTTCAGGTCTTTTGCAGACTCCAACAGGTTTTCATCCAGAATGGTCCTGTATTTGGCTGCATCCATCTTCCCCTCAATTTTAACCATCTTCCCTGTCCCTGCTGAAGAAAAGCAGGCCCAAACCATGATGCTGCCACCACCATGTTTGACAGTGGGGATGGTGTGTTGAGGGTGATGAGCTGTGTTGCTTTTACGCCAAACATCGTTTTGCATTGTGGCCAAAAAGTTTGATTTTGGTTTCATCTGACCAGAGCACCTTCTTCCACATGTTTGGTGTGTCTCCCACGTGGCTTGTGGCAAACTTTAGACGAGACTTTTTATGGATATCTTTGAGAAATGTCTTTCTTCTTGCCACTCTTCCATAAAGGCCAGATTTGTGCAGTGTACGACTGATTGTTGTCCTATGGACAGACTCTCCCACCTCAGCTGTAGTTCTCTGCAGTTCATCCAGAGTGATCATGGGCCTCTTGGCTGCATCTCTGATCAGTCTTCTCCTTGTCTGAGCTGAAAGTTTAGAGGGACGGCCAGGTCTTGGTAGATTTGCAGTGGTCTGATACTCCTTCCATTTCAAAATGATGGCTTGCACAGTGCTCCTTGGGATGTTTAAAGCTTGGGAAATCTTTTTGTATCCAAATCCAGCTTTAAACTTCTCCACAACAGTATTACGGACCTGCCTGGTGTGTTCCTTGGTCTTCATGATGCTCTCTGCGCTTTCAACAGAACCCTGAGACTATCACAGAGCAGGTGCATTTATACGGAGACTTGATTACACACAGGTGGATTCTATTTATCACCATCAGTCATTTAGGACAACATTGGATCATTCAGAGATCCTCGCTGAACTTCTGGAGTGAGTTTGCTGCATTGAAAGTAAAGGGGCCCAATAATTTTGCACGCACCACTTTTCAGTTTTTTATTTGCTAAAAAAGTTTAAAATATCCAATAGATTTCGTTCCACTTCACAATTGTGTCCCACTTGTTGGTGATTCTTCACAAAAAATAAAAAATTTATATCTTTATGTTTGAAGCCTGAAATGTGTCAAAAGGTTGAAAAGTTCAAGGGGGCCGAATACTTTCGCAAGGCACTGTATATATATATATATACATACATACATACACACACACACACACACACACTGTACATGCATACATAATATTTATCACAAAAGCTAAAACTGTAAAAATAAATTTTCAATAAAACAGTTCTTTCCTGTTAACATGTCTGATCTGTCTCAGTTTAACAGCAGTATCTACATCTGGCACTTTGTACGATAATGTTACATAAAGTAACACAAAATCCATGAAACATCCACTGAAACTATTCTGTAAACAATCTGTGATATGTATTCATTCGACTAAATATTCACATTATATTAATTGTGGTCTTCACGATTAGCTAATCACATTCTTTCAAATCTTGATTTGAAAAGGATTAATCGTTAACTTATTGGCCTATATCTGTTTACATTTTGTCAAAATGGCAGAATAAAAGTTTGCTGAATTAGCTATTACAGTAGATCCTGTTGTAATGTACCGACGGATGAGCAGACAACTATCACTTTACTTTGATAGTGTAGAAAACCTAAAAACGTGATATTGTGGAGCGTCCCCCCCCCCATTATATGAATTGTGATGCAAATTGCAGTCTTTGGGCACTTAGGATTTCAAAGTACCTAAATTGAAATGAGATGCATGTTACGGCCAGTGCTGCTGCTGAGACTGTTCACTGTGCTGAAAAGTTAACCAAATCAGTAATGACTAACTCTGTGTTTTCAGAACACTTTCACGTCAGGCGATATCTGTACCTCACGTCTCTTCCCCCTTTAACTCATTTCTCACTCATTTCCTAACTTCACTGTGTTAAGGGACACTTTGGGTCCAGAATACTAATAATGGACTTCAAAATATAGAGGCACCATTGCATTCTACCAGCAGCTACTCATCCCTTCCTTTTTTTTTAATCAATGATTAATTTATTTTTCCACTACTGAGACACTGATAAGGGAAGTTGTCTGGTAGAAAGCTGTTATAATAACTCTGTTTCCCAGCCGTATCCACAGCCAACTTTGCCCAAATATAAGCCTGTCCCAGAGCAATTTGTGACAAAGAGATGGTTAAAGAAACATCAATGCATCATGAAGATTCAGCGGCTTAACAACACAAAGACATTAGTCCAAACAGTCAGTGTGAAATGTCTGGCTCTGTAATCTTTCATGACTTATGTAGAAATATTAGAGGATACAACAGCAGCAACCGTGAAAGCACAGCATCACAGCACTAACACAGACAATTTAATCCACACACAATGAGCCATTCAAAGCTCATTACAGCGCAGCACAGTACTTTTGCTAACACTGAAAAATAGGCTTTCTGTGAGGTTAACAGGATGAAGTAAGACCAAACAAGACAGGTCTTTGTAGCAACACTGATAATATGGTTAAAAAAAACCTAACAAGCTGAACAATATTTTTAACCATGTTTAACCCTCTCCAGCTCTCCATGCTGTGCAATTCTCTCAATGCAAAAAAATATGATATTCTGGGAAATATGCTTACTTGCTTTCTGGCAGAGAGTTAGAGGAGAAGCTACTGCCAGCCGCTGGTTAGCTTAGCAAAATGACTGGACACAACTAGCCTGACTCCATCAAAGGTAACAAAATCTGCCATATTTTTCCCGCAATTCCCTATTCCTTTAATACACTTCCATTCCTGGTGATAGAGAGCAAGCTTTATTTAAAGATGCTTATACTGAAGAGGAAAAGAAAGTCAACTTAGACGGGTGAGTTAAAGGTGAGGAAAAAGGATCAAGAACTGAGGCAGTCTTTAGAGACTGCTGTAGATGATTTAAAGGCAGGGCCAGTTTAACACTTGGGCTTGTGAGACTGAAGCCGCATGTCTCAAGCTTTAGAAAGACCATGAGGCTGCAGAAATGTATTTACTCTACTGGGATATTTTTTTATTACTATATAAGTAGATAAGTTTTGTTATTGAAGCGGTAACACTGCAGGGTTCATTTTCTGTGTGTCTGCAGACTTGTGCAAAGACTTCTATAGGTGCCGTGGCTGCAAACGCAATATTCTGTTTTTAGAACAACGAGAGAGATTAGGCTGCTTTACAGAACAGGGTAAGAAATAGTGATTGCTTGATGGCCCTCAGCACTCCTGATGTTAGTTCAAAAGGTGTCTGTTTTAACATTCATGCTGTCTAAAAATGTACATGTATGCAATTACACACACACACACGGCTGTTTTATGCTTCTGCGTTCAAACAGACAACGTGCCCCTGCAGATCCCTCTGTGATGCCGCTAACCCCTCTCCGAGCCCTCCGCCGTGGCTCAACATGCACGTCCTAAAATTTTTAACTTTGCGTTGAGGCGCAAAGTTAAAAATTTACAATTGTGAAGAATTGCAAGAATTGTGATTGGTCAACTTGTCCTGTGCGTTGCTAGTCAGTGTTTCAAGCAGCCTACTGTGGGGAGCAGCAACATGCTAGTTCACTGACAGAAGCTTTACAAATAACCTCAGACTTATTTTGGTTACAATGACGGGGTTATGCGTTTGTAAAGTGTCAATCAGTAATGTTTTGACATTAGCACTTCGCAGACACCTCGCAAACAACCTCAGACTTATTTTCTGGTTACAGTAACTAGGTCAATAGATTTTACTGTGTATATTTCTCAATACTTTTCACAAAATCTAAGCAAGAAATGGCCAAACAAATAAGATTAATGTTTTAGCACCACAGTCCATGGGATTTAACATTCTGAGCAACAAAGACACGTTATGGTGGTGAAATGCACCGAGATGCAAAGCAACCCCGACGCAGAACTCCCAAAGCGTCACGAAGGCATAGCTACGGCGTGGAGTTGGTGCAGAAGCCTAAAACAGCCATTACGTGACCACTCCCCCCCACAGCAACTGCTAGTAGCCAAGGAGACACGGAGGATTAAAAAACATGATGGACTCTTCAGGATAGGTAATTATCTTCACTCGAGCATCTGTGCTGGAAAGTCACCGGACGCCACAATCATCTGAACATACTGAGACATCCAGAGAGAGTTGAGTGGAGCTGAGAGTCTTAATTAGATTTGTATCAACTCAGTTGGTAATGGCTTCAATGTAACAGACGTTCATTTATATCAAAAAGTTACACACTAAAGCCTTAAGGTGTACGTTTCACTATCAGAGGACAGATGATCATTAGAGACAAAATGTTCCCCCTCTGAGCCTGCCGTAGCACATACCTGATATGTGTTGTCAAAGCTGTCATACATGAACCGTGTGATCAGAGACGTCTTTCCAACTGCAAGAGAAGAAAAAGACAGAATGCATTAAATGAAAGACAAGAGGCTTTGTCTTCCTCTTTTCACACACTCAATAAAAGGTAACAGCAGGAATGGTGGTTATGGTTTCAGTCATGGCTGTCACTGCTGCCCAGGGAGCTCATTACTGTTTGTGAGGGTGACCAGGAGGTCAGCAGTGGCATCAGGCAATGCTGCTGCCACTACTGGCGTTATTTCTGTTCCCAAACAACGGAAATTTCACTTTTAATATATTCAATGGGGAGAACAGGGTGATGAGATGCAAAGATGCAAACTCATTTTTACTTAACTAAAGGAAAGCTCAGAGAAAAGTCAACCATCTTCCCAGATGAAAGACCAGCATTTTGCAGGTTTAAAGTGGGCAGAGCTGAAAGGAAAAAGGTGATGTCATGTATGTATTTCCATGCACTAGAAGCAGACATAGTGACCAATGCTGGTAAAATCAGCAGACGCTAAAATTATTGTCACCTGTAAACTGATAGTACTGGTAAATTCTCTCTGATGCATGGAGCTGACAGGAGCTCGCTACAAAGCTGAGGGAGTTAATTCAATAATGAATTCATCATTTTTGAAGCATAAGGTATGATATACCTGAATGAATCTTCTGAAACAAGGCTGTTGAGACAGGGTTCACTCTTTGATAGATGGTTTTCAGATTTTTTATCCTCACTGGTTTTGTTAATAAGGAGGACAGTAGCAAAGAAAATTGGGAAGCCAGCAGAAATCAATCCCGTCCTCTCCTTATATCCATTTAGCAGCAGTGCAGATGGTTGACTGAGAGCCAGTATCTTATATCAATAAAACCCCAGTGGAACAGATCCTAAGTGCTACAGTTAGGCCTAATCAGCCTGTAAACACAGGCCAGGCCCTGGATTACTGACTACCACTTTACTGATGTGACATCTTATTGAGTCTCTACTAACAGACCTAAGTCTACTCCTCTTCACATCCCCCCAGTGCAACATGCAACATCGTTTTTGTGCAGCTCCATTTCAAAATGTTATCAAATATTTGTGAAATTTGAATTCATTATTAATGTGAAAGAAATGTACTGTGACTGAGTCCTCATAATTTGCAAGTAAACATAATCTTAATAAGTCTTTAATTCACAGTTCATCAAATGGCACCCAAATACAATTGTTTACAACAGTTTTAATCAGGCAGATTTATTACATGCGTCTGTGCCCTCACTTGGTTTCCATATCTGCAAGACAGGATTTTATGCTAAGCTACTGATTATGCTAACGATCTCATGCTAATACATCTGTTTACTTAGCTCCAGACCTGTCCTACCAGACACATACCTGCTATTTTATCTAGTTCTGCAAACTCAGTCACGGTCTTTTTGGAATTCATCTACTTAAGTCAGTATGCGTGACGGAGCTATAGTAGAAGTGGTGCTCAGCATTTCAAAAGTATAAAGGGTGGTACCTTTTGTATTGACTTTACAGTATGAGGTTTAGTTACTATTTTTCCACCGTGAATATTTGTTTGGCACAGCATGCCTTCACATCAGTGGTTATTACAGGCCACATTAGAATGGAGACTCTGATCCAACGTCCTTGTTGCTGACTCATCCTCGGGGGAGGAGGAGGACACTAGGCAACATGAGACAGCACTCTCTGTGCTGAAAGAGTCACATTTCAGGGACAGACAGCACGTCCTAATTTCTTCCTCTAAGTCTAGTAGAATCTGGGAGAGTACAGTTTGAAGAAAATCTGATGAGACACCCACATTCATCCAACCTACAGTCTTCTCAAAATCTTAAAAGGCTGAACTGAGTTTGGTATTCAATCTTTTTTTTCAATATCTTAGGATATAACTCCAGGTCTCTTTACTGGGGAGAAAGCAAGAAGGTTAGTTACGCTTGTGGCTGCAATAATTTAATGAATTTTCTGCTAGAAGAGAAATGATTAGCAAGGCAGATTTTTTATTACATTTCAGAATTATCTCTGCATTTCTGAACATTTCCCCTTAATAAGTTTCATATCCTGTTTTGCCATTAACACTAAACAATATTTTAGAGATTAAGATGGGATGCAAATGATAAGCTTTAGTCAGGCCAAAGTAAAATCCAAAGCAGCAGCAGAAATAACCTCTTTTCATTTAGGTTGTAATAGAAGTGTGTTCTCACAAGGCATTGGGTTTACAGAGAAAACTGTAGCTTATTCTATTTCAAAGGGAAGGAAAACATTACACTACAGGAAGATTAAGGAGTGGTAACGTGTTAAAACTGACTAATACCATCTTTTAATGAAATTGTTTGTACAAAAACCATGTCCTGCAATCCACATGAGTAAGTTTAGTGAGTACTTATCACAAATATGAAAAAGGTAGATAAAAAAGGTTGACTGGTCTACATAACGGTACATGTTCCCTTCGGTGTGAAACACATTTATGGATTTGTGATTCCAGGCCATCTGTGACATTTAGGCTATTCTAACTAGCTTTTTCGTCAATGTCTGGCACCTCTTGATTACTGTCACACTCTAATTAAAGCCTACAAGTTCCTCTTGTGCAAATAGCCCCCTTAATGACAGGAGAAAGCTGTCCACAATTCACAACGTCTTCTGAAAACAGCAGACTAATTCCCCCTCATCAGCCAAGCTAACCTGCGCCTGGTAATAAAGACCCAGTGGGCTTATTTTAAGAACAGCTCATTCAAGTCCTGATCTGCTACTGGACTCAAAGGAGGAGCTCAAAATAAATTTGCTAATGTGTTCCTCTTTTGTTAATGTAATTAGTGACAGTCTGGACGCTCCATGGTTTGTTGTGATTTCTTGCTAATGTCCTGATTAAGATCCCTGCCTTTAACAACATGATCCCTATTCAATTGTACCTGCTTTTGCTGCAAGCATTGTAGTGCTGGAACAGCATATCGTTTTATTTAAATGGGTGTGGTAACTTTAAGGAAGTTTTTCTTTTCTATTATGCAGCTGCAGTAGGGGTTAGAAAGGATGAATTCATGAGGTTACATAAGGCATTTAAATCTTTAACATCCTAGTGCAGCGATGTATGTGAACTCGACAACATCATATTCCATTAAGACCTGCAGTTAGAAGAAGTCCACAAGCTGGCATGAAAAACAGACAGCACCATCTGATAAGATCGTCTGATGTTAGCAGACATTAAGACTCGTACGACTAATACGGTTTGTGTTATATGCAAATGTAGCATTGGGAAAAAAACGGTTAATGCCCCATCATAGATTATCTTTAACATGTTCAAAGGATTGCTCCAGCGATGCTGTATCACGCAGACTGTATTGGTTTGAGACAGATTAAAAATGTGTTTGTCAAAATCATTGCAGCACAGGCAAGGATATCCTGACGTTAAGTCCCTAGTATAGGTCAAGCTCCAAAAGCAGCAACAATGCAACTCATGGACACCTTTTATTATATCTTATACACCTGTAAAATGGAGGGGGGGATTTAACACGTAAATGGGTGCTGACCAACAGCAAGCCATCTTTGCAGTGCAGAGCTTTTAGTGGAAGGAGAGCAGGAGAGACGAATTTGCTAACCAACCTCAATTTTTATTTTTTTTATGATTCAAACTTATTGAGTTTAAGCAGTCTTTCCAGGAGACTACCAAAACACTGCTGCACACCCATTCATTGACCAACGTGAGGTTGAGGTAGTCCACTAACTAGACCCCTGTAAACCCAAACCACCTCCATCCTCAATTCCGTGACGGCCCCCCAAGAACAGGCCACAATGATTTCTCAATTATTTCTTATAGAATTATATAAATAAAACGTACTGTTCTTGAACTATTACCACACTTTGTAAGCTATCAGCTATGCAGTCGTCTTATACGGCTTAATAAATAGTAACACAGATAGGGCAAACCTGCGTGGTGGGTTTCCAATTATAGGCATGGTTTTAATGAAGTGTCTACTGGTGTGATGCTTCAAAGACTTAGTAGAGTGAGTTAGCAACATGAGGGCCAATTAACAAAGAGGACCGAGCACCTGCTGCTGCACAACCTGCACTTTCAGCAGCAGGGCGCTGCTGAGCACAGTTACCAGACACCTCATCAAGGCATCTCTTAAGAGATCAAAATGCAATTTTACGGCATGTTAAAGGCCCCGCACAGTTGGGCTCACATTAGGCTCTGCAATTTGTAAACTATGCAACCATAAAATGAGTTAGTTAAGGAATCTCTCACCTCTACACCTACATAATCAGTGACAAAAAACAAACATGTAACAAATATGCTAGAACAAAACTGATATATACCTAAGAAATATCACAAGAACTGGAGATAATTGTATTGAATGTGTGTGATTGAAACAGAAACAAATATCAGGACATGTGCAAATGGGATTTACAGGAGGGTCTAAAATAAACTTTAAAGTAGAACTTTTTCCAATCTAAGTTTATAAAGGGGACGTTTCTTTCCTTGAAGAATGGTCCTGCACACACGAACGAGCGTACGCATGCACGCTTCCCCTGTTAGTGCCGAGGTGCCCTTAAGCAAGGCACCAACCCCCAAAACTGCTCCAAGAGTGCGGTGCCATGACCCTGCGCGACCCTCTGAATCGCATGTGTGTGTGCTGTGTGTATAAAGAGTGGTACGCATAAAAATACACTTAAACTGGCAGTTACATGTACTTGTTCAAGCTCTCCCTTAAATAAACTAGAGATGTTCCCGATTCCGATACCAGTATCGGAAATGCCTCCGATACTGCCGAAAATGCTGGCATCGGTATTAGAGTGCGGATCGGGCCGGATTTTTCTGTCCGAGCCCGGCCCGCGTCCGACAGAGCAGTAACCGAACCCGACCCGAGCCCGACAGGCATTAAGATATTTCTGTCCGAGCCCGACCCGAGCCCGACACAGTTAAAATCGCATTTGTTTCTCATACTAATGACACATGTACGTTTGTTTGTGTGGAAAGCCCGCTTTTATTAAGCAATTGTAGGAAGGCATTGGGAAATGTCAACAGATGAGCGCATCAATGCACAGCTGACTTTCCTTCGTTTTCAATAGTTTTAAAATCTCCTGCGGCCAACTTCTTTTTAACATCTTCCATCGTTGCGCTGCCACATGGAGCTTAATACGCACGTCTTTCGTTGTCACAGCACACAGGAAGACGGATGTTAGGGTAATATTTGACATTTATTTTAAGCTGTTTTAAATTCAAAATGTTCAATGCCTTATCGCGCTGATGTGACCGAGCCCGACCCGAACCCGAGCATCCTTTCTAAAAATCTGTCCGAACCCGGCCCGACCCGTCGGGGTACCGTCGGGTCCCGTCGGGCTCGGGTCGGGTATCCATCCTCTAATCGGTATCGGCGAGTACTGGAGTACAGGCACCGATCCGATACCACATAAACTATTAGAAATAGTAATCTGTTTACTGGTTAGCTCCGTTAGCTCGGACACAGTTCTTCTTCGCCGCTCTTAAAATAGTTGCGCTGCTGTTTTAAAGGGCGAAGAAGAATTAATCACCTAACGCCTCCTTAAAACAAGCTAACATTAGCACATCATGTCGGCAGTATTTTACAGTGGATGTTCCCACCAGTAAGACAGCGACATGCAACATAGCCTATGCAAAGAAGCAATTTCGAGGGGTGGCTCGAGTGTTGCACATTTCAACACCAGCAACTTAATTAAACATTTGAAGACGCGTCACGCTAAAGAGCACAAAGAATTTACAAAAGCTACGGGGAAAAAAGGACGAACTGCAGCAGCAAACTCTGGAAACTGCCTTCCAGCGACGAGATAAATTCCCCAAAGACAGCCAATAAGCAACAACGATAACCAACAAAGTTTTGTAGTTTATTGTACTGGATTACCAACCCGTCTGTTGTTGAAAATGTGGGATTTCGCCGCTTAATGGAGCATTTGAAGCCAAGGTACCGTTTGCCAGGTTGTAAATATATCTCCGAAATTGCGCTACCCAAATTATATGAGACAGTTAGGGAACACATTTTGTGTATGCTGAAAGACGTGCATGCAGTCAGCTTTACCACGGACATTTGGCGCTCACAGTCATGCATGTGCAGCACGATCTTCCTTTTTTTTTTTTTTTTTAAACACTGGTATCAGTACTCGGTATTGGTCGATACCCACAGCACAAGTATCGGAATCGGTATCGGGAGGTAAAAAATGGTATCGGAACATCTCTAAAATAAACTTCCAAATACCACTTCTTGCTGAGCTCTATAAAGCAGAAAACAAACTGAGTTGTCCATCCAGCCCTGCAGCTGGGTGCCGAGCAGCCAGGTAAAACGCTCACTTGGTGGCAGGCTTCACGGAATACCCCTGAGGACTTGGCAGCCAATCAGAGCATGGCAGTGCTTTCTGCGAGCACGACTCCCACTCACAAGGAGATGGATAAAAATAAAAACAGTATGTGTCATGCCTTTGCACGACACTGGGATGAGAGGTGGGCACATTGGAGGGAAGCAGATATCTAATATTTATCAATGAGTGAAGAAACAGAGAAAAGTAAGTGGTTATTCATGACTGTCCTTGCTGAGGAAGGAGAGCACAGAGACCTGGAGAAGATACAGAACAGTGGGAGAGACATGGACTCTTGTATCTGTGTACTTGTTTATTCATAGTCACACCAGCTGACATACAGAGCCCAACAGGAGAAAGCCAAACAGCAGATGGCATCCAAATGAATTTCCTTTAGTCAAAATTAACGAATTGCACACACATTAAAAAAATCTAAAGCAACTGCCACCCTTAGAGCAATTAAAAATCTTTCTGCAACCAAACTCTCTAGTTTCTCTTTCACAACTGTACATGGATGTTGCACAAACATTTACTAACAGAATGTGAGTTATTTCACTTGACAGAATACTCAAAGTTTACACAATACACAAAGTTTAGGATCAGGTGCCTTGCTCAAGGGCTATTAAACAGACATATTCAGGACCATGTCATAGTTTAATTGGAAGATGTTTATAACAATGTTACAACAAAAGTCTTAACATTGTTAGGTCTGAGGTCTAACCCTAACCCTCTCCAATGAGAGAATAATATAACATCTTGCAATTTTCATACCAGCAAATCCCAAAACTGAGCAATGGTGAACTGGATTCAACAATAATAGATAGATGTGAGGCTGCCTCAGGCAAGCTGTGGGACCCAGCTTCATCCCCCCATACCTAGAATAAAGTGTGAATTAAGCAAACACATAAGAGAGTAAGTTATTTGCTATATGTTTATGTGAATAAAATGTAGAACTATCCAGCTTTGTCTGCATTTTGTCTGTCTGGAAAGAAACTATGACATCCTGCCTGTTGCTTGTAACCTTAATGTTGCGTGACATTGTTACAATAATGAAGCTCCATTGGCCAGGTATGTTAAGCCTAGCTCTCGCCTGCATCGTTATGCATTGGTGGAACTTCTTTTTACTGTGCCACTATGTCAGGAATATATAAGAGTGAGTAATGCATGAAGATGAAAAGAAAAGAAGCAAAAAAAACACCTTTAAGGTGATTTGTTGGTAAGATGATGTCTTAATATGTAAGCTAAATTCAGGCTGTGGTTAATAAAGTTAAGTTTTTTAATCATCTGCAGCTGTGTCACATACAGTATAAAACATTGTTTCAAAGGCTTTTCAGCATGTGTGTGTCAAGTTTAATGAAACACACACAGCTGTTATCACTTAATTTGTCTGATTAGACCTCTGCTCAGGACTGTGCTTGATTGACATCTCCCTGTACCTGTAAGGGCAGGAGAACCTGTATTTTTCTGGTTAATATAGAAGGTTTGGTAATGTCACATCATTTCCAGCATAGCTCTGCTCACCCCCAACGTTAACCCAGGTCTAATCAGCCAGAATTAAAAACACCTGTGTTTGTGTACCAGTCATGTTACAGTATATGTCAGATTAAAACAAGATAGAACCACCTTTATTAAATGTTACATGGAAAAGGGTTACTAACATGTTACTGTATATGTAAAAAACAGACAAAAAAACTAAAACAAGTTTTAGCCTAGAGACCAGTCTTAACCTCAAATCACCAAAACACTTTTTTACTTGGCTATAGCAACTCTTATCATAAGGACGTAACAAAGCTGAACTCAGTTTGGTCCAGCTAACAGCAGTCTGGGGTACATCGGTTGCTCCAAGACTTTGGTCCAGACTGAAATATCTCAACCACCAGATGGACTGCCGACATTGATGGCTCCCAGGCTTTGGTATACCACTTGACTTTCTTCTAGTGCCACCATGAGGTTGACATTTGTGGTTTTTAGCGAAATGCCTCAACTGTTGGATGGATAGTAGTGGTGACCATAGTCGATCCGTGGTCTGTAGGGATCAACACTCGTGGTTCAGAATGCATGTGAACCGCGGATTCATTGCAAAATTTAACCTTAATATGGAAGGTTGTCATGAAAAAATACAAGCAAGGCAATTAAAGTGTCCGTTGGTAGTTGGGTTACCCGAGAATAGGGGGCTAAAGCCGGGGTTGGGTACCAAACCACTATGCTAATATGGCACCAATGCCTAAACGACTGGTGTCTACGAGAGGGAATAGCAACGCAGATTTCAGTGCCTCATAAATGCCTTCGCTGCTCTCTGATGCTCTGAAACAGTCAGAAGCAACAGAAGCATCGCTGCTTGTGGCAAGAGTTAACACTAACGTCGCACTTAGCAGTAGGTAACGTTAGCCTACTGTTAGCTAGTAGCTGGATTAAACAAGGGTAAAATGCTGACAGCTAAACTGGACTGAAGAAAATGTGCAATATGAGCCAGGACACATTCATTTACCAGCTCTTCTGAATAATGTATGAACATGCTTTCAAAATCAACAATGGCTGAGTCTCCCGTGCACACAAAAAGCTCTTAGAAAGCCATTTCAGCCCCTATGCTGGGGCTGTCCAATGAGACATTTGATGTTACTAAAAGGAATAGTAACGCACACACTCACAAAATCTGATTAGAGAAATTACAAACAGGTGCTGAAAGTGTTAAATACACACTGTTGAATATGTTGCGCCAAGAACTGTATACCAATCATTTCCTGTGTGCTTTTACTTGAGAGGAAAACATTGTACTACTATATCTACCCATAGAAAAATGTTACTAGTTACATTGTAGATTTAGATTTTACTAGCAAAATATTACCATTAAAATAAGATGTATTATTATTCATTAAATTATTATTGCACCTTGAACAGCCGTTAGGTAAAAGTAAGTACACTGGCCCTCACTTATCAACCTAACGTAGAAACCAGTGCAGATATGAGTGCAGAAATCATCAACAGGCTTCATGTGGGATTCATGGAACGTTCATATCACACCGATCAAAGAGGTGCTGACTCTAGGCTGATCTCACGCTACGAAATTGTAGCTTGTTTACCTTTGGATCTCTGTTCCACATTTGAAACCAACCAAGCACTGTAACCATTGTGTTTGAATCAAAGCTTGGCTTTGTTCCTAGGCTAAAATATCCCAAAGCTGCAGGAATGCATGGGACAAAGTACTCATCTACTTCTAAAGAATCATTGAGGTTCCAGGATGAAAATAGATAGACAAAAGATTTAACCAGGGCCTGGAGATGACTTCCTGTCCATCAAAGGATGCTGACAGGATAAGCTTTAAAACAAAAAAAGTCTGTGGAAAGACAGAAATACATCTGATTAAAAACCACAAAATCTAATGTAACACCACAAAACTAGCCGTCACTAAATACACAGACATCATAAGCTGCAGTCCCACAGCATCTCTGCCACCTGTTTCTCTGCAAGTTGTCTGGTAGTGATTTATTTCTTTGTCCACTGAGTTAGATAAAACACTTCCTACTATGGTAAACTGACGTGATGAATGTTGAGCTTCCCTTCACTCCATAAATCCCAGTAGGACCTTCTACATGGACTCACACTGGAATCTCTATGAGACAATATATTCTTACAGTCACATCTACGGCAATGAACAGTGCACATTCAAAACATTAACTACCTAATATCATCTTGACACAACTTATCAATACATAAAACCCCCACTAAACATCCATTTCAAGACTACAGCAGGCTGGATGCAGGCTAAAGCAGCCCCATGATGAGGGCTCATCTGGGGAGCTGGGGAAGGGTAAACACTGACACGGACCTGCTGAACTCAGTGACGTGTCACATCCCTTTCTGGGTAAATGACAGCCTTCCTGCACAGGTGGGATTTTATTCACAGAGCTGTTCTATTAGAGCAAAGGGGATTATGTTTAAGTGGTATTCCCTCTCTCTCTCCTTCAAAAAAGCTCTCATTTAGCCAGAGTCCAATCTATTTCTAAGACAAAAATTTAGAGAGAATGGTCTGCAGTGGTCTCTGCAGCTGAAAGATATGAGGTACTTTAAAAACTCCTGAATCTGTTCCTCCAGTTTTTTCTCTAACAAGCAGGGTAAGAATGTGTAATAAGACCAGTACCCACTTTTTAACTACATTATTTCTGCTCTTTGTAAAACGGTCTCATCAGATATTGCTTCCAAAATCTTTTCTTTACATCACTGCATGGGCGACAGACAGATTTAAAATCCTTTTTATTGTGGGCAGCGTGTAGAACTGAGGCTGTGCTCTCCTGTGGGCCTTTGGGAACACGCCCACTCAGCTGTGCAGCATATGTATAGCGCTACCGTCTCTCTGCTTGGTATTCCTTGGCTGCGGACCAGTTCTTGCAGAATTGAAATCCCCTCTTAATAAGTAAGAACTTAACATGTTAAGTGTATATATATATATATATATTATTATATAAGTGATAAAAAAAGTACGAACAGTGACCAATATTATTTTGAGGCCCGTCAATTTTTCTGATAAAGGATGTGCTTTATTTAACAGCAGTGACTACCAGTGCTAGTTTGTGTCTTTTAGCTTTTAGCTTTAGCGGCAGACAATTGTTGGAATCCCCTACAGCACACGTGTCAAACTCAAGGCCAGCGGGCCAAATTCGGCTAATCCCTCACTAATTGATCCAGCCCCTATATACATTTAGGTTTGCAATACATTTTGGCTCACCTACTTTTTGTCACTTTTTATGTTTTATTTTCGACATTTTTGATACTTGTTCCAAACGTTTTTGGCATTTTTTTTTACATTTTTACCAAACTAAGTAAGAAGACTATATGAGACATGCAATAATACAATATTTGACTTTTCTCATGACATAAAAGCAATAAATTCTATGCCTGGCCCTTGATGTAATTCTCATTTTCTAGTGTGGCTCTTAGGGAAGGAGTTTGACACCCCTGCTTTAACTGTCATTTTAAGTTACCTGCTGCTAAGTGTAACGTGTTATTAGTGTTTACTCTAACATCTGGTTTGGAGCATCAGAGAGCAGTACAGACATTTAAGTTGCACTTTAACGGAGGCACCGAAAATGGCGTTGCTATTCCGTCCGGTAGATACCGTGCAGCGGTGCCATATTAGCACCGGATTTTGACATGTGCTATTAATGTGAACAGAAAATTGCGCTGTCTGTATCTTTTCACGGCAAATGCCTGGACCAAAAGTGGTGGAGTGACTGAACGGCCATGCCCTCTCTAGATAGCCTTGAGCATGGCCAAAACAGGTACTGTAACAACCGTTTAATATAAGGCTTATAAAAAGACACACACATGCTCCAAGACGTATGTTCTTGCCTCAAAGCCATGGATGGAAAGACTAGCCTGGCATGTTGCTGGGATTGATGCCTTATGATCAATAACGCACATTAGTGGGTAGCCGGGCCGATCAATAGCAGATCAAAGCTGTCAGGGAGTTGTTTCCCCTAATCCATCAGAGAAGAGAACACTTGCCGGGAACACACAACATGATGTGAAATGAAAGCGATGACCAGTTATCTTTAGACACAGCTAGATTATCAAATGTCGCAGCAGCAGAGCTGGACTTCAATCTTCAAGTTAGTATTGACAGCCTTTCTTTAATCCCTCATTCAAAGGAAAATCCTTCAAGCAGAAGGTCTGGTAACTATTTTACTCCACAGCTTGTTTGCGGTGTCATGGGATTCAGTTTAAGTGGAATATGATGATGTTGGGACAGCCAGACCACTAAAAGAACAGATATTATCAAGGTAGAATTCAGCAATAGCATCCTTTCACTTTTTAGATAAAAAACAAAAGTTCCTCATTTCTGAAGGGGAGCTGATGAGGTTCAGCAGAAGAGGGCTTACCAGTCAGTCCCGTGACCTGCCCCACTCTGCTCTAACCGGCATCTGCTCCACCCTTCACCCAATTATTCTCACTATACAGTAGGGAAGATCAGAAGAATCTATGTTTATGGATAATCACTGACTGGTATATGTTAATGATTAGTCAGGATACTGGTTTGAAATCATTTTATTATTTTTAATGGCAGCCAATAATCACACCTGTTGTCTTCCCAAATCAAAAGTGACCCGGTCTGCTTAGCTTGTTTATAAAGCATGCACAATTATACTTTATCACTCAATTATGTCTTACCACTTTGATCCAACTTCATTCCAACTCATCACAACTAGTTTTACACTTCTGAGTAAAATGAGGAGAGATCATTAGTTGTTTTGGATTAATGGTTGGTGTGTGACCATTATTAGCTGGATATCCCCAGGTCAAATTTAACTGATGCAATTGTATTCACAAACGGAGAGCTAAGTTACAGAAAATTGTTTTACAAAGCTGTAGTGTGATCCACTGCCCCGTGCACCAGGGGTGTGTGTGGGTGTGTGTGCGTGTGTGTGTGTGTGCGCGCGCTGGAAAGTTTCTGTTGGCAAATACATATTACAATTATTGCAAATACATTATCTAAAGATCATGCTCCGGAAGCATTTTTCAGTTTAAAATGAAACATGCCCATGCTGAGCCAAACATATTACCAGATGACAATACATCTAATATAAACTGAAAGATGATGTTGCTGCACCTACTCAATAGGATGCGGTGTATACCAATCCAGACAGAATTGTGACTTGGCTTCTATTTGCTTAGGTATTTCTGCTTATCATCGTATAATTTCAGTAGAAAAAGCTGCATGTTATTGATTTGTTCATGTGTGGGTAAATAAGTAGTATCTACATCTACATCTGTGGTTTCACAGCCTCAGCGAGGAAATGTGTTGGCTGCTTCCTGCCTGGGTGAGCCAAAACTCAGAGTTCTATTTGCTCAGAAAGCTTTCCCCTTGATACACAGTGATTGATGCATTAGACAACCAACCAACCCCTACTTTGAAGCATATTGGTCCAGTGATTCAGCACAATTCTGAAGCCAGCTCTAGTTTGTGCGATGGCAATCTCTGTACAGTGAAAGATGGAAAATGGCATTTTGATTCAGTGAGCAAGATCTCATGCCAGCCATACGAATGCATCTACCAAATGTATTCCCATCTGTTTGTCTGTGGTGAAATGAAGCATGCAGCAAGGGATTACCTCCAAGCAATTAGCTTTTATAAAGCACAATGCAGTATTGCTCCTTTGAAAACATACCTATGGCAAAACTACGACCCAATAAATGCAGAGCTGTAATCTGAGGTGTTCTAACAATGACCAGGCTGGAATTTGAAAACGCCAGCAGCGTGGGCACACAGACTTGGAAACAGCTGATTGGCCTCTTTAAAGACTTCCACTTTGTCAAGGAAATCTTGAACCAGTCTAGCTAGTCTCCTTTATATAGGCAGTGTAGAAAAACACCCAAAGAAGTAAGCTGGAGGAGACTTCCTGACAGCTCATTTAACATTCTGCCTGCTTCCACCCACTTAATTTGAAGCCCCCACTTCTCTGACGTTCGCTGAGTCCTTTGTGAAAAACAGAACATCATGCTATCTTTCCCTTCATAGACACATTTTTCAGACACTTCCACCATTATGTGTCTTGACTATACACAGGAGATATCAACTCAGAAAAAAACAAGTGGTCTTTTCACCACAGCCTCTGTTATGGTGCGCCCGTTCCTGACATAGCCTACTTGAGTCTGGTCGTGTACATTAATAAATGATAGTGGCAGCGCTGACGGGATTCAGCCCGCCTGGGCACCAGCTGCACTTATAGCACACATGTCAGAGAGACACAGCTCCACCGGAGATAACCCAATCAAACACGGGGCTGGCGCTGCCGCTGTCTGGATGAGCGCTGGTTGACAAATTAAGAGTCCTCCAGACTGGCTGGGACCCGTCACTGCAGACCTGTAGCCAGGGTCTCCAGTGGCTTAAGAGTTCAAGCCATTTTACCGAAGGCGCTACAGAATGAGGCCAACCACTACAAACCTCTGAGATTATATTAGGCCAAAGGTTTATCTTGCTGATTAAACTTTACGGCAGTTATCATAATGACCATACGATGGTGATGATGTCAGCAGTAATTATGGGAAATGCTGATTCGGTGATCTGTGATCATTAGTGCAATACACAAAAACACTCTGCATTTCTGTTTGTGTGGCATAAAGCATGTCTTCATAAGACAAACAGACATAATTGATAGATGTCCTCATCAATTTTCTTTTGCCAATAAAAAAAAAATCCCATAAAATGATTTTTATAAGCGATGAGTATAAGCTATAACAAAAACAAAAGGATATTGCACCATTACTGAAGTAATTATTCTAGATATTACAGGCCACAGGATCCCTCACATGTACTGTATTGCTGACAAACCCTGCACAGAAACATACTACAGAGTAAAAACTGATGAATAAGTAGACTTCCCCTGAGAGAAGGACAAGAAGGGGAGCTGCAGTAAACCTAAAACGCATCAGTCTAACCTGAAGCCCTGAAGCCTCTGCTTTTCTATTACTACCAGTTGCTAATTCAGGATTTAAATGATAATAAAGAGAGGTTAATCTTGGTATTTGTAGTAAAATAAAGATTTACATAGCACACAGACTCAAACATTTGAAACAGCAGAAATATTCATTGTCCTCTGCTGGAGATGAATTGAGACATGACGTCTGTTAATCTCTCAATCAGCCCAGTTTGGCCATTATTTATGATGTCAGAACATGCAGCCAGCTGCGTGGTCTTGTGAATATGTACACTCCCTGACATTGTGTTTGTGCAGCCAAATCCCCTTTGGCTTGTTGCTTGGCACTTAATATCATAAAATTGCCAGAGCGTCAAACCAACCAACAGGTCTATGTTTGTAACATATCTCATTTCCTATGTTGTAGAGATGAAAGGACTGTGAAATAATCAAGTTTCAATGCACTAAAATCTGTCTTAACTAGGATTGTAGCCAAGCTAATGATTACGTTCCTTATTGATCACTAATTGATTCTTTTTTATATAATTAGCTGTTGTTTAATCTATAAAATAAATTAGAAAAAGTTGAAAATTATGAAAAATGACCATCACATCTTCCCAGAGCCCAAGACATTTAATTTACAATGATATAAAATCCTCTCATTAGAGAATCTGAAACCAGTGAATGATTGGTATTATTTTTACTTAAATGATGATTTATCATGCATTGATTTCTTGTGTCTTGTTTCAGCGCTACTCTTTCCCATAAGAACTGCAGGGCATCATCTGTTGTCAGTATGCATTCTTAGTATTGCTCCAAATCCAGTTGAGGTGTTCAGTTATAATCCCTTGTTGGTATAGAGCCAATGTTTAGTTGTACAGATATTACATATATCCACTGTAATTTAAGTAAAATAAGTAAGCCATATACTATGTAATGCATGCCCTAACTATACTGGAAGATCAATAGGACCTTCGGAAGGACTCAACCATGACTAATGTGATTCATTTGGCTGCTCAAGACCTCTGAATTAGACAGTAAACTACAGACATGCCCTGTTCAGAGAGACAAAGTCACCTAAACCTAAGGATTCAAATCATGTCTCAGCCAGCTCAGCTAATGTGGAAAACCATTGCGTTGCCACATTAAAGCCTCGAGAGGAGCTTTTGAATGTCTGAGAGTGTGGGGGTGAGTAGAGCTTGGGATGGAGGCACAGATAAAAACAGATGAATCAGTCTCCACAAGATGTCACAATGGTGTCTTTTTATGTGTCATGCAGAGATTTTATACTCAAAGAACAATTTATAGATGCAAAAACACAAACTTGGCCAGCCACAGCAGGCAGACTGGAACAACTCCAGGACAGAGACTGCAGCCACACAAGTTCTCTCATCACCACTGACAACCTGGGTGTGTCTCACACACACGGAGATTTACCAACTTGTATCATCCACAGCATCCGACCCGAGGCTGCACATATTCCCTCTCATTTAACCTGATGCTAGACTAACAGCATCTGACAAGGCAGGCATGCTTTATTAGAGCCTCTGTTAATGTTACTGTTAAACTTAGAGACTGCACGCGACAAATTACACTCCAGTCCATTGTGTGAAGCCTTACATACTGGTCATTTGATTAATGACCCCCCCAAACACACACACACACACACACACACACACACACACACACACACACACACACACACACACACACACACACACACACACACACACACACACACACACACACACACACAAACTTAACAGCAGTAAAGCCATTTTTGTATCTTGTCTTTCAGCCAAAGAGAGCGCCCCACTAGCTAGCTCCGTGTAGCGTTACGCTGACCGGCCAGCACTTGACACACGACCACAAGAGAACTTCTCGGGAGAATGAAACATGTCTTACCACTCTGCTCCCCCAGAAAGACGAGTTTGAATTTTCTTAAAGGGTTTCCAAAGTCACTGGCCACGGACATTTTGAGGAGGCGGAGGGGCAGCTCTGGACACCGGGGGACCGTCTGAGTGTAGGCTGCTTGTGTTGGGTGTCGCTGGCGGGAGATGCTGGATAGAAAGGTGGCGGTGTTCCGTTCAGCCCCCCCTGCTCTCTCAAATGAACACACTGCTGCTGCTGCTGCACCGGTCCGTGACGCGCTCTCACCCGAGGGCTTCTGCGCATGCGCGGCCTCTCCTCGTTCTCCGCTGAACCGACAGCCGTGCTATAAAATGACGTCATGGGAGTCGGAGGAGACAAGGGAGGGCGAGGCTGACATGTTTACTGTATAATTGGTTCATCACTAATTATGAAGACATTGGTATACATTTATTGGTACACCAATTATGAAGACATTGGTATACATATGTGTACCAAACATGCCGATGTGTGTGGTATTAGGGGTTTTCCAGAGATCCAAAAGTGCACTCCCATAGAGAGAGAGAGACGTTTTAAAAAGAATGATATGAGAGATATCTCGACTTTTAGTCCCCAGAAAACCTTGGATTCTACAGCATAATGCAACTTGATAGGATCCTTTAAAAGCCATCCTTCCATGAACTGTAAATGAACCTCTTTCAAACTCCACGCCCCCAGTCCATAGCTGTAATAATGCTGATGACATCATGGCTATTTTATCATACTTTAGAAAGCTCATAAAGCCACAGAAAATATTATTCTTACAGGCTGAGTAGTGATTCTGAGTGAGTTGACACATATCATCATGTGTAAAATTTGTGGTTTGAAGCAAATATATATTTACATAGGCTGATATTCCCATCTCAGTAGGTCAGCGTCACAGTCACCTTGCCAGACCAACACAAGACAATATAGAGTATAAACAGTAGTAGCCTTACATGGATTATGTACAGAATTTTACCATGCACTATTTCATATAGGCCTATACTTTTACAATTTGGCAATTTGTAGTTTTGGGATTATTTTCAGTTTCCAATTAGGTTTTTACTTCTTCTTGTTTCATTTCTTTTGTACTTCTTTGAGTGTCTGTGTGTTGTTTTTTATAATTTATGTGAGACGTGACTGTAATACTGCATTTTGCCATTGGGATTTGTAAAGCTATCTATATTGCCGGCTATTTTTGTGTAATATGAAACTTCCATGCATTATATTTTACATATGGGGAGAGAGACATACATGGCATGGCCCACAATTGACTCACCCTAACCTTCTGTCCTCTACACGTTACCAACGGACATGCATTAAATCTGGTACATTGGGTTGATTATCCAGAGTTTAAGACATAAAGACAGAAATGAATAAAAGACTTCACGCTGACTTGATTAATTGTACTGTATTAGTCAGTAATGCACTCCACTGTAACCAATACAACCAAACCAATAGATAGCATAATGTGAGTGGTTAATTCAATTCATGAGTAACAGCGTATGTACTTGTTATCTTAACATTCATTAGGATTGCAATTAAATCAAGTGTTATACTATGTGATCATATATGAAAAGAGTACAGCAGTTATCACAGATGTCTCTGTGTATGAGACAAACATCTATAAAAAATAAACTTAAATATTAAGCTAATACAGGTAATTAGTTACAGAATATGTTCCCATTGGAAATAGAAACCTGAATAGATTCCTTCTTTATAGGAACAAGTAATACACAAAGATATTCATCCATCTGAACTCTCATCTCAGATGCATGTAAAATATTGTGAGGTAATACACAACTGAGGTGTTTTAGCTGCCCTCTAGCTGTCCTCTCTAAAACTTGTAAGAAGTGAGTTATATTTTCAATATAATACCAATCATTAGCTTTAAAGCATTGGCAAACAACAGATATTTCCCTTTTAATGATATAATGTTCATCTTAACTCCACCCAGTGGAGCTCTAGGTAGGGCAGTGGGCCTCCAGATATTGAGGTCAGTGGAGGCTGTGGCTGTCTACCACTAACACAGCTTTGCTCCACACTCTGTTCTTCAACATATTATAGCAAAGCTTTGAGAGACACAGGGGCACATGGGAAGATCACAGTAGTCCTTCAGGCCTCTTCTCCAGAGTGTACTCTTGGGTCCGCTTTGCTTTCCACCCCAGCATCATCAGTAGGACGACACCCATGACCTTATAACCCACCTGTAAGCCCAAATACCTGCAGCCGTCAGAAACATAAAGAGAAACCATTGTCAGCAGTGATTTGGATGTATTTCCTGTATCTATATAATACACGTAGCGAGCAACGCATTTTTCTTACCGGTTCCTCAAAATGTTGTTGTCATAGTAACCACAGCTAAACTTCTTTTCACACACAGTCTTCCACCAGACACATGACATATCAATGGCCATCCCGAAGAGAGCAGGGGCAGGTAGCCAGGCTGAGAGGGAGACCGAAAGAGAGTACAGGGTAAACAACACACTTCTGTCCCCATGTCAGTCTCACCTTATTCCTAAAAGAATTGCTGCTGCTAAATAGTCTCTGGAAGGAACTAGTTTTGGTGGAATATGTGTAAATTCAGAAGTAGTTTTAGTCCTCAACAGAAAACACAGATTGGACAGATAGTCTAGCTATCTGTCTGGATTTACCCTGCAGAGATCTGAGGACCAGGTAACCATAGTCCTCAGATTGGACAGATAATCTAGCTAGCTGTCTGGATTAACCCTGCAGAGATCTGAGGACCAGGTAACCATAGTCCTCAGATTGGACAGATAGTCTAGCTAGCTGTCTGGATTTACCCTGCAGAGATCTGAGGACCAGGTAACCATAGTCCTCAGATTGGACAGATAGTCTAGCTATCTGTCTGGATTTACCCTGCAGAGATCTGAGGACCAGGTAACCATAGTCCTCAGATTGGACAGATAATCTAGCTAGCTGTCTGGATTAACCCTGCAGAGATCTGAGGACCAGGTAACCATAGTCCTCAGATTGGACAGATAGTCTAGCTAGCTGTCTGGATTTACCCTGCAGAGATCTGAGGACCAGGTAACCATAGTCCTCAGATTGGACAGATAATCTAGCTAGCTGTCTGGATTAACCCTGCAGAGATCTGAGGACCAGGTAACCATAGTCCTCAGATTGGACAGATAGTCTAGCTAGCTGTCTGGATTTACCCTGCAGAGATCTGAGGACCAGATAACCATAGTCCTCAGATTGGACAGATAGTCTAGCTAGCTGTCTGGATTTACCCTGCAGAGACCTGAGGACCAGGTAACCATAGTCCTCAGATTGGACAGATAGTCTAGCTAGCTGTCTGGATTTACCCTGCAGAGATCTGAGGACCAGGTAACCATAGTCCTCAGATTGGACAGATAGTCTAGCTAGCTGTCTGGATTTACACTGCAGAGATCTGAGGACCAGGTAACCATAGTCCTCAGAAATCCACCAGAGGTTAGAGCACTAACACAGAGACAGAGGAATTTCCAGCGGCAACGGAGCAATCCCGTGGAAGTGGAATGTCAAGGATATGGACTAGAGGGCAATCCGACATTTGCTTAAAATGTACGGAGGAATGTAATTCAGTTATGTTTTCTTGAACTCTCTATCAGATGTTGTATATCACCACATGCCATCAAACTTAACTGCACTGAGTCCTTATCGTTAAAAAACTCAATAAATAAGTCATTGTACATTTTTATAGAAATTCACCTATAATTTGTGAGATAATTTAAGAAATTTGTACAACTCGGCTCATTCATATGACGTGTTCTTTCATCATTCATATTTTCATCAGTTTTACGGTTTTATGTAGTTTATTTCATTATAGACATTTTTATTTTAAAATAAATAATAAAAAATAAATAATAATAATTGATGAAATTATAATTTATAATAATGAATTTCTTTAATTACTGCATCATGGATTTGTCTTTTAAAATATTTAATATTAGATTTTAATATTAGATACTTTGAGGCTCCATACAACTTTAGTTTTAGTTTCAAAATAATACCACTGAGCTAAGAGGACATTTTGGGATTTGGATACTTTATTGGACACTTTGACAAAAGGTTTATCGTTTATACAATCATTTGCTATTCATACGAGTATAGAGCACAACATACCAGTAGTATTTGTGTCCTGACTTACCTAAAACTCTCATGAGTAAAAATTGAATTCCTATAGCAAATGACTTCTCTTCGGAGGGAACACATCTGAAATTAACAGGAAGTGATATGAGAACGTGCAGCAGTGATAAATCAGTCCATATGTTGTTATGTTATAAAAACAGTGACGTATTAAATCTTCATGAAACCTTGTAGAACTAATTTCTCATCAAATCTCCCAACTTGTAGGGGGGGTGTATACAGGACAAGACCACATTGACATTTGTTTTGAAAAATTATTTGCTCTGGAAACACAAAAACAAATCTCCCAACTTGTGTTTGCAGACTATTTGCTTTAATTCCTTCTTAGCTGTCATATATCAAGTGTGTTGTGTTTGACCTTTTATGGACTTCATAAGGAGCCTTTGAGCTTAGTGTTTGACTGCAGCAGTCACTAAATGGATACTGTATTAATGTGTTGAAGAAGTAGCGCCTGAAACGTGACAGAGGTCCACACTGGTTGGGGGAGAGAGAAGTAAAAATGTGCTAGATCTGGATATATTTAACATATGTTTTGTAAAAACAAGAGATGCTAAGTCAATGCTACAGTATGTCATCTAATATAGTATATGTTGGGTAAAATATAACCTTTATAACATTAATACTAAATGTTTGTACCAGGGACAAGCAGATCATATCATCCATGAGATCAATTTTGTTAATTTAAAATTTCTTTTGAACATATAAAATATATAAGAAAAGAATGCTGTGAGAAATTGCCATCCTTCCTTACCTTAGTACCATCATGTACATGGGGTTGTGAGTGAGGCAGGCGATCAGTGACGCCAAAGAGATGACAAGAATGACGGGGAGAAGAAGATGTGGGCAGCTGTTTGAACAGGGAGTAGGATGGGCATTACTCTGGCTCCCAGATACACACCTGCAGTTGGTATACAGCTGTATCCACAAAGAAAGCAAAAGGAAATAGTATTGTCGTTGTCTGTGCTGAGAAATTGAAATGTTGTACCACATCTGCAGTAATACCTATTTTCCCCACTGGAGATTGCAGTAAGACATTATTAAAAATGTGCATATTCTCTTTTTTTGCTGAGTGACACCATTCTCATGTCTGTATGCAAAATATGAAAGTTATGGTCAGCAGCCGGTTAGCCTGGCTTTGTATAAAGACTGGGAACAGGAGTCTTAGCTTCAGAGAATGGCAGATTGTTATTGCTTTTGGATATTGCTAGACTACCGGTAGCTGCTGTCTTTATGCTAAGCTAAACTAATTGGTCTCACAACGAGTTAGCCAGTTAGACAATAGTCTACAGGATCCAAGATTGCATTTTGGCCAATGGGTTCCACATCTTTTGCGCTCCATATGGACTGTTTACTGTAGCCAAAGCCTGCTCCAACATGAAGAGTCATCACCACAACTACTCCGACGGAGTTCTCAACTCAGTTTGCCTGCCAGAGTCTGCATTGTAAGCAGACATTTGTTCATAGAGATAAGGTACATTAAGTAAAAATACAGAAATTATCAAGCACCTGAATGAATTCCACGTGTGGACATCTGAGTCCACAAAGAAGAGAAATGAATTATTCTGAGACTTGTGGAGATCAATTCATTGAGCTAGCTGGAGCCACCACTGTCTGTGTTCGTACTGCAGTATTACACAGTGGGCTTATGTGCATGAGTCAAACTGACTAATACTCTATTAGCAGTCACACAATCCACCCACCGGAAGATTATTCATAAGCTGTGACGTCTGAATACTGACGTTTTGTCTCTCTTAAAACAAATCTCCCAAATCTGTGACTAATAAGCATTGATCGACAATGATTGTGAGCCACTGCAAGCAGAAGAGCAGTCTCTCTGTCAATCTGACTGCTCCTGCACTGGACGCTCCTGGCTGATGGGACTGCTTCTATGAAATGTGGGATCATTTGGCAGACAGTTCACAAAGTCTAAATACTGGTAAACAGCTCCAAGATACTGGGATCTCATTTCTGTCTCAAATCTAAAGAGGCATCTAGGGTCAAAGTTACTTCCTGTTCCAAAAACTTGTTTAAAGATCACCCCCCTGAGGTGCAGATTCTCTGTGCAGCATATGTATTCCCTCTAGCACTCTACACTCCTACACAGTTAACGGTCAGTCACAATTCTGCACTATTCCAAGAAACAGCGCCCAGCTTTGATTTGGTCATATCGGCCAGCAGTGGAAGTGCAACTATTTCACCATTATTTTGAAAAGCATTCCAACAGGGTGCTGCCTGTGACTTGCGGCGTTGTATTACTCGTTTGCGCATGTGTCACTTTCAGGCCGTGTCCAGTACTTGAGCCTGATGCGAGCCACATTTAAAAAAAAAAATGTGATTGGGAAATAATGTGTTTGTACTGTTGGAGGAAACCATGAACAGTTGCTTAGCGGAGGCACTGACCTGAACCCTGTGGGTGTTGTTGGGATCTTTGGTGAAGTTGGTGCAGCCCGCATGGCAAGGAGAAATATACTCGACACCATCCGAGCCACACACAGGGTTGAAGGCACTGGCAGGGCAGGAGCAGTTGGAGTAGCAAAGGGTCAGAGAGCTGTGGAGGGCAGAGAGAGGCAAACTAAAGCAGTGTTTCATTAGCATGGGTTTGCTTTGGACGTAGCTACATCCTAGTACTTTGTGACATTACACAAAGGTTGAAACATTATGCTTTTGATATGTTTAGGTGTAATATATACATACATATAAAGTTATAAAGAAAACTGAAAGCAAATAAACAATGTAATAACTTTTGGAAGAAAATAAATCCAAATTCCAACTTGATGATGACCTATGAACATTATGTCAGATCATTAAAAGGTACCCTGTGGACCACAAGTATGTGTAATAATGTTTTTAGGAGCGGGCCCCTGAAATGTTTATATCTTGTGCACACACACACACAGATGTGCATTAGCACAGCATTGGCTAGGCATGCAGTTGGAAGTAATGTTGAAAGGTAACATTGGCCTACTTTAGCCCAATGCTGGGCCAGTCTAAGCTGTAGTTTACATATTCATGAAGGAAAAAACTAATAAAGCAATGGAATTATACTGTTTCAAGTGTCCTGTCTACTTACTGTATATGCACTTATATTCTCCCAGATTTGATGAATGAGCATAAAAATGAACAGAAGTTCAAAGTGACTGTGTAATTGTGAGATATTTGTATCAATTTAAGGGTATTGGTCCAAACGTATTAAAGCCACACTCACTCATTTTATTAGTGTCCAATAAAATGCAAATAATTTCCTCCCTAAATTGAACTGCATTAACTTTGAAAACATTGCTGAGTTCATAGTACATTTAGGGTCTTTGGGTCTATAATGTGTTTAACAACAGGCTGTTTCTTAATTTAAATGTATCTGCACAAGTAAGAATACCCCACCCTCGTCACTCACCCATACTGTCCAATCTGGTAATAATTGACCTCTGAGACTTTCTGTGTGGGGCAGCCCATGAAGAAGAGAGGGATAAAGAGGAGGGTGGACATAGTCAACATGGCCACACAGAAGCGTGGGATGGTCTTCAGAGAGAGACCTGCCTTCTTCATGATGACCCCGCCAATCAGCATCCCCACTGCTACTGCTGGCAGATTCACAGCACCTGGGAACCATGATTACAAACTTTATTATTGTCTACTTAAGATGTCCAAGGAGATTTTTACACTTTGTGTGCCATTTTATTTGTTTGCTGACACCCTAGTCTTGCATTTTCAGACCTATCTCCACAGCACTGGGCAGTAAGGTCACAGATACATTCTGGGATAGGAGAAAATAACGCTCTGGGTTGTTTACTATGTTAAGATCCAGAGGCCTCTGCGGGAAGGAAATTGTTTTAGTGGAACATTTGCAAAAGGAAAATGCCTCATAACATAGAAAATGAAGTTAGCTGTTTACACAATACAGTAACGTGAGCTATTTAAATGAGCTTGCTCTTAATGTATCGTTGTTTGTACTTCATTTACAGCATCCTGCTGATCGGTCCTCATACGTCCTATTTAGAGAGGAAATGTCGTTAACATATTCTTTGTTAATCTTTACAATCATTCCCTAAAAGAACCAAGAAGGCCTGCCTTGTTGCATCATCCAAATTTTCTTCAAAATGTGGCATTTTCAGCATGTAGCTTGCTAGCTTAAAGGTTGTTGTTTCCCTAGCGAAGGGCTTTTGAGAAAGGCGACACACAGAGAGCAAAAGCCGAGGGACAAAGCCTGAGATACATGCCAGATGTCAGGCTTTATCCTGGAAATGTACTTTAGTTGAACCAGACTACTGACATCCTGACACAAGTGACAGGTGTAGACTGTAAATACATGCAATGTTGCAAAGGGGCAAAGTTAAACGAAGCACAAACCCATATAAAATTGTCGTTTAGGAAAAGATGAAAGTACAAAGCTAATTCACTCTTTGGAAAGTTACCACGAAGCAAACAGGCTGACATAATCCAGGGTCCAAATAATAATTTGAACAGTTTTATTTTCCTTCTACAGAGTTCCTAAAATGGCTTTAATGTATACCATGCTGAACATTAATATAAATTATTAAATTATTCTGACTATTATAGTTGACTGAAAGTATTCTATTATAGGATCTTGTCCTGAAGCTTTGCACTCCTTCAGTACCTACCTACTAGCAGGCTGCTGTAGGCGGCTGAAGCGCTGTACTGTCGCTCCAGGAACTTGTTGAGGAACGTAGAGAGACCTGCGATCACTGAGGAGAAGCAGCACTGGGCCAGGACCAGCATCAGGAAGAGAGGGCTCAACAGGAGGTGGACAAACATTCTGGGGAACACTGATTAAACACAATCACATACAGACACACTGATTATTACACTGATACTGGAAATTATGTCAGGAAAAACTCTCAATTATCGAGTTAGGGACATGTTAACAATACAAAGCTATGTCGAGTCTTTACACTGAATACAATAAACATACTTTTCAGGAAATCAAGTAAAGAGGTATCTGGCTTCTTGAAGTCATCATTCATCTCAGTTTCATTTCCACCCACCTGGAAAAAAGCATGCAGTATGAATTGTATATAAAAGGCATACATTTGCTGTGTAATAAATACAAGGGCAAGTCCAGTAATCTGAAGGATTTCTTTCATATCACATCCGCCCTGTTCTTACTTGGAAGAAATTAATTATCAGTTAAAGCCTTAAAAGTTTCTTTCTTCCACATCTCCCCCCACCCACAACCCCTGTCTCTTCATGTTGCATTTATGTGACGTGGGAACATTAGACTAAATTGACAGCTCTTTTCAATAGCTCCACAGTGCATACAAAACAAAACCCCGTAATGGAAGATATTTTGTTTCTATATAGTGGTTCCTAACCTTTTTGTCTGAAGTACCCCCCACATCTATCACACACCATATGCTACCAGAAAACCTCTAGTACCCCTTCATCAACACTGCCTGCTGTGCTCCAAATGTGTTCATTTCAATTGATTTAAGAGTGGATGTTAAAGAGATATTTTGCTGATTTAAAACCAGCTCTGTGTCATGGCCTGTGCGATTAGATGCACGGCTTCCCCCCCTGTTGTGCCAGTTCAACTGGATCTCGATGGACCTCCATGAAGCATTTTGCCCCACCTGGCAGATCTCAGCAAACCCCCCCTGCTCCACATGGAGTACCGTGCACCAGCGCCTCAGAGGGAATCCAAACACTGTATATCTGAACACAAACACTGCCTCTGCCATGACACAGAGCTGTTTGAAATAGTATCCCTGTAAAAAAAGCACTCTTTACAAGAACAACGACCTTATTATGTTTACCAGGCCAAGTACTGGACAAAGCTAAAAGAGCCATATATGGTTTCACAAGCATGTGAAAGGCTTTATCTTATCTATGACTAATGTTCTGTAATTTTCTGAAGATTGTTTAAAAGGTAAAAAATATTGTTCATGTTCTTGGGAATTGAAACGTGTTTATATAATAGGTTAGTTATAATGTGGAGTTATATTTTAATTTTGAGAAACCTTTTGTGCCTTCAAGATAGTAAAAAAACAGAGGAATTTCCCTTCGGAGATCAATAAACTTTTTCTGAGAATTGTAATGCAATGCTGACATAAAGCCAGTAGGTGTCAGTAAAATGATATGAGAAAATGTGCTACGTACTGTAGTTTTTCACAAGCCACAGATACATTCAATGAATGTTTAGTCATAAAACAGAGCTGTTTGGTTTTAAAGGAGCTCTGTGACTTAGAGTGTGACTCACATTATCTTCTGAAGGCATTCCACGAGGGAAGAAGAAGTAGGGGATGGAGGTGAGAACCAGGCAGCCGGAGGTGAGGAGCAGGCCCATCCACCAGGCACCGACCCAGCGAGGATCACTCTGTATCAGCTCTTGTTCCGCTCCTGCAAGAAACCCAGCTGAACACTTAGACACAATGGTGACCGATCTTTCCTGCTGAAACCGGTCTATAAAATAACTTTGGGATGGATGGAACATTACCGAAACCAGTTTTGTCCACGTCCACATAGATCTGCAGCATGACTGCGCCCAGCAGGTATCCAACGGCAGGCCCGAATACAGATACAGCAAACAGGATAGCTGCCAATGATAACACGTTTCTGAAGTACTGTTCAGCTTTTTTAAATTGTCTTGACAAAGATAAGATTCTCTCTTATTTTGTGTCAAAAATTAGTTATTCACATGCTGCGCATCTAAGTGTAAATGTGTGTGAGTGTTTATCTGATGAGCAGGTGGCACCTTGTACGGCAGCCTCGGCCACAGTGTATGAATGTGTGTGAATGGTGAATGGTTCTTGTATGATGTAATAGCGCTTTGAGTAGTGGTTAAGACTAGAAAAGCGCTATAAAAATACAGCACATTTACATTTACATGGAATTATTCTTTGACAAACTGTTAACATTTTGTCTAGGTTTATTTTGGATTTTATAAGCTAAGAGAGATTTTTATCGTGCCGAAGGAAATTTCTCTTGGACAAACAAACAATATCTGCTGTTTAAAAACAAAGGAACAGACATATACATGCTGTTTACATACATACATACATTCGACACAAGGAACAGACATACATACATGCATACTGTACATACAAAAATACAAAACTTAAGTCTCAAAATGCCAATGTTAAAAAGTCTGTATATTAAATAGCTTTTTTTTAACATACATGCCTGCAGAATCCCACCATGAGCCTCAGATAGTGTTCACGTTATCTAAACCTAACCTCTAAATCAATGTCCCTCTACACAACAGGCCATTCACCTATGTAAAGAGGGGAGTTGCCAGGCCCAGCAAAATCATCTATGTAGGAAATCCCAAACGGCTGGATGGGCACCGAGCCCACGCCAAAGAGCAGCTGGGCGCTGCCCATGAGCAGCCACAGGTTGTTAGTGTCAGCCAGACGCCTGGTCTCGTCGCGGCCACAACTCTCCAGGTCGCTGGAGTTCCCCTGCAGATTGCAAATGTCATGGCGATCTGGATCACAGCAGGTGGTCACACACGGGCGGAGAGGGGAGGAGAAGGTGGGAGGGAGAGGGGGGAGGGGGATGGAGTTAATAACAAGTGGATGCAGATGTCCAACTCCTTCTAATTTCCTGAAGCTTCTCTGGCCCTACACTGACACTGCCATGGGGGTCAAAATAAAGACGGAAGCGGGAGATCGTTGTTACAAATTAAATTAGCGTTGTTCCCATACCAATATTGCAAATAGCTCCGATGCTGCCTTAAATGCACGATTAGTAGTTAACTTTTTCCCGTTATGACGGACAAACTAAAATAAAAAGAAAGTTTTATGGCATTCATTCTCTGTATGTATTTGTTCATGCTTTACAAAGGGAAGGGTTTAACCTGACCCAGGCCATAGAACAATTATAGCAATTATATCACATCCATACAGGGTTTGTAGTATAAAGCTGTTCAAATTTTTTTTTATATATAAATATATATATACTGTATATATTTATATATAAATATATTTTAAATGCACAGGTATCGGAGGTAACTCTAATCTTAGAAACAATCAACGAGTGCATAGATATCATAAAATTTCTTTCTGATTTATGAAAAGTTCAGGTGGAGAGCACAGGCAAGGCTTTCTAAATGCATTATACACACACAAAGTCAAACAGCAGCAACTTGTTTGACTCCTGCTGAGTGCTATGGAGCCTTTGCTGAGGAGTTGCCGCAGCGTTCTAGACAAACCCTTAAGTATAGTCTCATAAATTGCATTGGCATATTTGTACATTCATAAGTCCCCTGCTCTGGACTGAGTCACACTAGCTGTCACAGTGGAGACAGGACATTCTTACTGTGTAAAACAGAGTCGTATTCGTAGGGCTGGGACAAGAAGTGAGGTAAGGTCAGGATCATGGCGCTGACAGCCATCAGTAGTCCACCGATTCCAATAACGCGAGGGCGGTGGACCCGATTTCCAAAGTAGCTGATGAACACTATCAGCACACTGTTACTGATCTAAGAGACAGATACAAACACATGTTTCAAAGAGGAGCCAGAGGGAGCATTTTCTCTCTGCAGGACACTCTCTTTTCAAATTTAGTGCATTAAATTTCAGGTGTCACAGTTTTCAAACATTACTAATCATACTCTCATACCAAATATGGAAGTGGCCAGGGTGGCACACACTGTAATCTAACACAACCCAGGCACATCCAAAATAAATGTAGGGGCAGTAAGAACTTCAAAAATGTAAAGCTGCATTAACTGATCGTTTAGCCATTTGGCGGCAGTGGAAAGCTGTAAAAATGATGTTCCCATACAACAAAACTGCAGTTTCAATTACGGTTTGAGGGAAATGGATTTTCCAGTCCGTGGTTAACATTGTGAAGTGAAACAAACTACTTGGTAAGTTCTAGAAAAAGATCATGTTAGGGACAAAATGAGTTGACTTAAGTATGTTACGTACGTAACAAAGGTTAAGTACATCCCGTAACCACATCAAAGTTAACTTTTGGTTTCACACGGAACTAGTTTCCTGGGTTCTGTGTGTTTGTTGGACCCATCCTTGTTGCTCAGTTTTGGTCTTCACCAACCCCTGAGAGAAATATGTGGCTCTTTAGCTGCTAAATGCTCCACTATGTGTACCAGCTGGTCGCCCCTTGTTTTTAGGTTTGGTGCTGGACAGGTTGTTTGAGAATTTTATTTGCCTGCTGAATCCATTGTGAGCAATGAAGCAAACAGTAATGCTGCGGGCCAAAAAAGCTCAGGAAGATGCTAAAAGCCTGTAATTAAAAAAACAGCAGAGATCACTTTTTTCCATCAGATGTTTTTGATCCATTAAAAAATAACCACTTAAAAAAATCTTTTGATCAGTGTTTTTTCATTAAAAAATACAATCATATCAGATCATGTAAATCACATTAGAACTCAGCCAAATTCTGAGAGGATTCGAGCTGCAAAAGAATTCAAAAGCCCAAAGGTATCAAATGTGAACTTGGTGATTTAATTAGTGACCCTTGGTCATGCATACTTGAAAACATGAAAACATAAAAACAACTGGAAAAGATTTAACTGTGTGATGGATTTAAATCCCTTGAGCATAAAACAATCCCAATAACACGTACGGTACATTTGATCATTTCCTTGAACCCACGGATCTGTAATAAAACTGTTCCAAAATACTTCAGTCTGGCTTGAATTCAGGAAGTGTTCTTTTGACTTGCTTGTTCTCCAGATCCTCCTCTGTCATCTGTACCCTTGAAATAAAGCTATGAGGACTTCAGGCTGGGTGAGGGTATGTTATTGTTGGCTCCTACCTCGTGGAGAGAGGAAATGGTTCCTGAGGAGTAGCTGCTGAGGCCGTAGCGTCTCTCGATTGTGCTGATGGTGCTCTTGAAGTAGGAGCTGTACAGCAGCTGAGAGAACTGCAGGAGGCCGTGGCACAGGACAAACAGCTAGGACACACAGACAGACAGAGAGACACACAGACAGACAGACACACAGACAAATAGGTAAACGTCATAAATGTCACCAAATTTGACTTTTTAGACACTGACCAAATTGTCTCTGAATTATTGAAAAATGCCTCCTCATTAAGTACCCAATTTCAATATGTCATGTCTTGGTAAAGTACCATAGGACACTCCACAACCTTCTACAAGATGTCAAGTTCACCCAATGGAGCGGATACTTAAAGAATCAAACAAGGGAAACACACAGGGCACATGTTACAAGGACCGAGGCATCAGGCCTGGACTCGTTCACGTCTGAAAGACATGACACAATATTCTTAAGGCTACAACTTACATATGTTAGATGGCTTAAATGACTGAATAAGGTGAAAAATGAGGCAATATGTATGTACAGTATATAAATCATTAAAACCGTTAATTAATAATTAAAAACTTAATAACAAGCAGCATTTTAATGTTGTAGCTGGTCACTTTAACAACTGTTAGGTAATCTCTAACAATGCATCATATTCATATCTCATTATATATTATTATTATTATTATAATATTAGATTAAGTTATGCAGCCTTCACCTTAAAGCCTTAAAAGCCAATTTATATATTAAGCAGAGTTAGTATTAGAGTTAATAAAGTCAAAAAAGTTTTTGGGAATAAATTGCATATTTAAAGGAATAGCTTGACATTTTGAGCTGAGAATCCCACTCTCATACTGTATGTGCAGCCACGAGACGTTAGCGTAGCTTAGCACAACACGCTTAGTCCAAACATAGCCAAAACTTTTTTTTTTTTTAAGCCATGTTTATATATATATATATATATATATATATATATATATATATATATATATACAGACAGCCTTTTTCCAAAAATCAAAAGTTCATTTTATTTTCAGTAATGTAAAAAAAAAAAAAACTGACATCTGGCATGCCGGACTGTTTCTATATTGGTGGACAGTCATTTTCAGGTCTCTCCAGGCTGGCAGCAGTTGCCAGTTTTGATGAAAATGTTCACAATATGACAAATAGTGTCTTATGGGAAAGCAATTATTCATCTGGTATTCTCTCCAAATGCTCCAAAAAAAGCCAATGTTTTTTTATATATATATACACATAGTGGAAAGTTATCTAGAAGACCCCCCCACACATCTTTGCTTTACGGGGTCATGAAAGCACAAATGACGCTGAGATTACGAGTGAATTTGCTATGAAAACAGTGATAAAGCCAAGCTTTCAGATTGTTTGCTGGCTGCTAGGTCGGCTCAGGGACAATAGATGATTGCTTCTATTAAAGCTTGGCTTTATGAGTTATTACCACACACACAATGTATGCTTTTACACTCCTGCTAATATTTCATCCTCATTTTGTATCAAATTAATCCATTGTTTGTGATTCAAATAAAAAGTTAGTGGTTCACGAGTGTGTCTTTCTGTGGCTTCAGGTCAACTTAAAATCCACTAACGAAGTGGAATTCATATTTTTATGCAGATTGACACAAACATTATGTTTCAGAGACAAGTTTCTGGCTCCCTGACTATTTGGCTTTTAGCCTCTGGGGCCACACACAAAACACATAATCCATCAAAGTGGAACATTTCACCATTAGCATGAAAATCAGCTGAAACTGTTGGTCCAATTATTATTAATGATCAAATACAGCAGGTCCATTTTTCTTGATGAAGGAACATTGCCCAGTGTTGGAACTTGGACCAGAGTATTAGAACATGTAGAAACAGAGACGCTACACCGTGTCACACTGTGAAGACGCAGCATTTATTATTCATCCACACTGTTAATACAAGTGATTTATGCCTATTTGATGTTCACAAGCAGGGAAGTGGAGGTGCAGATTTGAATCCTCTGTGGATTATATATATATAACATATTATTTTGAACAATCTCGGCTCCTTCTCTCTGGACACCATTGTCCCAGCCTTCAACCCTGCTGAGACGGGAAGAATTGAGGGAAGTTTATACTTGAATTTGAAAGCTTTTATTTCACGGGCACGTGTTGTAGCTATGACACTGGATATAAATGGGTCTTTTTGCTACAAAAATGCCTGGTCAAAAATTGAAATAAAAGGAAAAGCTATGAAGTCTCCCAGGATCCACACAGAATCACCTCCCTTCATTGTGAAACAAACATAAAAGGTTTTGCTGCTCTGCTCTTTGGGAAATATGCTTATTCTTATTATTGTAATTTCCCCACTGGGGCTCAATAAACAATATAAATTATAAAATTAATTATAAATGATTCACTTTTTTGCAGAGAATTAGATAAGAAGATTAAAAGCACTTTCATGCCTGTCTACTAAATATAAAGCTACAGCAAGGACGGTTAGCTTAGCCTAAAGGATGGAAACTGCTAGCTTGGCTATGTGTGAAGGTCCAAGCCCCTCTAGAGCTAAGCAGGACACAAAGCTAAAGTGTAAAAATGACAGGTTATGGTTTTATGTGGGCCAAGTTATTTCTTGGCTGGAAGCAGTGACTTCCTGAAGTCTTGTCGCCTGGCACGTACAACCATAACTTGTTGTTTTTACACTTCAGTTGTATGGATTAATCAATCAAGATATCATGTGTTCATAAGAGTGTTTTAGGAAGTGATGGTAGTGGATTTATAGAGCCAGGTTAGCGTTTCCCCTTTTTATGTTGTAGCCTAAAAGTGTGTTCAGACCAAGCAGCATTAAACATTAGCATTCTATCTCATTACCAGCCGGGGGGGTCTCAACAAGCTCCAAAAAGAGTCTGATTGCATAAAGGGCCTAAGGGAAATGACCCCACTTTTCACGTGTATTATCCTCAGCAAACATTTTCATGACGAGTTCATGCTCTCAATCGCTTGTTTCAGGTCTTCGTTAGTACAGCAGGATGCTCATTTTGTAAATGATGGTCCCACTTATTTTAAAATTGAGGATAAAGCAGGGAATGCTTTAGGGGCGTGGCTACAGGCTGACCTGCCAATCAGGACAGAGGCTTAGCAATGCTAACCATGGCGCTGTGGACATTTAAATAGCTGTAAACTTGTTTTGAATGTTGTCATGGTTTCATCTGAAACTTTGACCCTCTCACTGTGTGTTCACTTCATCAAAGTTAATTAGAACATTCTGGTTGCCTAAAAATGTTTTTAGATGTTAAGTGTTTAGTATACGTTAGTACCTTGCTAACTTTTCCTGTAGAGTTCAGCTAAGCACAGCTTCATTGGAAATATACACAATTGTGTCAGCTGAGTCATCTTCCCCAGAATCGCCCTCTTGTCCACATTTGGTCACTTCTGGCTCAAGAATACCAAGATGGCGACAGCCAAAATGAAAACTCCCGGCTCCACAACCCAATAAGTGACATCACTGATGCTAGGTCCATTGTTGTTACAGTCTATGGTCACACTGTCGTGGAAGCCTATCAGCATTGCAACTTTCCAGACATCACAGAGAATAAAAATGGAGTAAAACGTATCGTCACTGTCAGCGGCTCCCTAAGCTCTACAACTCAACGCCAGTACTGTCCAGAGACACGCCCAAACAGGGGAGGGCTTGGAGAAAAGGGAGCAAATATGCTAAGTTCTGGAACTCTGTGTTTGTTACTAACCCAGCAATGGATTGTGCTACACTACAAACCAAGTTAGCACTAACGTTAAAATAACGGAAAATAACTAACGTTAGGGTGAATATTCTGGAGTTGCAGGATACTCAAAAAAATCAATCTTCAATCTTCTTATGTAACTTGCCATGCTTAGCCATAACCAAACGTGCTCAGTGACCTGAAGCTTTCCAACATGTCTTGTCCCACTGATCAGGATGTAAACATGAAGCAGAATCTCGGCTCAGCTGTTTGCATCCATATCTAAGGATGGGGAAACCTGTGTGTAGCCTAGCAAAGTTGGTAAAACAGACAGAATGTCCTGATCAAAGCATAGAGAGCAACACGCTGTGCAGAGATTAATATGACTGCTTCCACTGAAATCATTCTTCCAATTTTCTACCCTCTTGTTACAGTCTCTGGACAAGATTTATAGCGTTACAGTTTGACGCAATTTCAAAGATTCTCCTCAGCTTCCACTTGTCTCCGCTGGAGGAATGACTTGCAAACATTGATGATATATTACCTGCTGCTTGGCTTTTATTCCAAACTACTCCCATTATGTCAACATGCGCTCATATAGCTTTGACCTTCACACACATTCATACTGAGCAGGAGAGAATCATGTCATGATGCCATACTGTTACCCCACCCCATGGGGGGGGAACAGTGAAGATTTCAAATGATAAACAGAAGAAGATCTGCAGTAAGTGGACCCACCACAGTCTGTATGACAATGCTTAAGGTAAACACTGAAGGGAATGTAGAAGTTGCTTTAGTGTTCTCCTCCAAACTTACAGAATATATATATATATATATATATATATATATATATATATATATATATATATATATATATATAGTATATGTATTGGTAGTAGAATATGTAAGGTGTATTAGTCAGTAGATATAGTATATGTATTAGTCAGTAGAAATAGTATATATTAGCAGTAGATATAGTATATATATAGTATATGTATTGGTAGTACAATATGTAAGGTGTATTAGTCAGTAGATATAGTATATGTATTAGTCAGTAGATATAGTATATGTATTAGTCAGTAGAAATAGTATATATTAGCAGTAGATATAGTATATATATAGTATATGTATTGGTAGTACAATATGTGAGGTGCATTAGTCATGCTTCATTCACACAACACAACACCAATGAAGAAGACATGTACTCTCTGGCTGAGTTCTGCAGTAAGCTGCAGTATTACTTCCAGCCCTGGGACAAACTACTTCTCTCCCATCATAAAGTGAAGTGCTCAGGGCTGGAATATATTTCTCCCACAAGTTATTTTTAATATTTTGAATATTGGAGAAAACTTTGAACTGGATCCAAACTTTAGTCAAAAGAGACTCACCAATGTATAAAAGGACAGAAACATCTGAAGCAGCAATGAATCTACTGACTGAACATTAACTCCTGGGATAACTGATTGTTATTTTTATTATGTTGAATGCCAAACATCTGGTTGGAGACCCTCACATGTTTTTCTTACATTACAGTAAATTAAATGTTTTTTTTTAGTCAAACAAAAGGTTGGCAATTTCACCGTGAGCTCAAAATATTGACAGGCATTTTTCAGTAATTTCTGATGTTTTACAGATCACAAATTAAGATTAAACATCATGACAAGAAGTAGCAGATTGTATTATAGTGAAAACAATCGTTTGTTGCAGCCCTTTTAATTTGTCATAAATAAAGGCGAGTTATTGACTTGGCATTAACATTAAAACAATTCCACCGTGTATTGTTTTGATTTAACAGTAATAGTAATAAGTAACTCGACAGAAGACAGAAACTTGTTTTGGTGAGATGAAGCTCTGCAGCATGTGCCCCCGTTTTTAATTGAGTCTTTTTGTTACTTCAGAATTATTATCTGTGTATGGTTATGCAATCATCTAGAAATAGGCCTACATCTAGCTCAAACGGTTACATAAAGCATGAGGGACCAAGGGGTGCAGGTTCAGCACGGAGACGGGTGCGCGCCTACCTTTACGCTGTGGAACCCCTTTGTCTTTGCTTCCTTCATGTCTTTGGAGGGAAGTATGTCCATTAGCTGAGCTCGTGTCCTACTGCGCTTCACGGAGCTCTCAGCCGGAGAGCTTTGTGTCAGAGGTTGTCTTTGCCCCCCCCCGGTGAGACTGCCGGTGATGTCACTGGACTCAGCCCACAGCTCCACGCGTAAATGTTTTCAAAGTTGTGAATTGAGAAATGCAGTCTCGCGCAGTTTGACTGAGTCACGCGCGAGCCTGTGCAACACTCACCTGCAAGAGCGTGACCTAAGCCTTAATCATGGTAGTAAAAACGACTACACTGCAAAATATTTATATATATACATACACACACACACACACACACGTCTAGTTCCAGTGAAGCCCTGCTTTGTCCTGGGGGGGGTACTTCACTGGTTCTGACCCTAATGAGAAACTAGCCTCCTGCTAATGATGTCAGTGCTGATCAAGGCCTATTGTTTCTATGAAATACAAGCGTTATATTAGGCCTACTATTAATATTCCAGGACAGTGGGTGAGTTTTTATTTTTTATAAATGTGTACAAGCTAAAATACAACGCTAATCTTTTAGAATACTGCTAAAGGCTATAGGCTAAAGCTGTTTTAATGTATAGACGGCTAGCACAGCCAAGAATATCCAACTTCTTTAAATCTTTAAATCTTTATATCGTGTTTGAATGTATTGGTACAGTCCAACACTGGAATCATGCAAAAGGACGTTTCTTTCCAGTGGAAGAATTGCGATGTGTCTGTGCAGTTACCAATAGCAACAAAAGCCATCAAGCTGAGGAAGTATATATGTTAATAATAAGTCACAGACTCTTATGCTTCTTGCATTTTTTAAAGTCATTTATGAAATGATCAGAGATTGTCCTTGGGTTTGTGAAAGGCGCTATAAAAGTCAAAGTTATTATTATTATTATTATTATTATTATTGTGTTGTTTGGTCAGTATTTCCTTTAACAAGACTGTGTGTCTGTGTTTCCACTAAATTATCATGTGTGTAATAATGATGCAGCTTGATTATAATGATGATAATAATGCTGTTATGAGACATCCAGATACATTATAAAGCATTATACCAGCTCTTAAAATACACTGTGCATCTGTTTCATGTAATATTATAATGTTAAGGGTTTGACAGAAAGTGTTGCCGATGAATGAGCACCCCCTTCAATTCATGACCAGCTCATTGGTCAAAGAAATACGTTTCTAAGCAACACAGATATGAGAGTTGTTCTTTGGTAGGACAATATTTGGATTTACAAGTGTATGTTCAAATAGTGACTAGATGAAAATGTATTTAAATTCAAGGAAAACAGAATGCCGATAAAAACACAGATCCAAAGGTCAGTGGTACTAGGCTGAACCAGGCTTGAAGCTCTAAAGGAGGACATCCGTCTCGTTGTATGAACAGGACATGGGCCGGTCCCTAAAGCAGCTTTACAGAGGAAACATCCAGAAAACTCAAACCTGGTGATGTACTAGCTTTACTTAGAAAACTTGTCCAGATAACTCAGTCGCCCCGCAGTATTGTGACACAGCAGTCTGGTAACTTACTCAACATGTCTGGCGGCTGCATTGCATTATGTCTTTTGTGACTGCTGCTGAAAACTGACACAGGCTTGTTGACTGTGACGAACGGACGTTGACTGATTCAAGCATCTCAATGTGACTTCACATCACTGATGTTTAACTGGTTATTCAAAGAAACAAGAAGACACTTTCAACACTTTCACATCAGAAACAACTAAATTAAAACTGAGGCATGGAATGCAAGTGAAATGGAGAAACACCATAAAACATTATGCAGTTAAATAGTATGTAAGCGAACATATGTTGCAATAACACTCACTCATCAGGTTGATATTTATGCCGACAAAGAGGAAAATAATAGTGTTGCTGGTCTTAATAAAAAAAAGAAAAGAAGAAGCTATTTTTATCAATATTTAAAAGTGTCTTTACAGCAGCTACAAAGACTTTTGAACTGGTTAAGAAACAGTCTCAATGTAAACTCTGCTACTCTAAGTGATCTACATAAGGATACGAGACCATCAGCAAGAAGATTGGTTATATAATTATTGTTAATGCCAAGGGTCAGATTCCCCTCCAAATCAGACCAAACCATCTTGGCATGCAGCCCGGAAGAGCATGTTTACAAAGTTTCAGTAGTGCGTTAACCAGTTAAAAGAAAGCAGGGGGAGATTTTTCTTTAGAGAATTTCATTTTGACATTATATTTTGTGTACATACACGCTAAGAGACAAAGATAGGAACTGAGCAAAATAAAAATAAAAGCTAACAGAGAAAACCAAAGTCAACTCTGGTTGGTCATTCAACAGACGGAGAAAATACTGGATTGGCCTTCTTCCTCCATGACAATATGTAATATGTACAAACAGATATGCAACTTCCTTTTTCAACGACCCTGACAGGAAGTTGCTACTCTATAACTTGCAGAATTGTTTGGATAACTTTTCATCATGAGTGTCAGTAGATACTCCCTGCAAAGATTCAAGAAGATTGCAGTCACGGCCTAGGAGGAGTTTGAAAAAAATGTAAAACACATGACCGTTCATAAAGTCAAAATGTTCACAAATCTCCGGTTGGGCAGAGCTAATGAAGGTAAATGGGAAATATGGTCACACTGATTAGAGCAATATGCGTATCAAATCTGGTAAAGATCGGAGTAACTATGTCCAAGTTAAGGCCTTTCCACAAATTAGGGGGCGCTATGGAGCCCGCTTAGAGGTATGGGCCTCCCATAGCTCCCCGGTGTTTATGTGGTCGCCAATTTTTGTGAGTTTTTGTATATACTGAGGCCGTCAAAAATGTGCCCAAGTGCTAAAACCAATTAACGGGACGCTATAGAGCAACTGTACCACTCTCAAGCCTAAATGTGTATTCACATGAAAGAGTTTCATATTCTGCACATGGCTGCAAGATTTGGAGATTTTTTGTGGATCCTAAAGTCCTCAAAAACGCCTTCGTAAAATGTGTATTTTCCCACATGCTAAAGCCCTCAAAAATGACAGAGACGGTGCGGAATAATAATCCCTACAAAAACAATAGGTTCCTTGCACTATGTACTAGGACACCGGTGGTGCCCTTGCACTTCAGTGCTCAGGCCCTAAAAATAACACAATAATGTGGCATCAGGTTTTCTCCATAAAACAATGACAAGAGCTATTGTTTTTAGCTCTGAGCCAGTGAGTGATACTGAGACACTTTTGATGTGAAAATAAATAAAGTAGACATTCTATATTCAAAAATCCCATTTAATTTGTGGATATGAAATCGGGGAAGCAGTTTAAAACCTTAACTCAACATGCAGTGACCATAAAGACACATCACAAAGGTTTGTTAAAGGTGTAGGAATAAGATTAGACCAAGCTGGTTTTGTGTGTTCACAGTGATTATTAGCCTTCTAGTTACTCACAGACATCAGTCAAAAACTCCTGTGAAGCGCTGTATTCTGACGCAGAACAATCAAGCTTATAAAATAGAGACATAATGATCATTCTGCTTGGAAGTTGAAATACTGGAAATAAAAATGTACAAATGAGGAAGAAGGTGGTGGCATTCAAATATTAAGTATCCAAATACCCTGGATGTTGTGTAAAAATCAAAGTCATATATGTAGCTTTGCGATGCTGATCTTGTACGAGCTCTGGCATCCATATGTCTCATCTCATCTGTGGCACAGCTTCTAGTGTCATCCAGAGGTAACCGTGTACCACTTGTTAAGAAATCATCTCAACAAACACAAATCTCGTTTCCAGGAGGCCTCTTGTACCAAGCTCCCCCGTAGCAGAGTGAAGCAGCATGTTTGAGAGTATGGCTGCATATACACATAAAGGCCTTTAGTCTACTTTGGTACCTAAATCATTCTGCTGTACAGCTTTCTCTTCCACATCACATCTAAAATGTTCACTGCTTCACTAAGTTACAAAAGTGTAGAAAACACTGTCTTTAAAACCAGGTTTTCAGAGGCGCAAATCTTAAAAATATTTGTCAAACGACACAAAAATGTGTGGGAATGCACGGAAAGAGCACAATAACTGCCATTTCTAGACGCTTTCAAAGCTTATGAAACAATATCCAACAAATAATCCTTTTACTTTGCTATGCTGTAAAAAGGTAATTCAACTATATAAAAACTCCGAAAGAATTGTACAAAATAAAATCATCAGCCTTAAGTCTGCTCTTTCATCTGATAAGGCACATTTTCATGTATTCCTCATGAATAGAGTCCACCAGCCTTTAGTGTTGCTGTTGTTGGTCAAATGAAAAAGTTGTTTTCACACGTAAGCGCCCAACGCTGCGTGGAACTCTGTGAGACACTGAACAAGCTGCTGAAACTTGGGCCTCTCCTCAGGGTCCAGGGCCCAGCAACAAGCCATCACTGCAAACCTGGAACACAAAGGGGATTACGTTTTTCTCTTGGTCAAATCCAATGTCTGTCCACGAGTAACTTCAGGCAAGTGTGTGTGTGTGTGTGTGTGTGTGTGTAAGACAGGATGCAGTGGGATAGGAGGAGGAGGAGGAGGATGACATGCAAAAAATATCTAGAGCGGGTGTCAAACTCAGGGCATTGTCAATTAAAATGGTACACACACTTATGTTCACGTACATGTTCACCTACAGTATATGTTCACCTACAGTACATGTTCACCTACAGTACATGTGTTCACCTACAGTACATGTGTTCACCTACAGTACATGTGTTCACCTACAGTACATGTTCACCTACAGTACATGTGTTCACCTACAGTACATGTTCACCTACAGTACATGTTCACCTACAGTACATGTTCACCTACAGTACATGTTCACCTACAGTACATGTTCACCTACAGTACATGTTCACCTACAGTACATGTTCACCTACAGTACATGTGTTCACCTACAGTACATGTTCACCTACAGTACATGTTCACCTACATGTTCACCTACAGTACATGTTCACCTACAGTACATGTTCACCTACAGTTGTTCACCTACAGTACATGTTCACCTACAGTACATGTTCACCTACAGTACATGTTCACCTACAGTTCATGTACATGTTCACCTACAGTACACACAGTACATGTTCACCTACAGTACATGTTCACCTACAGTACATGTGTTCACCTACAGTACATGTTCACCTACAGTACATGTTCACCTACAGTACATGTGTTCACCTACAGTACATGTTCACCTACAGTACATGTTCACCTACAGTACATGTTCACCTACAGTACATGTTCACCTACAGTACATGTTCACCTACAGTACATGTTCACCTACAGTACATGTTCACCATGTGTTCACCTACAGTACATGTTCACCTACAGTACATGTGTTCACCTACAGTACATGTTCACCTACAGTACATGTTCACCTACAGTACATGTTCACCTACAGTACATGTTCACCTACAGTACATGTTCACCTACAGTACATGTTCACCTACAGTACATGTTCACCTACAGTACATGTTCACCTACAGTACATGTTCACCTACAGTACATGTTCACCTACAGTACATGTGTTCACCTACAGTACATGTGTTCACCTACAGTACATGTTCACCTACAGTACATGTTCACCTACAGTACATGTTCACCTACAGTACATGTTCACACATGTTCACCTACAGTACATGTTCACCTGTTCACAGTACATGTTCACCTACAGTACATGTGTACATGTTTCACCTACAGTACATGTTCACCTACAGTACATGTTCACCTACAGTACATGTTCACCTACAGTACATGTTCACCATGTTCACACAGTACATGTTCACCTACAGTACATGTTCACCTACAGTACATGTTCACCTACAGTACATGTTCACCTACAGTACATGTTCACCTACAGTACATGTTCACCTACAGTACATGTTCACCTACAGTACATGTTCACCATGTTCACCTACAGTACATGTTCACCTACAGTACATGTTCACCTACAGTACATGTTCACCTACAGTACATGTTTCACCTACAGTACCTACAGTACATGTTCACCTACAGTACATGTTTCACCTACACAGTACATGTTCACCTACAGTACATGTTCACCTACAGTACATGTTCACCTACAGTACATGTTCACCTACAGTACATGTTCACCTACAGTACATGTTCACCTACAGTACATGTTCACCTACAGTACATGTTCACCTACAGTACATGTGTTCACCTACAGTACATGTTCACCTACAGTACATGTTCACCTACAGTACATGTTCACCTACAGTACATGTGTTCACCTACAGTACATGTGTTCACCTACAGTACATGTTCACCTACAGTACATGTTCACCTACAGTACATGTTCACCTACAGTACATGTTCACCTACAGTACATGTTCACCTGTTCACACAGTACATGTTCACCTACATGTTTCACCTACAGTACATGTGTACACCTACAGTACATGTTCACCTACAGTACATGTTCACCTACAGTACATGTTCACCTACAGTACATGTTCACCTACAGTACATGTTTCACAGTACATGTTCACCTACAGTACATGTGTTCACCTACAGTACATGTTCACCTACATGTTCACAGTACATGTTCACCTACAGTACATGTTCACCTACAGTACATGTTTCACCTACATGTGTTCACAGTACATGTTCACCTACAGTACATGTTCACCTACAGTACATGTGTTCACCTACAGTACATGTGTTCACCTACAGTACATGTTCACCTACAGTACATGTTCACCTACAGTACATGTGTTCACCTACAGTACATGTTCACCTACAGTACATGTTCACCTACAGTACATGTGTTCACCTACAGTACATGTCCTGACACAGAAGCTGCCTGTACTGTACCTATACACACTATGATTTAATTGGTGTCTCTGAAGCTCAGAAAACACTAAAATGAAGGTTTTGTGACAGAAAAAGCAAGTGATGACTGCAATTGTGTATACAGTTGTTCAGGTCGATAACAATAAAAAACGTGTAATTGAAATTTAATTGAAGAGTTAGCAGACATCCAGACAATGATTAATGCTGGACAAACAAGTGAGGTTTTAAGGCTCTGAGACGCATAGCTGTGTATCGTCAGCATGAAGGCACACCTACAAATTATATAACCAATATAATGTATAATAATATATAATGAAAATAAAATATCATTTTGAACCATGTCTCCTGAGTTGTTAGTTTAAATGTGCGTATAAATCATAGAAATAAAATGTATTTCTATTATATAAATGCTAAAAATGTCCAAATTATTCGTTATTAAAAAAAGATAATACTTTCTTTAAAAAGTTAAGGCTGTCAGTGTTCAGAATAAACACCTTTATGGATTTTTGTAAGACCATACAACCCCCCCCCAGTGGTCCACCACTGCAGCGCTGCTCTGCGTCAGGAGAAACCCTCTTATTACCCAGCAATGAAAAGGTGACAGCCTGGTTACAACCTCGATGCTGAGGAAATGGCCTGTAAATAATAACGTTTGGGGGGGGGGGATGACGCCTGTGGGCACTGGTGGCTCCTTCTTCTTGGCAGTTGCAGGATGTTGATAAGCCTAACATTTCCAAACGCTGGTAGCTGCTCAATATTCTGTTTGATTCAGCTCCCATATTTCACACACACGAGGTGTCAGCACACTTCATGTGGCGACACCTCGTGTGGTCTACACACGTCTACGTTGTGTTTACAGTGACGAGAAGTGTTGAAGCAAGTCAGAACTAGTCAGCTGTCTGCACAATCTCCTGTAAAGGCCCAATGATAGACCTGTCAATTATTTTAATTGTCATGCACAAGAACATGTGGTGCAATATTACTCGTATTAGGCTGCAGGTGAGCATTGTTTAGGATTGGACGGTTGATTGATTACGTAATAGTACATTTAATACATTTTAGAAACAACGAAGCAGGCAGATCCAGCCGTCAGTGTTTTTAGACTCTCTTGTGTGGTTGGAATTTTAGAAGATATTGTATACTTTTATTCCTTAGAAGCAGAAGGAAGTTACCCCCTAACCAACAACCACCACGCACAGCTAGGGGGTCATTAGCAATGATTGAGAGGAATTATTTTTTCAATAGAGAGTTGGAAAATGCTACACATTCTGCTGTTAAGGATATTTATGTCCGTGTATTTGTTTTCAGATGCCTTTTAATGGTATAATGACTCCTCCGGATTTGTTTTAGTTGATCCTTGATTACCTTCTTTTATATTATTTCTAGTATTTATTGCCCGTTTGATATTTTAATTAGGCAGCAAAAAAAGATTTGAAATCTTTCTTATATGTAATTATCACTGCAGCTAACGACTACTTTCATTCCTGTCTAATCTGTTTCACCTGAAGGCTGGCTGAGCATTCAATCATTCATTCATTCATTCATTCATTCATTCATTCATTCATTCATTCACTGACTGACTGACTGACTGACTGACTGACTGACTGACTGACTGACTGACTGACTGACTGACTGTGTGCGCCCATGCTCCGTAAATCAACGTACAGTTCATCTGGACAGTTGATTGGTTGTGCTATTCTGTACCCATCCTTCAGGTAGGCTGACATCTCAAAGGGGTCGATATCGACGTAGGGGGTCTGACCCAGAGTCATCAGTTCCCAAAGTGTCACTCCGAAGGCCCACTGTGAAAACACACACAGGATTAACACTGAGGCCAGTACTGACCATTCATTTAGAATAATTTTATCATTTATACTGTTTATTGATCCCCAGTGGGGAAATTACAATTTACACTCTCTTTTGTAATCATAACCATTTCTATTCAGGGTGCGGAAAGCCTGTGGTGCCCACTTGCATTTAAATACAAACATGTGCCACAGGAACAATGCTAGGAAATAATGTTGAAAAATTGATACAGAATATAAATCATTGCTGGAAGGTTTTGTTAAGAGACAGAGTAAACAGTAGGGTGGCTGTTATATTTAGGGAGACTGAGGATTCAAGGACCCATGTCAGCGAGGGCGCCGCCCTGCATGTGTTGATGTGTTGACCTACAAGAAGGAAACAAGGAAGCATTTCCTTAATTGTGTTACTCTTATTAAGCCATGTCTTAGGTCACACTTCAAACTAAAGAGCTTACAATAGGTATTGACCCTGAATGTTGGGAGTCAAGCTAAAGTAAAACTGGGCAGCTTTTGCTAACCTGACAGTGCCTTATGAACACAATACAATAAACAATCTCTAAAAAGAGCAGGTTTCTATTGTGTTAGTATGTCACAACCTTTTATAGGGTGACACCGTGCCCTTAAAGGAAGTGAAGGGAGTGATTTAGGGCACAGTGATGGGAGGGCTCCTCAGATGAAAAACCGGGATGTACAGTAATCCAGCTTGTTCCCAAATCAGTGCCCAGCCCACTGCCAACATTCCCAACAAAGCCTCAACATGCCTTTCTCATCCTGTCCAGCTTGATATTCAATGTGCACAACCACTGACATTAGGGTACGGAGTGTTAATGTGCATCACACCAGCATGTGCTCTTATGATGCTACACAGCTCCAAGTACTTGTCTGGACTTCCCCTAAAGCTTAGTTGGTTGGTAATGCCAGCCCTCTGTTAACTGTAAGTGCAGGCGAAGGGGAGGGGGAGGGGGGTGATTACTATGAAGCGGTGTGACCATAAGAGGAATGCAGAGGGGTCGGGGCATGTCTGGTTGGTGTCTGAACTGTGTCTCGAAGGATCTGTTGAGCTTCCCGACTATCTCCGCCGCGCCCGCTCTGCAATCCTGGGACAGGAAAGAGGGCCAGAGACCTGGTGCTCAACACTCTACCTCCCTTCCCCTTGCCACCTTGACCAAGTGGCTTGGATACAATTGGTGCCATTTCCTGCATCACCCTCTCTGTATCATGTCGCCTGAAAACTTTGTAGTTATAAAAAACCCTTAAGAAACAGGAAAGGTTGCTTTTATGGTGAATACACTGTCCATAAATATTAGATTTTATGGTTAAGTAATGTAAGAAGTAATATAAAGTATATCTGTTATTGCTTACCACATCACTCGCACTAGAGAAGTCGTTGTTGAGCAAGCTTTCAAGGGCCATCCAGCGGACTGGCCTGTTCTCATTATCCCCCAGACAGTGGTAGTCCATGGGAAATAGGTCTCGGGCAAGGGCATTATCTGTAATCTTCACCTGCATGTTGTCGTCAATGCTGTTGGAGTGCAGTACAATTTTTTTTGCAATTAAATTCCAAACCAAATCACCTAAAAGCTACAGTGAAGAACTGAGGAGAAATGACTTTGAGCAGAATCAGGGACACTTACACGCAGTTCCTGGTAGCAAGGTCTTTGTGTATGACCTCCCTGCGAGCCAGGTAGCTCATTCCACACGCAATCTGGATGGCCATGTAAACCAAGTCTTGCTGAGAGATCGCCTGAAGGAAATGAGGGAGAGGGAGACAATGTGCAGTTGAGAAGCAGAGAAAGGAAAAATAGAAAAAGGGAGCGAGTGGGGACAGGAGACCACAGCTGACGCGACTTTATGGTGGCGAAATTAGTCTTCTGTGTCAAAATGTTCTTATTTCCTTTGAACAAAACACAATCAACTATGGGTCAAAGATGGGAGTCACAAAGGCAAAGAATATTTTAGTCTTTAAATAAAAGAACACTAATGTTTATAGCCACAGGCATGGCTCTAGGGATGGCAACGTCAGTCTGGCACCATCAGCAGGCTGACACATTTGCCTTTTAGTAAAATATCATGAAAACTATTTGATGGATTGCCATAACTTGGTATAAATATCCACTGTACCAAAAAGATGACCCCACAACCTTCCCTCTAGGGCCACGATGAGGTTGACAATTTTGGTTTTGAGATAAATGTCAGTAACAACTTTTCCTGTAGCACCATGATCAAGTACTCAGACTAACACTGGTAAGCATGCTAATCTGCTAAACTTTTATTTTTTGCTAACATGCTATACTGAAGCATTTAATGTACCTGAATTCACAAATATGTAGAGTATTACTACAGACATTCCTGTATCTTTGGGCTTTTATGGCCTTTAATTGCCAATTGTTCATTCAGGAGAATGGATAATCACAGTTATAGTTATGGTTACAGTTATGGTTCTTGGAGTGGACAGTCCTTATTTATTGGTTAACTGTAAAAACAAAAGCTACAGGTGACATTAGTGTTATATGTAAAAATACAGTATTAATACTTCTAAACAACTTTGTACAATCTGGATGTCCCTGTTTGAGCTAGTGTCTGATATTAAAATTAAACAAAGAGGGCTTGAAGACAATGGCCTGGCCAGCAGGTGTGTCTGAGAAAGGCCTCCGGACTGGCAGCGCCTGTAATGTGAAATGTATATAGACATCATGAATAGCTTAAAAGACAACTTTGCCTGTAAGCGAGCTCCTGACAGTAACAATATCCCTTACTAATGTGAATATTGTTTTTATGTGTTATGTTTTATTTTTGTATCTGATCTAATTCAGCCAACAGCACGATCTCTGGCTCAGACACACACAACTCGGGCTGTTTAATCTTATCTGGCAGTGGACAGTGTGATACAACCTAAATTAATTATTCCCACAACAAGGAAAACAAAGTCTTGGCCACCAGTGAACGAGGATAAGAGCATTTTAAGTCAACAACTTAAGGAAAACTGAGATGGGTGTTGCAGCTGGTACCAAACAGCTCCGTCAGGCTCTGTGTTTCCACCTTTAACTGTTGGGTTGTTAGTGAAGAAATGATAACTGTGGAAAAGGTCAACACAAAATACTTTTTCCCCCCTCAATGTTCTACCTTCAAAACCAGATGTTCACTTTCACAATGAATGCCAGAGTGCAGTATTGTGCTTCCCTCAGAGCATTAGCTCCCCTGTACTAGTACATTCTGATTTACAGCTCAATGTTTATTGCAACAGCACAATTTAATAACTACGTCTTTGTCTCCTACAACTGCCAGAAATACATAATGAGATTGCTGAGAACCAAGGTGCTGATGTGTTACCTGAAACTTTACAAAGTGGTTTTGATTAATGCAAATGGATGGCAAGCTTCATCTTGTGAATGAAAATTGTTTGCTACATCTGTATTTTGCTGCTGATTGATTGGTTGGATCTGTGCTGTGGCTTTGCCAAGCACATCAAAGACTCTCTGGGGTTAACCTGTACAAAAGCCTGATTGTCTTTACATAAAAAGTTCTGCCTTGAGCACCTACTTCGTGGCTATATCAACAGTCCTAATAACAGTGTGAACAGTAGTTACTGGTAGGTGTTACTTGGGGGTGACTGCTGCAAACACACAAAACATTCTTTTAGGCTCAACTCGGAGATAGAATCACATTTATTTCTCCAATTTGGGGAATTTATTTTAATAGCTTAATACATGTCTCAGTGCAAGACCCACATGGCTTACATTGAAGCATTTATCTTAATGGTTTAATAAGGGACTTATGTTTTTTGATCTGCCAAGTTGCCGAGTTGAAGCCTTACCTGTGGGTTGTTAGCCTCAGCTAGCTTGCACTGCCGCAGGAACAGCTTAAGATTCCCCCAAGCCATGAAAGGCAACAGCACCATGGGCTTCTCTCCATCCTCCGTACACACGTGGCTTATGGGTAACAGATTTCTGAAGGTGGAGAGAAAGACCAACTGAGGAACAGTGTGTAACACAGCTGTACATACTGTTAATGTACATGTGTGGAAGTTAGCTGCACGTCAAAGGGATGAAATACATGTTAGTGGGGGTTCATCCAAACCATTGCCAAACTCTGGAAGAGGAAGTCTCAGCAAGTATCATTTGTTGCCCTCAAAAAGAGGAAGGAGTGGACCAACATGACGACGAGCTTTTTCACAGAAAGTTAAAGCACCAAGACTCCTGATGAATTTGAGAAATAATTAGAGAAACTAACGCTACTGTAATCTTGAACTAAGTTGAATGCATACAGGGTATGACCATACTATCAAAACTTAAATATTTTCTTTTTAATCAAAATAGATGATCATTTTATAGAAGTTACACCAGAACAAGCAAGCAAGCAATTTGTGGATTTTTCATTAATGTCAGAAATATGTTTTGTTCCCACCACAGTCTATGGTACAGTCTGTGCTCTGTGTAAAAATGCGGTGTTCTTTCATCAACATTTAAAACATGGAGACATTTAAGAGACGAACACAGTTACCACTGTGACAGAATACAGTGTCAGTGGGTTAGGAGTAAGATCTGAAACTGTTGCAGAAGTGGACAACAGTGATGTTGGTCTACGATGCATACCACATTGGGGTTATGTGGTGTTTTGGCATTTCTTCTTGTTTTTAAATATAATTCTATTCTTAAAATGTTTGATATTTAGATTAACAATAAAAAGGCAAATGCTGCACAAATTATAAAACAAAACAAAATAACAGTGATTTGTGTTAGCTTCCTCTCACCTATGATGAAGTCCACGCAGCTTGCAACTCTCAGTCAACATCATGGTCACCTGCACCTCAGACGCATGATCTGAACAAATGTATCAGACACATAATCAGATTTTTGGGCTGCAAAGTGCCAGAATCAACAACCGGGCCGCTGCGATAAGGATTGAGCAGAACATGGGACGCCCGCTCAACCAGGTGAGCTACCACGACGCCCCCATAAAATACGATTTTAAAAAGCAATGTGGCAGAACGAGAGTGACCTGCGCGGTACAAAAGTTGAAATGTTAATCAGAATCAGAAATACTTTATTGATCCCCGAAGGGAAACTCTGTGTTGCGGTCACACAAATAGTATAAATATAGTATAGTAAAAAAAGAGTAGAAATATAAATAAAGAAAAATAAGGTGTGTGGATATGTATGGTATTTACATAGTTAAAGGAATATTATAATACAGTATTTACATAATTAAGAAGTTGCAATGGTGAAAACTAATAATAATAATAATATTAATTACTATTATTATTAATGATACAATGTCTGTTGTCATGTGTAGTGGGAAACTTGAGAGGAAATCTGACTTGTGCCAAGCTTACTGAAATTCAGTTTTTAATCTGTGTATGCAGCTTTGCCATCGTCTGGTACTTATGGAAGCAGTATTGTTCTTTCCCCAAAAGGCGCATGAGGAAGTAAAGAGTTTAGCAAAGCCAAGACTGGCATGGGGATATTGTTTTACTGAGTGTTATCCACCCCTCCCTGAGTAAACATGAGAGAATGGAGAGGTCAGAAGGCAACTGGCAGAAAAGGCTGACACATGCTTCTAACAAAGAAGCAGAACGCCCTACATAAAGATGTATTTTCACTGGCGTGCAAACCCTGCAGCATGAGTAATAATTCATTAACTGACAAATCTGTGTGCCCGTTTACTGGATAGGTAGGTTTCCATCCAACAACTTGCATCATTCGTCTTATGTCTTTGGCATTACAATCATGTTATGACGTTTCAGTGATCAATTTCCCAACCAACACACTTACAAGGACACACAAACATTAATATGAGAGAACACACTTGACTTGACATTCATTTCATTGACAACATTGTGCATTAGAGACAGGACTGAGGAAATACCTTTCACTGTCTTCACAAAGACCTGCTTTTCCTTACTGGGGTCCTTTTCATCCAGGAGCACACCGTGGAAGATGCGGCCAAACGTGCCTGTCAAAGACCAACCACATGTTTTTATTTGAGGAAAAGGCCAGAGGCACCACATTCAAAGATTAATGTGACCTCACTCACAGGTCGCCATGCCTGGCTGATCTTTGGACAGAGGTGGTCAGGCTTCTGCTTAACATGCTTTGTCTCTTAAAGGGATTAGGCAGCTTTGGCTCCTGTTTCCCTGACATGAGCCAAAACAAGAGAGATTCATCGGAGCTAAGAGGACCTTTCATCACTTAAACCGATTCAGAAACACATACGACGTGAAAAGGCCAAGTGAACATGCTCATCATCTCCTTTGTCTAAACTGTCACCCCATTGCTCCAGGACTTTACTGAGGTAAATGCCATTTAAGACCATAAACCATCAACATAAACTTAAAAAAAAAATCTGAGCCCTAAAGCTAACCATGCCTTGTGTTTCAACAGGAGAGACGGAGCATAACAACAGGGTTAGTGTTTAACTGTGTGTCGTTCCCCCCCCCCCGCCCCTACCTGCTTCGTCAAGCCTGTCTGGACCTGCTGGCTCCCAAAAACAGAATCCAATGCAAAGTTCATCCAACTCTGAGGCATTGCCTTGTATGTTTTGTATTTGACATTTCTTAGATATTATCTCTTATTTTTTGTATGTAGGACTTGCTGTATTTGTACGCCTGACTTCACTGGCAAACTATCCACACATACATCAAGTTAAGACAGGAAGTCAGATAGATACACAAGTAAAGCTATCTGCCAGTGTGTTCATTTGCAGATAGCTGCTGAGCGTCCTGATAATATAGTTATGGCTACCAGCATTACAAAGCATTGATATTTACATCAGGGTAGGTCCTGATTGAAACAGGACTTGATAGCATGTGATACAAATAGCACCCAGCGGCGTGTGGAGGCGATGCAAGTCGGGCCTGTATGCCCACCGACGTGATCCATGGTGCAGGATGAGACCAGAGTAGTTTGGAAAAATAATTGCAGTATATTTAATGATTTAGCAACAAGAGCGCTAGCTAGTGGCCGATTAGCGTCACATTTTACACACAGCCTCATTGTAGCATGGGGAACTACTGAGTCGAGTTTCGTGTTAATCAAGGTAAATGTTGCAGAGACACGCCTACTTATTAGTAGTATTTTTAAGATGATTTTTGGGCATTTTAGGCCTTTATTAGACAGGACAGCTGAAGATAGGAAATGGGAGAGAGTGGGGGGTAAAGACATGCAGCAAAGGGTCGCAGGTTAGAATTGAACCCATGGCCAATCGTGCTAGTTGCTAACTTTTAATCACGAGGGTCAACAGATTCTACATGCAACTTTTCGTGCAGATTGGACTCATAAGTAGGTTTTAGATTTATTGTGAAAAACATTATACAGACAGATTTTGAATGTGCTATGGACGGTGTGGAAGTTACTGGTCAAAACGTTCTAATCTTGATTATAAGACCACCTGCAGGTGGATATGTTTCATTGTTGGTGTCTGAGGTAAGTGCACCCTTCTATACCTCCTAATAGAAATGGTATCAACATAACTTTAGGGCGTATTGTGCAGTACCACTTTACCAATTTACGAAAGAATAATAAAAACCTGAGCGGTGTCAATAGGGCCTCAGCCCCCTTGGGCTTGGACCCCTAATGAAAGTAGATAGCAGACCAATAATCTCAAAGAATTGCTTTAGCAATTGAAATCCAGCTTGTGTCGACTTTGTGTGGGCAGTGTGTTAAGATGAACAGTGCTAATGCAAGGCTAATGCAATAAACACAAAGTACAGCTGTGAAAATAAAGGCTGTTTTGCAGGTATTTGGTCATAAACTAAGTGGAAGTAGTGGTGGAAGTAGATAAAAAGTCAGAGGATCACCACAGTTATTCCAATCCATCCTAAGGGGAACATGACTGTCCATCCAGTAGTTCTTGACAATTTTCAGTCTAGACCAAAGTTGTGGGCTGACAAATCGACATTGCCATTCCTTGAGCCATGGGCACTAGCGAAAAAATTTTTAGGGGTTCAGTTACAGCTTTTGCATGGTAAAGGGTAACATTTTAAAATAGCAAAAAAAATAATTTGAACAAAGAGTACCATAAACCATCAGAGGCCCTCTGATGGTTTATGGTTTAAGTGGCATTTGAAAACAGAACACCCACACTTTTTACTTCCATTGCGTTGTAGTCAGCCTTGGGTAACTATTACATCATGCACACAGCCACACTAAACCCCAGGGTGGGCAAATCTCCAGAAAGTGAAGTACAGTCTTGTTCAGCAAGAGAAAGAGATTTAGAAACGTCACCATCTTAGGCTTTCTGTCAATATGTAATATGCCTCAGCAAGAACAATCCTTTGCTATTTTAGGTTTGAGGCAAAGTTTTACGGATCTGATGAGGCATGCTCATACAGTACGTTGCAGGATAAAAGCAGCATTCATGGCACTGTCTCCTTCTTCATCTGACACATAAATGCACAAGGAGAATAATGAGGATGTTCATCAATAAGAAAATAAATTTACCTTCTTGTATAATGGCATTCATTAAGCCACTACAAATAAACAAATAAAATGTAACTATACATCAGGACAAAGATTCCACACAATGTTGATGATGTTTAGCAACATTCTGCAGCAACTTCATCATTTTTTTCCAAACCGTTTCTAGCAACTTCACTAGTTACAATTCAGAGCTGAGTCAGCTAATAGGCCAGCTGTTCAGCTAGATAATGGCAGCTAACTACAGTTACCAGCAGTTAGCAGTTAATTAAGAAACAAGTAAAACTACATGTCCAAAACTCAGTAAATCACCTTGATACTACAGTCCCTGTTGTCAAACTGGCCTGAAAAAATGAATGACATTTTAGCAAAAAGTCACCATGGTTACACTTTAGTTGAAAGCATCTGGCAGTGTAATCAAACTTTATGAAGTCTTTATGATAAGTGTAAATTGTTTTACTTGGCTTGAGGTCAAGGAAAATATTATATCACATTTGTAATGGTCTTATGACAGCCCATGTTAAAATCAAGATCATATGACAGTTTAATGTAATGTTGACATATAAAGACAAAACATTTTTTAAGTGTGATAATTAGGCCTGCTATGACATATTCATGACAGGTTATATTGTCTAGGTTAATGTCAAGTTGTCGTAACACAAACATCTCAAACAATGCTAACTTTGCATTTAAAAGTATTATAGTTTACCAAATAACACTTTATGACAACAGTCATAAACATTTTGTCATGGCTATGACAGTTTTGTGTCAGTCTTATGCACACCCCTTCAAAGACAGTGTTACCAAATTAACTATTAAGCTGAAATCATAGGCTTCTACAGAATACCCCTTGCCCACTGCATGACAATCTGTGAGCAGCACTTCTTTGCCAAAGTCAGACTCTCAGAATTTGTGTTCTTGAGATAAAGAGCCTATCTTTCTGAAGAATACGTACAAAAGCGGGAGCTTCTTTAGAAGAAAGAAAGCATTAGAATGAGAGAGAAACAATTAAGACATATACCTTCATGCAAGACATCCCGTAATGTGACTCTCTCCCTTGAGATGGCAATGTCTTTAACTTTAGCTTTGGCCTCCATTAGAGTAACACTCCTCAGGTCATTCTTCTCAATGCGGAGAGATGGGTAACCTGTGAGAATGGAAAAAACACAGACTGACTTGAAATGCATGCCTGGCTCATTTTAATATAAACCGAACACTAACAAAGGGATTGACAGGCCTTTGAACCCTGATTAACATGGAAAACAACTTGAGAAACTTCTGCTTTTTATTACTTTGACAGAGAAACACGTCTTACTCACAGAAAGCTTACTTATAAAACACGCAGGATCCTCAGTTGAATTCTGTGAATTCCAGCAATTACAAGAAACAGTCAGCAAGACATGTACAGTACCCTGCAGGCTGCATCAAAGCAACCTCATGTAAAGTCCTGTATTACAGCATTTCCATTACATAACCTCCCTATGTTGTCACTGTCATTAGCTGCTAACTTACTGTGGAAGGAGTGAGTTTGGATTTAACACACACACACACACACACACACACACACACACACACACACACACACACACACACACACGACCCTTTTATATCAACACACTTCATGTGTACACAACATGTCAGTGAGGACAGATTCACTGGTACTGAGAAAGACTCTGCCAGGCTGAACTGTGCACAGGTCTTTAGACAGACAGACAGTTGAGAAACCAGTGAATGAATGGAGACAATGGAAAATTCACAGACTAACAACCTCCTGAAAAAGTTGCAATGACAATGAGGCCTCCAGGAGAAAGCTGCTGCTTCTTCTTCTTCTTATTCTTTTGAGCTGCATCTGATACTTCTACAGAACTACATGTGTAGAATCCCTAAGTTGTGATCTTGAGGGTGGTTAAGCTAAGGCTTTAAATAAAATAAAGATCAAAAACAGATCCCATCCAGATTCAAAGATGCAAAATTCAAACATTGTAACAAAAAAGTTGTAAGGTCCTTTGATTAAAAGTATAAATCTTTGCTGTAGCATGCAAAGTGTATAGGCCTATTCATACTACTGTGAGTTGTAACAAAGTACAGGTCAATGCTGCCCCCTAAAGGTCAAACCAAGAGTGCAATTTATGAAAATGAATACAGTTCTGCACATCTGGGAGACAATATAGTAAATAGCATTTTATTTATATATTTATAGTGTCTTGTCATACTGTGCACAGCTAATACTTTCTAGCAAAAACAGTTTAACAGCCAGAAACCATAAACAGTGGTCTAAATAATAAAAAGTGATTTTTCCCTATCCATACTACATAATAACTGTGCACACATTATGAGATATATATATATATATATATATATATATATATATATATATATACACACACACTCACCGGCCACTTTATTAGGTACACCTGTCCAACTGCTTGTTAACACTTAATTTCTAAGCAGCCAATCACATGGGCCAGAAGGGCTGGTCTGAGTATTTCAGAAACTGCTAATCTACTGGGATTTTCACGCACAACCATCTCTAGGGTTTACAGAGAATGGTCCGAAAAAGAAAAAACATCCAGTGAGCGGCAGTTCTGTGGGCGGAAATGCCTTGTTGATGCCAGAGGTCAGAGGAGAATGGCCAGACTGGTTCGAGCTGATAGAAGGGCAACAGTGACTCAAATTACCACCCGTTACAACCAAGGTGGGCAGAAGAGCATCTCTGAACGCACAGTACGTCGAACTTTGAGGCAGATGGGCTACAGCAGCAGAAGACCACACCGGGTGCCACTCCTTTCAGCTAAGAACAGGAAACTGAGGCTACAATTTGCACAAGCTCATCGAAATTGGACAATAGAAGATTGGAAAAACGTTGCCTGGTCTGATGAGTCTCGATTTCTGCTGCGACATTCGGATGGTAGGGTCAGAATTTGGCGTCTACAACATGAAAGCATGGATCCATCCTGCCTTGTATCAACGGTTCAGGCTGGTGGTGGTGGTGTCATGGTGTGGGGAATATTTTCTTGGCACTCTTTGGGCCCCTTGGTACCAATTGACCATCGTTGCAACGCCACAGCCTACCTGAGTATTGTTGCTGACCATGTCCATCCCTTTATGACCACAATGTACCCAACTTCTGATGGCTACTTTCAGCAGGATAATGCGCCATGTCATAAAGCTGGAATCATCTCAGACTGGTTTCTTGAACATGACAATGAGTTCGCTGTACTCAAATGGCCTCCACAGTCACCAGATCTCAATCCAATAGAGCATCTTTGGGATGTGGTGGAACGGGAGATTTGCATCATGGATGTGCAGCCGACAAATCTGCGGCAACTGTGTGATGCCATCATGTCAATATGGACCAAACTCCCTGAGGAATGCTTCCAGCACCTTGTTGAATCTATGCCACGAAGAATTGAGGCAGTTCTGAAGGCAAAAGGGGGTCCAACCCGTTACTAGCATGGGGTACCTAATAAAGTGGCCGGTGAGTGTGTATATATATATATATATATATATATATATATATATATATATATATATATATATATATATATATATATATATATATATATACATACATACATACATACATACATATTTATTTTTTCTTACACACACACACACACACACACACAAAACACACATTTATATTTACATACACATAAATACATACACACACACACACACACACACATATTAGTCTTAATAATACACTGTTTTTGCAGTTAGTAAACAAGCAGGAAACCATTTTATAATTTTAAAAGGAAATGACACAATATACTTTGGATTGCTACTACCAATTTAAGCAAAATTGGTTTATTTTCTGTTTTATAAGGTTTTGTAATATCAAACTAATGTTTTTCCCATCTGTGAGCCACTCTTACATTTTATTTGTGTAGTGCATTGTGGGTCAATAGTGTCCACCTACAGCATGTTAAAAAAAAAAAATCTATGTTTCTTATTAAGTATCTAATTGTATTGATATTAAATGCCTAAATACATACCTGTGTAACTTGCATCAAAGCACAACAAGCTAGCAAACAAAAGTGACCACCAGGAGGAAGCCTTCATTTTGTTTTTCTATAATTGATGATGATAATTGATGAATTCTATTACTTTCACTCTACTGCTCAAAATGCTATAATTAGAAGCATGTCATTACAGTACAGAAATGCAACCATATACAGTTTTTTTATCCATCAGTGTCAAGAAAACTATGGGCAAAACATGTCTAAATTGTTAGTGTTCATTATTGCACATGACAACAAAATAGTAATAATAGTATTATAGGTCTGAGTCCTAAGTCGTCGCTGAAGCTTTACTGCAACTTACTTTTGGTTTCATGAGGGGGAACACCAGGGTTTTGGAAGGAGGAGGCAGCAAGCTGGAGAATGGGTGCAGAACCAGGGTGATTGTCTGATGATAAGAGTAGAGGGGGAGGGAGTGGAGGGTGGGAGAGAATGGGAAAGATTTAATGGATAACTCACTCAAATTACAACATGACCTGAATGAATAAATGAATGAATACTTTGGTTGTACATTTTCAGCTCATTCACAAAACATGAATCAAACCAGACATGCTTGAAAGTTGAGTACACCTTCCTATCAGGAGTTGACTAAAAAAGGGTGGACGGTGAAAATAATCCCATTCAGCAAAGCATAACACATAAGGAACGGGCAAGTGGGTCAAACAAAATGCACAGGAGGTGAGATGTAGGTTTGTATCCACAAGAGGGCAATGAAGGATCACACACTGACAATATGGCACAAAAATAGCTGATGAGCTTTTTTAGTGTTTTTCAAAATGAACCATAAAGATCAATGTTCCATTGAGATCAAGATTAATGTTATCACTATTTCATGAGGTAAATACAGTCAAATGTTTGATTCTCCCCACAGATATATCACCCCATGTGTAGTTCTTTCTGCTTGTAAACTAATATTGATGGTGTTGGTGTACAAGGATGGATCATTTGGAAATTCTAGGAAGTAGTCCAGCCACTAATACTGCGTTAAATGGCAAATTGTCATTTTAACACTTTAGTTTTTGTAATTAAACAAACAAGATCTAACCTGCTAGTTAGTGGTCTTTAGAGGTGCTGTTAGGCAGATTCTGTTCCCGTTGGACATAGCCAGGCTTGCAGTTTCATATCTTTATGTAAAGCTGAGCTAACCCGGCTTGAATCTTCTCATCTTACTCATTTTTGACAAAAACTATTAAAATCAGTTTATTGCTGGCATATAACAAACCAGTCCGAAATTGGTTTACAATATGGCCTAGGTACAAGGTGTAATTTGGTCAGTTAAAGGCACAGGATAAACAGAAAAGAGCCTTCTGGCAAATAAGGAAATATTTGTCTTGTAAATTCTAGGGCTGCTGTAGTAACCATGGTGATGCTTTTATCATTGTGACCCTAATCTCATTTTGTGGCCCTATTACTTACACTGTAATTAGGCCAATCCCCATAATAAACCTACATTGTTTATTTTGCAAAGCATGCCAGATTATTTCCACATTACAGATTTGCCTATAATTACAATTGGGTACCAGCCAAGCACTGGGTTAGTAATCATACTGCCACCTAGCACCAACAACAACACTTACTAACAAAGAACACTACTGGAGGAAATGTGTCGAGATTAATTTACTGTATAATCCACTTTGGTAAGCGATTAAATGGGAGAAAAAAGTGATTACATTTTTAATATGGTTCTGAGGTAGGTGGGCATAATGGTTAGCTCTAACTCTAACTTTGGTCCTGTTGGTCTGTTTCCCACCATGCTCTATATTCACATCAAGTTCAACATAAAAGACTGCCTGTACTTCTCTACCTGCTGATCAGTTGGCCGGACACAAAGCACACATTAAGTACAGGACATTTACACATTACTCAAACAGTAATGGTTCACAAGAGTAGTAGCAACATCACTGCATAAACTCTGTTCTTCATTACAATCTTATGATACAAGTTAAGTTGATTATTGCATTTGGAAAAGCATGGACTTTTGCAGATGCCAGTGTGAAAAAAAACAACAACTATGGTAGCTTGAATCTTGACTGAATGTACTTGAGCGCCTCGAGGTACCATCTTGTACATGTAATTAATTCTACAAAAATGTTCTAATGTTTTTAATATGAAACATGATGGGATGTTGCATTGTGTTACTGATTGCCTTGCTTTCAGTAATGTTGTGGTGAGAGGGAATAAAATCTCTTACTGGTGACTGGGGCTGCGTTGTTTGGCGTGTCAGCCCTCAGGTACTGTGTGGTCTGGGTGGATGGCTGAGACAGGCCCTGTGAGCTCCCACTGTCACTCACACTGAAAGACACAGACAAAAAGAAAAGACAGTTTATTAAGAGGCACCAGGATTAAATTGCACCAGCAATTGCTAAATCCATAACTAAGTTTGTGTGTAAAGTCCTTCCTAAGTTCTCGGTAACTATTTTCTAATTTTGGCTGGTTTAAAACCAGTGATTTACTAAATGGGGTTTTGCCATTAGAACATCTTCTTTTCATATATTAAAAAAAATATATATTTTGTGGGCATTTTTTGGCCTTAATCGACAGGATAGCTGAAGAAGTGAAATATATATATATTCATAACGCTTTGGATTATAAGGATTTAATGGGGAGGACAGATAAATGCCAGTGGGCCGCGTAGTGGATCACGGCTGTGCTCCTTTATCAGGCGGTGGCACACAACTTGCATCTTACTTTAGGTCATATTCCCCTTTAAATTGTACCCATCATTTTCAGTTAAAGATTGAAATGTCTGCCACCCAGATGCTCCTCCATCAGTCTTGGAAAGTGAAACTTAAATCTGTCATGGGGTGGTTGGATTTATTCATGCCGATTAAAAAGATTTATTAAAAGCTTCCTTCTTTTCACATTTTATATGTACAGCATTATATGCTGATATTTATATCATAATATTATATATATTAACTTATTTGGAGAAAACAGGTAGTTATCTGTAAAATCTGACACTGAGCACCCTATCTTTTTTGTCTGATCAACACTGTTAAACCCCAAGATATTCAGTTTTATATAGAAAAAAAAAGACTAAAACCAGGAATTTTGAGCCTTTTGCAAAAAAACTTACTTAATCAATTATCAAAATGGCTGCAGACAATAATTTTCTGTCAATACACTGGTAAGAATTAGACTAACAGAGGTAACCGATTAGTAGACTAAAACACTCAGCTCTTAAATTCTTTTTTTTTAATTAAAGAACCTTGACCTGGTGGCCAGATAGCTCGGTTGGTAGAGCGGGCACCCATATATAAAGGTTTACTCCTCAACGCAGTGGGCCAGGGTTCAACTCCAACCTGCGGCCCTTTGCTGCATATCATTCCCCCCTCTGTCCCCTTTCATATCTTCAGCTGTCCTGTCAAAAATAAAGAATGAAAATGCCCAAAAAATATCTTTAAAAAAGAACCTTGACCTTATGCTTTTAGTAAAGAGGACTCTAAAGTTGACAGACCAACAACACAAGGAACCCAACATATGACCAAATCAAGCCAGTTTAGCTGAACAACATTCCAGCAACTAAATTTAAAACTCCTCATTAGAAAGATTTCCATGGAATGTAAGAAAACAACCTTTGTGCTACACTGTCCCAATGGCTAACCTCTTCAAATTAATAGCATGGGGAGGATGTGGTAACATCATTTTCACATTGATATCTGATAACCTGCGTAGCTGCCTACAGCTACCTAGAGGGAGATTACAGGATCTTAAACAACTGGAAAACTTAAGGCCTGTTCACACCGGGACGAATTTCGCGTGCGATATTCGCCGACGTTTAACGCGTCGTGACTAAACAAAGGGCGTCAATGAGAGTGTGCACACCGACGCGAAAATCGCCACGCGTAAAAGCGTCATTTTTAAAAAAACGCCTCGGGTTCGTTTTTTTGGTTTGACGCGCCGCGTCAAAAACTATCCGACCAATGAAATCGGCCCTTTTGCTCACGTGTCTTGTGCTTCTGAAGTTACAGTAAAACACAACTTGGGGGCGCTCAAGCACAAAACGGTCTTACCGAGCACACCAACGAAGAAGACATATATACGCCACCGTCATCACTGCCACAAGACGAGGAAGAGGCAAAGCACGATGTCCAAAATAAATGTTGAGCTGCTGGTCTCCTTGGTTTCGGAACATAAAGAGCTATATCTGATTTAGAAGAAATGTTCTAAATACTTGCTCTCTTCTTCTCTGCTCTTCTTCTGAGTTGCAAGCGAGTATCAGAAGCGCAAAGTTGCGCAGCGCCACCCTATGTACGGGGGTGTTTCTGTTTTACATTAAGCGCCATCTAGTGACAGATAATGAATTTGCATGTTCATTCGGCTCATCGTCAGCGAAAATCGCTTGGGTGTGAACACAAAAAACGCGTCGAAAAACGCTGACGAATAACGCCCGGCGATATTCGTCCCGGTGTGTACGGGCCTTTAAGTGCAGGTTTCAACTTGATGTAATCCTTTCTGTGGGGATGACCTATTTTTGTTAGTCTTTGAGCCGCAACATTCTGAAGAAAACTTCCTAAGGTGACAGATACAAGGCTTTAAATCAGCTGGTCTGTGTGCTGGTTTTCATCAGCTTCAGTATAATGAGTTTACTATGCTTAGCTAACACATAAAGACTATGGTCAGTTTGGAACAGGGACAAACAAAGAAACAAACCTGTCCTCCATCTCCACTCTCTTCATGCTGTGCAGGTGCAGGATGGCCAGGATGATGGCCACGAGGAAGATGACAATGCAGCAGACGCTAACACTTATGTAGAATACCTGTGTGGAGGTGGTGGGGGGATCGTCTAGTGACGAAAACAAGCCACACATTCACAATCAGGGACAGGAAAGGAGCACACAAAATGCTATTGCTATTATGAATGAAGTAGAGCATAATTATGAGGTCAGAAGACACAGAGAGACTAAGTGCACTTAGGGTTAATGGAGGCAAGGAATGGTAGAGGCTGTGCCCAGGATTTAGTTTCTGAGAGCTTTTCTCATCTCCTAAAAGCCTCTGAGGGCCCCTGGTTCCTTGGGCGTACCCAAGCAGAAGAGAGAGAACCCACTAATGGCACTTTGTTACTAGGGCAGTGGGCTCACAAAGACCCTGCATAAAATCCCACTGGAAGAGGACAGCCACACCAATAGGTGGGGGGTGACAGAGTACACTTTGGTTATGGAGAGTTAGACTATTGTGCACTGCTATACAGAAAGATTTCTCAGTACTCATTTAGCCAGCGTCTTAGACTGATGCCACCTATGATAGACAGTAAACAGAGATGCTACAGAGGGATAAGTAGAGCATGATGTGGAGGTAAGATTACTTACATTCGGGCCGTGGAAGAGTGGTATTGTTGTGGGGAATGGGAGTCTTTGGTTCAGAATCTATTTCTGTTGACAAAGAAAGAAGGAAAGAGTATTATGTCGACTGAAATCGACAACTAAAAGATATTCACACACCTCCAATACTCAGTGCAGTGTGTAATGATGAAACAAAAAAAAGCATAACTACTTTATGAAACTAAAAATTCCCTTGACAAAGGCTGAACTCAGTTTTCAGCGTCAGTCATTTGTGATCACATGCACCCAGAAAATAGATAGCTGTGTTTTTCCACATCATCTCATAAACTCAAAGATAAATCCGACCGATGCCACATTAAAAAGCAACATCTAAGTGTGAGATGTCATTTCTGTATACAACATTACAACAACACTGTAAATGTGGTATTTGTAATTTAAAGATGCTTATCTGTGGTGTTTTAAGCAGTGTTGAAAAAAATGCAGAAATTAAAACCACTAAAAGGGCTAAATGGCTGCCTCCTGCTTCTTTAGCAAGTGAGAGCAAGTTTCGAATATCTCTCCCTCTCATTAAAGAACAGGATTAAATAGAATATAAGAAAGACCAATTACATAACTGTCATTGAAATGTCAATAACATTAAAAAAAACTTTCATCACCGTGCTCTAATAGACCTTACTCATAATATTTATAGATAAAACAAAAAAGCAATAGTGTAAACGTGTTTTGCTAATCAACAACATCCAGTATTCCTCACTCTAGTTCATAGTTGACAGGAAAGGACAACCTCACAAGTGGGGACTTTGTTAGAGGCCCAGGAACACAAACCTGAAATAGCTTTTTAGGTTAAGCTTCCCGAGTTCATGAAAAGGCTCCAGCAGTTAAAAACGACCATAAGTCGGTAAACTCAGGGCACCATTATAAAACAGCATACATATTAGCATACATCATTGTTTGTCTTCTGTTACAACACTACAGATACAATCCAAAAACAAAGTTGATAGGTATGATTGCTCAACGTACATTTTGAGCACCACTCAGGCATACAAAGAATCTCTTATGGCTACTAATCTGACTCATGCTCAAAATAAATGTGTTTCCATGTGGAATATGGTCACTTGACCACATGTAATTATCTTCAGACAGCTTGAAAATAGCACTGAATACAGAATACAAAAACCCGTTCATCTCCCACTGTAACTCTTTAGAGTATGTGACACAGTGCTAACAACATTGAGTAAAGCCCTCACATTCTCCATAGACTTAATTTTCAATGTAGTAATATTGGTTCAGCAAACTGTTATGTTCAAGGGCTCAGTTCCACTGAAATGTCAAGGAGAGCCAGCAGACAGAGTCATTATTACTGTTATTATTAATGTCATGCCGATGTGAGTCAAGTGCAGATGTGAGCTGCGCACGCGTCACTTTGCGACTAGTAGCCTCCGAGATGCTAACAAGAGACTTCTATAATGTCTGAAGTACCCTCCAAGATTAGGGCTGCACAATTAATCAAATTTTAATCACAATCACGATTCTGTCTTCCCCCGATCAAATTTGCATGAACGCTGTTTTTTTTTGCAAAGCCAATCTACCGCTCCGTAAACCACTGTCTGCTCATGAGCCAGTCAGAGTTGATCCCTGCACCGCGCAGCTTAGTTTCTAGATGGAGACAGTCATAGAGGACAGAGTAACGGGAGGGAAACTCAACAGATAGCAGTCGGTTATACGGCGGTCTCAAGGTTTACCAGTTTACCAGTAAACGCAACATTTTGTGCCGTCTGTCTTGTTTTTCAGACAACAGCTGTGACCAGTGCTAGTCGGTGCTAGTTAGTGTCTGTTAGCTCACTGTGCTTTAGGGTGCTAGTTAATGTCTGTTAGCTCACAGGGCTCTAGGGTGCTAGTTAGTGTTTGTTAGCTCACAGGGCTCTAGGGTGCTAGTTAGTGTCTGTTAGCTCACAGGGCTCTAGGGTGCTAGTTAGTGTCTGTTAGCTCACGGGCTCTAGGGTGCTAGTTAGTGTCTGTTAGCTCACAGGGCTCTAGGGTGCTAGTTAGTGTCTGTTAGCTCACAGGGCTCTAGGGTGCTAGTTAGTGTCTGTTAGCTCACAGGGCTCTAGGGTGCTAGTTAGTGTCTGTTAGCTCACAGGGCTCTAGGGTGCTAGTTAGTGTCTGTTAGCTCACGGGCTCTGGGGTGCTAGTTAGTGTCTGTTAGCTCACAGGGCTGTAGGGTGCTATTTAGCGTCTGTTAGCTCACAGGGCTCTAGGGTCCTTGTTACTGTCTGTTAGCTCACAGGGCTCTAGGGCGCGAGTAATATTTTTTCCAAGGTCGCACCGGTACACCTAATGTCCTCGCATCCGCTGCCTCTCCACAAATGAAGCAATGTTGTTATATGGATATGGTTTAATTTTGCGTTACATGACCCATTTCTTCTGTAAAGCCGTGCCTGTGTTGGATCTCTCCTCTACTCTCTCTCCTCTTACTCTCCTCTGCTCGACCCGCCATTAGACCCGTGCTGGACCCATTCATAATGAGTCAGCTGTCTTTCTGTGAGTAGCATATATGTCCACGCAACCCCCCTCTCTCCCTAGCTCTTTTTAATCAGTTATTGTTGAAACAAGGAGCTTTCTCAGAGATACATAAAATAAAAAATATCGTAGTCTATTTATTTCAGATAGCTAATTTTCATTTACATGTGTGGTAGCTGAATGTCTATACAATTTTAACATAAGAAGAATGTAGCATGATATAGATGTGAAAGCAGTTATAAACAGCCTATGTGACAATAAAATATGTTTTGGTTAAAATATGCAAATAATCGTGATAGTTAATCGTGATCGCAATATTGATCAAAATAATCATGATCATCATTTTGCCATAATCGTGCAGCCCTATCCAAGATGCTAACGAGAGACTTCTGTAACATCTGAAGTAGCCTCCGAGATGCTGACGAGAGACTTCTGTAACATCTGAAGTAGCCTCCGAGATGCTGACGAGAGACTTCTGTAACATCTGAAGTAGCCTCCGAGATGCTAACGAGAGACTTCTGTAACATCTGAAGTAGCCTCCCGAGATGCTGACGAGAGACTTCTGTAACATCTGAAGTAGCCTCCGAGATGCTGACGAGAGACTTCTGTAACATCTGAAGTAGCCTCCGAGATGCTAACGAGAGACTTCTGTAACATCTGAAGTAGCCTCCGAGATGCTAACGAGAGACTTCTGTAACATCTGAAGTAGCCTCCGAGATGCTAACGAGAGACTTCTTTAATGTCAACCTAGTAAAAATGGACCTACTTAACCAAGTCGGTTCACAGCATCAAACACAACAAAGGCTGTCAGTTGAATGGTGTTTAGAGCCAACGTTAGAAACAAAACAACCATAGATAGCTACAACGTTTCTGAAATGACTACCATCTTCTGTTATTGTTTGGAAGAAGAAAAGTTTATTTCATGGATTTCACTAATTTCAGTATGACACGTTATGCCGTAAACCATTGGAATTTGATCTTGCACTACTCACCTTTGCACTCAACTCACATTTGCACTCAACTCACATCTGCTCTCGGCTCACATCTGCACCCATCTGCACTCGGCTCACATCTGCACTCGGCTCACATCTGCACCCATCTGCACTCGACTCACATCTGCACTCGACTTACATCTGCACTCGACTTACATCTGCACCCATCTGCACTCGGCTCACATCTGCACTCGGCTCACATCTGCACCCATCTGCACTCGACTCACATCTGCACTCGACTTACATCTGCACATCTGCACCCATCTGCACTCGGCTCACATCTGCACTCGGCTCACATCTGCACCCATCTGCACTCGACTTACATCTGCACTCGGCTCACATCTGCACCCATCTGCACTCGACTCACATCTGCACCATCTGCACTCGGCTCACATCTGCACCCATCTGCACTCGGCTCACATCTGCACCCATCTGCACTCGACTTACATCTGCACTCGGCTCACATCTGCACTCGGCTCACATCTGCACCCATCTGCACTCGGCTCACATCTGCACTCGGCTCACATCTGCACCCATCTGCACTCGGCTCACATCTGCACCCATCTGCACTCGGCTCACATCTGCACCCACATCTGCACCCATCTGCACTCGGCTCACATCTGCACCCATCTGCACTTCACATCTGCACTCGACATCTGCACCCATCTGCACTTACATCTGCACTCTCTCACATCTGCACCCATCTGCACTCGGCTCACATCTGCACTCGGCTCACATCTGCACCCATCTGCACTCGGCTCACATCTGCACTCGGCTCACATCTGCACCCATCTGCACTCGGCTCACATCTGCACCCATCTGCACTCGGCTCACATCTGCACTCGGCTCACATCTGCACCCATCTGCACTCGGCTCACATCTGCACTCGGCCCTGCACCCATCTGCACTTTCGGCTCTCTGCACCCATCTGCACTCGGCTCGGCTCACATCTGCACTCGACTCACATCTGCGCCCATCTGCACTCGGCTCACATCTGCACCCATCTGCACTCGGCTCACATCTGCACCCATCTGCACTTGACTCACATGTGCAGTGACAATTACACCTTTGCTTTCCCTGCTACGACATGTTAAGATGTCTGCTCTGAAAAAATGTCTAAAACATTCAGTAAGGCTGCGCTATTTATTTTTCTTTCATTTAGATTATTATTATTATTATAATACTTACTTTTATAGCACATTTTCCTCCTCTTAAAGTTGAGCACTGTGTAGTTGTTGGCATGGACGGTCAGATTGAGCTGCACTGTTAAAACCGCTTCTCCATCTACCTTGCCGGAACAGAAGAGGTCCACTCTAAAGACTGTAGAGAGACAGACTTGTCATTTATTAGAGAAACTTGGTCTCCTGCAATGCATAATAACCAGGGTTAAATCTATGCCAGCAATCACGTCAGAGATGTATGTCAGTGAATCGTAAAGTTTAATCCCACTTCCCGTTCAGGATCATTTCGGCCCACTTTAACCCATGTGAGTGTGTGTGTGTGTGTGTGTGTATGTGTATATATATTATTTGTATCAGCTTTATACTACTAACCCTGTATGTATGTGATATGATTGCTTCCAACAGCAATTGTTCTATGGCCTGGCTCAGATTAAATCCTTTGTAAAACATGAACAAATGCATACAAAAATTAAATGTAATATAACTTTATTACCCATTCTGACAGTCAGCCAAAACGGAAAAAACATAAATAACTACTTTAAAGTAGTTTTTTTTCGGGGCAAAATAGTATGGTATCAGTAGACTCAGCAACCAGTGTTTTCCCATACATTCTACTTGGGCGCACCACCCAGGTAGACTGAGACCCGCCCAGGCAGACTGAGACCCACCCAGGTAGATGAATCCACAATTAATTTCCCCCCCCACTCCACTTTTTTTTTTGTTACAGCACAAACAGCCCTGTTAGTAGCAGCATGCTGCTGGTGGCACTTTCGTCATGACCAAAAGAAATAGATTGCGGGTACAAGTGGCCAGGAGAGTGGCTGGCGTTAGACATGGGTGAGAAGCGGTCATCTGTGAGGAACTTGAAGTAGAGCCGCTAACTTTTACATCAAAAGGAGGCATTTGAGGTGGTTTGGGCATCTGGTAAGGATGCCCCTTGCGCACCTCCCTAGGGAGGTGTTCCAGGCACGTCCAGCTGGGAGGAGGCCTCAGGGAAGACCAGTTGGAGAATAGGTGGAGAGATAACATCTCCAAACGTAAAGCATCTACAAGTGCATAACAAAAGGGATATACTGAACAAACCTGAGGGAACACGGGGCACCTCCCCCTGACTAGAGATGTTGCTCCGTGGTTGGTTCATGGCAACAGGGTTGTCCATAAGGAAGCCAAGCCGGTAGTCAACCTACAAAGGAAATAATGATGAACAAATGTTGTCAACACACAAATGGGTTGCCTCGCATGTGTGCACAAGTAAGCATGTATTGAAGTGGTTAATCAATAATTCTTGATGCTGAGATGACTTACCTTTGTCTTGGAATGCCATGAGAAGTGAAGGCTGTTGGTCTCACTGGGCACAGGCAGGGTGAAGGAGAGAGCATAATTATTCACCACATCGTCTCGCACATAGTAGAGCTCTGCGTCTAGGCCTGTGTCAGGAAAGAGGACATCAAATTGTACCTTATAAAAAATATTTGGGAAATACCGAAGAAGAAAAAAACACGACACTGTACTTAAAAGACAACACATTTCTAATTTAGAAGTAGATTTAGACACTCACACAGAGCAAGCCTGAGGAACTAGTAAAATATCCACTCAAACGGCCAGCTTGGATTAAGGGGGTTTCCCTACAATAAAAGAGATGGACTAACCACATCTGTTAGTACTTGAGACCTCTTGGTGCCCAAGTGAAAAAACTTCAAAACCCAAAACTTCAACTGAGACAGCATTCAAACATGACCGCAATTTTGGGGAATGGTTAAGAGGAAGGGAATTGTATGCCTTTGATAAAACTGGACTTGCATACAACATCTACAGACTGTTTAACTATTCTATTCAGTGCTTAGTTAATATATAGCTTAGGAGCAGCCACAGTACATGATCATGCATCAGAAAGCTAAATTGGTTGGTACTGGATTCTGTGCTTCTTTCTCATTTACTTTAACAACACCAACATTTTTCATCAAATAGTCATACAAGTCTAATGTGTGCTAGTGAAATCCCCAATCCTGGCCTGGGGCAGTGCTATGAGTCCTTGAAAGTGTCTGTCTGGCAGAGTGGGGTCTGCCTATCATTCTTTGAGTATCTAGTTTGAAGAAAGGGAAAGAATGTGACCAGGCTCCCCCAATGCCCTCGGGCTATCTCAGAGCTCTGGCTCATAGACCTCTCACACATCGGCTCAATTAAAAACATGCTCAAGCCTTTTCCAACTCAGAGAGGGGATGGCTGTTGCATAAACTAGTATCTAAACAATGCCATTCATTAAGAACTAAATCAGTCCTAAAATTAAATGTTGGTCTATACAAGTAAAATTAAAGGTAACAAACCATTACTTTAAACAAATATGATTAACTTTATGATTATTATGACTGATTAGCTAAACAACGTAGATCTCAAGTCTCAAAGACAATAACAAATTAATAATAAAATTGTCTATCAATGACGCATTATTATGGAACCCACGCAACTTCTAGGCAAGACCCGCCCTTAGATAGCATTCAGACACTACTATTGGCCAGGTGTCCAGGCTTATGCAAGGTAACATATCCTCCTGACCAGTCGGCTATCCTAACCGTAACCACTCAAGGCCAATGCCTAACCCCAAACAATCGAGCTGCTTCGTAGGGCGGGACTTGGCTAGTTAAGTTACGTGGAATCCATAATGACAAGTGAGAAAGTTCCTGCTGATGGGGACCATGTGACGCAGTCCCCATCAGATGTTGACCTTGAGTTAAATCTTTGTTGCAATAGGTGTAAGTATTATACTGCCATATTTAAAAAAGGCCAATAAAAGGATTTGTTTAATTTATTAAATAGTTTTCTTTTGGCATTTACCAAACCTACATTTACTTTGCTAATCGTACATGCATTAATCTGCATTCATATTTTTGGGCCAGATGAAGCAGTAAACTCAACATTGAGATAGAGTTGATATGGCAAATGTGTTAGCAAACATCAAGCAGCCTTCATTTGGAGTTGTGTTTCTGTCCACTTGGACAGTGTCTTCCTCCTCCTTTTACTGTAAGTCAGTTTGGCTTTGCACCAATTCCTGTGGAAAACATTTGGCTAATTAACTGCTTAATGTTACACAACATCTTTCACTTTAAGCTTGGCATTATATAAGTGACTGGAAACTTGGAATTAGAAAATGTCCTTAATTATGATCAAATCTGAATATCTGACATTTTGTCCATAACTCTCTAAGTGCATACGTATGTGTATATACGTATGCACTTAACATGCACACAGCCAAACAGTTTAGTCCTGTATAATTGCCTTTCTCATGCTCAACTTCATCTACCTCCTATGTCTCAACATGTGGCCCCACTGCTTTGATACCAATTAAACTACGCAACCAGCCAGGCCTGATAGCCCAAAGAGGACCAGTGTGAGTCTGGCTCAAGTTTGTCCCTCCTACAGCACCATAGCCACCCATGCTAACTGCAACAACTTTGAAACAGGAACGTGAAGGAATGGCAACAGAAGCCTGTCAGTGTACATAGACTGAGGACAGGGAATAAGTGGAAGTTGAACCATGAACTGCACTTTTATCACCCACTCACACTCTCTGCTCTCTGGAATAAGAATCAGCATTAGGACGGGTTTCAAGTGCCTGGCTACATCATCATGCTGTTTGCTACACATGCAAACCTCTCTAATGTCAACAGTCTTCTTAAACGCTGATGGAAAATAATATCATTTGGAATTCCAGTGCAATAACTTGGCAACATGTTATGTTTTGAGGGATTATTTCCTGCAGGACATTTCCATTTCTCTTTGCTGGTGTCAAGTGATTAACAATAGTCAGGTCAGAACACACTGTACCACCTGCACTGATCTGAAAACACTGAATTCCAGCACACTTAATAATAAACAGTAAAATAACAATGACAGAGAAAATTGTGTTTACAGTAAAAAAGGTTTAACATTTTTTAAAGCTGTTTCAATCAATTATTCTAATTAATAGGTTAGTATGCAGTCAATCAATAAGCACATACATGTACAACTATTTTTTTAACCTGAAACAACGACCTGGTTTAAACAGCCCTGTTACTTTCCACAGAGCTTTTGAAATCTCATTAGCAAGTGACAGCGTTGTGCACAGCAACAAGAGGAAGCAGGGCCTTTAAATACCATAATGTATCCTGGTTGAAATGCTAAACTTTTATTGGGGTTGAAATTGTTTATTTCCACAATAATAACTATAGACCCAGTCTTTAAAATAATATGCTCTGCTTTAAAAGGGTAATCTCTAAGTGACCAATATGTACAAAAATCTCTAAAATATCCCGTATTCAGCGAGAACGCTGCTCCCATTGTCTATGTTATGTTTCCCATTTTGGAAAATAATACAAACCACAGATGCAGAATTTCATTGATTACATTGATTACATTGATTACCAACCCCCCTGCAGGCATTCCTTGAGTATGGTACCAACCCATTAGAGCTGCCCAGCACGCACCATCAGGCCTCTGCCGGAGGCTACTGAACACCTCCACTGGAGTAGAAGGTAAGTGCTTTGCTAAAGGGCACATTGATGCTTCTTTCAGCTCACTTACTTCTCTCCTCCCATATTTAAACATTTTAGTCTTGAAACTATAGATGTCAACACAAAACTATAACTTAAGCAGCATCTTAGTTTGTCTTAACATCTTGAGCTCTATACAGTTTGAAGTCAACATGCAGTGTTCTCTTGCAAGCTGTGGATCACGTTGCAGACTTTGAAAGAGGAGAATAAAAGGTGGCAGTGGCCAGGTGGTAAGGTCCAGGGCAGATATAACAAAGACGCTCTTGTGCACACAGTCAACACTATACCCCCCAAAGGCTTCATCCCTGAGCGCTCAGGAGATAAACACTCCCTCCAGCCTCTCACTAGGAAGATATTGGTGACATTAACCAAGGAAGGAGAAAATGAGGGCCCGCGTCAAACTCTATCAACTGGAAATTCCAAACAGCAGGGGAGAGGGGTACTGTACGAAGGATTTCAGTCTAAGATATCAGACATACAAGAAAAGCTATTAAGGAAGGAGACCACAATTTGGTCTGTGATTGAAAAAAAGACGTTGCGTAACGTAACCAATGCTTAAATCTTTATGTATTAATAACCATTCTGTCAGCCGACAGGTGAAAAAACAAGAGATTTTAAAGAACGTTATTACTGCTCCTGTCTTCATTAAGTAAGGTTAATCATTGCCGTCAGAGCATTTTTGCATTGCAGCCCAAAGCAATTCAACTGAAAGAAAAAACGCTCAATCAGGTTGGTTAGGTACGGTCTAAATACATATCTTCAATTCATTGTACAATGAATCTTAGCAAATGCTGTCATGTCAACTTAAAAATGGTTCACAATGTGAAAAATGCTCGCAATCATTCATACCAAGATGTCCGTTAGGATGACGGACATAACAGGGAAACTTTGCCATGATAGATATATATATATATATATATATATATATATATATATATATGTCTGAAGTTCTACCATGGACTCTGTAGCTTGGTTACCGTGGTTACCTTGTTTCAAGCAAGTCATTCTAGCGTGGTATAGAAAGCCTGCAGGAAGACTCAGCTCCATTTGGGCCAGAGTTGTCCTGCAGTAACCTTTGAGGTGTGGTGAGCATTTGAATCTTCCTGAAGAATAAAACATTATGAATCTAGAATGCGCAATAATTCACATCTTCTTTTTGCAGATTTTCTGGAAATTCAGTTCAAATTTGCAATAATTTAAGATAAACATTTGACTGCTGAGTGTTTTTCACCCACAGACCTCTCTTTCCAAAGGAAAGGTTAGGCATAGACGAGCTTTAGTGCATGTCCCAACAGAAGTCTCTTTACCTTCAGTATAAAAGTGTTAAATAAAAAGGAAAGCGCAGTAGTAATGTAGAATAACGTTATTATCATGATCAAGTATGTTCTCTGAAAGGCATTACCAAACACATCACCTAAGCTTTTACAGCAGCACTGGTACATGTGAAAACATCTTCCAGCTGGAAGAAAAACACGCATTAAGTCACAATCTCTGTGGTTTTCTTTGATTCCCTTCAAAAGAAACCATACATCAGTTTCCCTCTTTTATCACTGAAGTGGCTCTAGGGCAGAGGGCGACTGGAAGTAAGACTGGCTGCCGCTGTCCCGTGATAGGCACCTCCTTCATGCTTAAAGAGGCTCCTTAGTTTGCTCAAAAATTATCAAATGGTTTAGTGAAAATATGATTAGCAGTTTGAGGCAGACTAACAGGTTATTTAAGAGGTCACACGCACACCATCTTTTTTTTCCTACTCTGTAAAGCGACTTTGAGCTTGGGAAAAGCGCTATACAAATTCAATTTATTATTATTATTATTATTATTACCACCATCTATTTTTGGATGCTGTTTGACATGGGCAGCTTCGTTAGTACAGCCGCAGTTTGAAAGCGAGGTTTGTGTGCGCAAGGTCAAATATTTTGTTTAGAAAGGTGTGTTTCCTACTAATTTATCTACTAAATTATTTTTTAGAAATGCAACAGAAACTAGAGGGTGACAAATATCTGATTTCAACATCTAGTGCTTGATTTACACATTTAATATAACAGCTAAATTTAATTAAGCATGGCAGTGGTCTGAATAGAATTATAGTTTAAATGTTTGCTATCATACAGATATACAAAAAAAAACATGATTTTATATTTCCAATGCCAATATTCCATTTAACACAAGGGCAACATTTTATAAAATGAGTGTTTGCTACAAAAGAATGTGGTGTAAAGCAGCCACCCTGCTCTCAGACAAAAGATGTGAAAGCTAGGCTCCCCTATTCAACCACAGGATCCTTGGAGAGTGGCATGAAGGAAATGAATGCTGCTGCCAATCATTCCTCACTGTTCACAGGCTCCTTTCCAAAGGCCCGCCTTCCTTTCAGCTCTTTGGAGAAGGGAGGGGATGGCTGCTTAGCCGACATGCACTTGGCTCTTTCCAATACAAGGACACATTTTTTTTAGGACCTGGATATTTCCATTTTTGCATGCTGTTATTGACCTACTTCAACCCACCTGATCGGAGGGGGGGGGATCATCAACACTAATGTATGTGTATCTCAGTAGAATCTCTCAACAACTGTTACCGCACAAAACAGGTTTCCTCTTCCCACAAGCAAGGTATTGGAATATCGGATTTTAATAGGGGAACTGCGTATTTTGTCTATACAATGGTCATTTTGGTTGGGGACTGTAAAACTAAGGTTTTGCTTTCATTGGAAAAGCCCAGCACTACTACAGTGAGCAGCAAGACCAGTACACAGGTAGTATGCCATGCAAGAACTAGAAAACAGTACTTACTCCTTAGAGTAATGTATTTGGTCAACCATGGAAAACTGGGCTTGAAACGGTCATTATTATAGGAGACAGCAAATGAATGGACAGAAATCCTATTTTTATTTCATCCCTCATCTTGTCAATGATCACATGGATGGTCAGAATGCCAGGAAACAGAGAAAGAAAGAAGGCTATTGTAGTCCGTAAAACTAATGTCATGGGCCTTGTAAACGGAGTCTAAAGCTAACCCGAGTTTAGGGAGCAGTGGGATGCAGTGTCCCCGCTCCCAACAACCCTTATACTACAACCTGTAAAATAAGTTGGAAAAACCTTTACCGTAAAAATTGGCATATCATAGCTGCTTGAGCTTAAAAAGTTAGTTAAATTAGTCGATCGACAGAAAATGAATCACAACTATTTTGATAATCATTTAAGTAATTTTTAAAGCAGTAATGACCCTGAAAAAAATGAGAGCATACAGCTTCTCCAAAAAGCTGTGATGGCCATTTTTATGGTGATCTACAGACTCTCCTCTGGGACTGAAATATACCTGTTCATTTCCTGTCCAGGACTAGTATATATATCTACTCAAACATAATGTTTTTACGATACGTAAGGAATGCATGATTCCATCCGTCACGTTTCTACTTTCAATTAATTCAGCACAGTGGCGTTTAAATGGCACTGGCTCAGCCAGCAGCACGTACAGCATGCTTTTTTTCAGTGGGTCTTGCAATTTGCCATGTTTTGTAAAAGCAACAGGTAGCATGGCTTATTAGACATTTTTCAACTGCTGTCCAGCAAAAACAGATTATATGGGTTAAGTTAATACATTTGAGCTGGCAGCTGCAACACAATACAAACCTAGGATGCAGGTCTTGAGACAGCTGATACTGGAGCAGCAGGTAGGAAAGCATGTGGAGAGTTGGGTTCTTGTGACAGACACTTCACTCTCCATTAGTCATATGCAAAAACAATCAGTGATGCTTGCTGCAGTTCATCCATAGACAAACACGCTGTGCATGCAAAACCTTTTTCAATTCAGGCATGACTTTTTCCTGTTCCTTAACGACAGGTTCTTTGTTAAAATATATCCAAAAGAAATCTTGGAGAGTCCATCAGCTCAAAAAGCAGACAGACCACAGCAAGACTTTATATGTAGGTGAGATCACCTTTCCCCCCTATCGCAAATGTCTCTTCTGGGAAATACAATTTTTATTTGAAATTTCATTCATTTGCAATAAATAGAAATCCTGTGGAGACAATGGATTTCAAGAAACGGCAAAATGGAGCTCAGTGGGATGCTAATGGGATTTAGCAAAAAAAAACTGACCACTCACTTACTTGTGTACCGGTAACTGATTTCTTGTTGACCCTGCTATTAACCTGTGGTCTAGCCCACTTTGCACTCTTTGAAAACACTGGTTTCATTTAAACATGATTCATGGTTCAGCCCTACGTGTATGATAACAAGACATTTTGACATGCCATATCAGAAGAAGCACAGGTATACCTAATAAAATGAATAAATGCTCCCTTCCATATTGTTGTGGCAGTTCCAGGACCCCACTAGCCTTCATTTTATTCATTTAAATTTTTGGTCTAGAGACCATCTTGTAATGAGATCAGCGTCGACACAAGTTAGGCTTGAGGTCCAAAGTGAGGGGCCAAGGCTCCGTCCCTATTTTCTACCCCCCTACTTCTGGCGGCCTAGCTCAGACCACACCCACATTGGAACTTTGATCTGAACTAGACACCAGTAAAAGATTGTGATTGCATTTTGCAGTGTTTTGACGCTATCGCAGTGACAAAATCCCCCATGTTAAGACCTGGCAAAGTACTCAAAACCCACTCTATGGTAGTTCCTGCTACAGTAGATGTCTCCAGGACCCCCCCCCACATACACACAGAGACTCGCACAGTGAAAACAATACCAGCGTCACTGTCATGGCTGGTAATAAAGAAAACATATGGAGCAAATCTAAACATGCCCCCCCTCCATCTCTCCCCCTATGGCTACCTTGAACATTTCCTAATGTCCCAGCAGCATAATCACAATGTCATCTAGTCCCTAGCCTTGGATGGATGGATGGATAGATAGATAGATAGATAGATAGATAGATAGATAGATAGATAGATAGATATTGATCCCAAGAAAAATGGGAAATTACTGTGTTACAGCAGCACACGTACATCAGTCACACAACACAGAATATAAATATAAATGAGATACTAGGAAAACTATATATACATACAATATACATGAAATTATATTAATAGGAATAAAATAAAAGAACCAATATTTGAATATATATAGGATGGGAAAACAAAAATGTCCAACTGCTTAAATAATATGCTAAAATGTAAATGAACCAATTGTGCAGGTTGCACTTAGTGCAGTATTGTGGTGTCTAAAGTCTCATCTAGCACCCAGTGTTGACATGTTAAAGAGTTTTATTGGCTGTGGTAGGAATGATTTCGTGGAGCGGTCCGTACGGCATCGAAGCTGTCGGAGTTTCTTTGATAGCCAACAGTTTTAGGAGATTACTATTCCTTTTTGTCTACGGAAGCTGTACAAACTTTGGATCTCTACATGACTCTGCAGTAAGACTCCCCAGCAGTGAAGTTGATGCCAGTTTGACTTCCCTCCAACATCATGGACGTTTCTGTCCACACAGACTTTTAGCTCTTCACACATAGTTGTCAAACATTAAGAGATTTCTCCACGCGACCAGACACGGTTTCTAGCCAACCACAAGAGAGGCCCTGGTCTGGCAGCACAACGATTAACTAGAGGGACCCATTAAGCCTACGCTCTAACACCAGTCAGATTATAGAAGAGAAGACAACACGAAGTCAAAGTGTCCTCCAAGTTTTTGGTTTACATATTTTAAAGCATCCTAGGAGCTGGTAAATCGACCATCAATAGAATGCTCATGACCAAGTTCACAAATGTGATGATGATGCCACTCCAAAATGATAATACTTTTATTTCCAGCACCATGCACACAGAAACTGCTAAATCAGCTTCCTCCGTCCACAAAGACATTACGCACTTCTACCCGTTCATTAGGGTCTAAAGTGCCACTCAAATGGTAAATAACTAGTTTCAAACTGAACTCTCAACGTATCTTCAGCAAACCCTACATTTACAATTTAGTATCAATCCATAGAGTGGCTCGACCTCGGCACCAGGATACTGAATATTAGCCCATTGTCTTACAGCCAACGGAACAAGGACACCTACACTTTAAACAGCCACATTGTGAAGTAAAAACAAGCATATCTGCATACAGTATGACTTGAATACTAATGCCACATACCGTATGCCACAGCGCCTCTGGGCCAAATCATCAACATAAGAACCCCACAACCAACACAGTGAACACAACCTGCAGCTCACTTCATATAACATCATCATCATCATCACTATAACCTGACACTCGAGCACAAATATCCCATTCTATTTAGTTAGTTCGTTTTAAATGTCTGGTGTAGTCACGTCCTCCTTTCTACTATTCCTGGTGACACAGAATCAAACAACTGCTGCCTGGGAAGCTGTTTCAAGTCTGTTTAGATGATGGGACTCTCGGCTTTCTTGTGTGAGGGAATATACATTATATCTACTGTTGAGCCTACATAGTATATAACAGCTGCACTGATTTGGATCTTTATAGTCATGCTAATATGGCACAGCTCATAAAAATCAATTACTGCCCAGATACAGTATCTACTATTTCTGAAATGGCATAAGGTACATTACAGGACAAATGTAAATCTTACATATACCCACAGGATTCTTCTGTTATGTTGTTGTTGTTGTTATTATTATCATCATCATTATTTTAGAGTGTCCAAGTCTCCATTTTCGACTTGACAGTTAACGTTACAGCAGGACTCATGCTCTTTGGCTACTACTGTGGGACAGGAGATACTAACACCATATTACATTATTAACTTGTACACTAATAGGAGTGATTATTTGTAACGCTTCACTAGAGTTCACACACACACACACACACACAGTTCACAAAGTTGTTGAAGACAGCTGGCTTTGCATGCAGGCCTTCTTACCCAACAGCTTCTTCACCTCGTCAACACTCATGTATATGTTGACACTGTCCTGGCTGTTGTGGCTGTTGACGCCATTAGTGCTGCTCGGGTTGGCGAGGCAGCCTGCTCCATCCAGCAGCAGAAGGAACAAGAAGCCCCCGAGCCTCCACAGCACAGAGTGTGGCCAACCTCGGGACTCAGGCGGGGTGCCAGAGCCGTGAATCAACCCCAACATCTCAGTGGTCCACTGGCTCCTCGCAGTTGTTCTCGCCTCGGTGTTCCCCAATTGCCGATTTCTTTCTCATCCGTATCTGAAGTTAATCCCGGGAGGCAGCATTACTAGTTACTTTACGCCGCAGCGCCACTTCTCACCCTTAACTCCTTTACCACAAGCCTGTTTTTGTCCTCTCTTGCTAGCTGAGACAGGCTAAGTTAGCCGGAGCAGGCTAACTTTTGTCGGGTTGTGCTAGCTAACTGTCCGCGGTCAGACTGTCTTTATATGTTTCAATGTACAAGTTTACGACGTTTTCTCGGCACATAAAGTACACAACGGATATCAGCACATTGAGGCGCTTTGTTGTGTGCAGGCAAAAACGAAATAATGAAAAAATGCCCTAAAGTAGCATACTAGCTAATACATCCAGCGTTCTCCCTCCATGGTTGCTTCTCCTTACAATCTCAGTTTTCACCCAGAGCAGGAAGGGGGGCCGCGGGGGCACTCAGTGCTGGGACCAGGCTCTACACAGTGGAATGCTGCCTTCAGGTGCTGTCGGACATATTTTACAAACTGACTGTATAGAGAGAACCAAAAAAGGATAGGCCTATAACCAGTTCATGATATCACATTAAAAGTAAGCACTAAAGCCAAACAAAACGGAATTACATATTGATAATTGTTGTCATTGTGTAATTATGTTACATGTGTTGTTACCTTTAACATTGTTGTCGCATGAATGTAGCCTATACCAGCAATAGTGCCATATCATATTAAATATATATAAAGTCTATGCATTTAATACGTTGAATGTGATTTCATTCCAGTACCATGAGCTATCACAATATTTCCATTAAACTTGTTATTTCATATCAGACCATAAGCACTCCAATGGACAGTTGGAAAGGTAGGTTCAACTTGCTACATTCCGAGGTTCAGGGAAGGCACCACAACAAACTGCAAGTCTGGAGAACAAGAGGGATGATTATCCTAAAAATGCCAAAATGCAAATTCTGCTATATAATAAATAGTCCGCAGGTAGAGGGGCATATTTTAATCGGGGCCACTTAAACTCGTCGTAAGACATCAGCTTTTATTAAATAATACAATTAAATGAAATGCGTTCTGTATGCTTTTTGTTTGTGTTGATTTCAGGGGTCAGGTCAGGGGATTTCAATCATGGGCCATCAGTCATGTGAACAGTGTGAGGTACTGCCCTGCCCTTTCATCTTGGGTGTAAAAATGACCTGAGGGGGAGTAGAAGTGCCATTTCAGAAAGTCTGAGGAGGATTTAATAATAATGTTTTAATAATTTATAGTGTTTATTGATCCCCAGTGGAGACATTACAAAGTTACAGAATAAGCTACTGCTACCCCCCTGACAGTTGCTTAGTAATTTTAAGAAATCCATTGTTACTTGGGTGGGATCAATGATCTAAAAGTTAGATATGGGGTTTATGTACACAGTTACCCAACAATGTGACCTATAGTAGGCACTGACTGTAGTAACCATTGGTTTAAATTTGAAGTATGATGGACAGTGTTCCTTCTTAATTAATTCTTAAAAATAATTAACCATCATTTATTTAACTGTTGTCATGCATCACAGCTGGCTTTGGTCTTGCTTACCTCTACTTGATAAACTATCGTTAATATACTTCTGTATCAGGTATAATCAGGTGATTTTTGCAACTTTTAAACTTTGAATAATTGGTAGCAGATATTATTTGCTTGAAATTTAACATTTAGCAGGTTCTATGCATTAATGCAAAGTTGATACTGTAAGACCTTGTCTACTTTCCATTCTTCGATGTATTCCAGGAAGAAATATTAACCCAACAAGACACCAGAAACAAAAAACATTTCAACATTTTTATTATTAAAATATTCACCTACAAAATGGCCTATAAACACTATTTACAGAATAGCAGTGATGCCTGCTAAGACCCAGAGAAAGATAGGTATACACAGAAAATACTGTGCACCATTGTCGGAGGAAGAGATGAATTTATGGAGTGTGGGGAAAACACACAATTCCCATCGTCTTTATAAGGAGATCAGGGAGCAGGTAAAAGGAAAAGACTTGGAACACTCTACAGTTATTTCCCTGAGGGACAAAACCTGCAGCTGAATCACAAATAATATAAACCTCTCCTAATGTGTCAGCACGGACATGGAAATGAGGTATATAAGGTCTCCGTGCAGTATAGCGGACTGTGCATACTGTACGTATGTGTTTGTGTGAAAAATCTGTCATCACACACACAAATAATAAACAATGTGGGCCATCTGTCATGTGATTGAGTGAAGTCTTCTCATGAAGAATAGAGGTACTAACACAGTTCTCAGGAATGAACAAACACAAACTTATTTTCAGATGAATGATGATCTGTTTCTAAAATGTTACAGTAGGTTCCGACAGGGTTTCTCAGCACAAAAATGACCATAATCAGTTACTTCAAGTAGATATAAACACCACAATTGAAGTTAGGTTTTTTCACACGACAGTGATGACAGTCCTTTCATCCTTATCCAAGTGCTCTAGAAAAAGAAGAAAAAAAATATTTGTATGATAAATGTTGCAGACAGAGCCTTATTGTGATTGGAGGAAACATGTTACCACAAAAATATCATCATGTCATTAGGTTGGTTGTATTAAAAAAAAAAAAAACCTTTACTGTTGTCTGCCTGTTCTTCTGCCTGTTAAGAAAGTTATTATCAGTGTGTGAAAAGAACTGCATTAATTTATTTGTTAAAAACAACTTCGACACTGTTCAGACAGCTTTTTTAACTCACTCTGACTTTTCTTTGGAGGCATGGGTTCACAAATCTCTCGATAACAAACATCCTGCTGTACTTTATATGTCCTTTTGTACCTGCGTAGAATAAAAAAAAAACATGAACAATTAGTTAGAAGTAAACATTAGAGAAAACATTGAGAGAAAACAGGATGTCATGATGAGCATGTAAGGCCAGGACAGGAGAACTGTGTCTAATATATGACTTACAGGTAGTGGCACACTCCACCCTCCCAGACAGGCACGCTCTTCGTTTCAGAGTAGAGACGGGTACAGGGGTGCGGCACTCGCTGGCACACTGCAAACAGCAGGTCACACAACATGAGGTATGAATGTTTGAAGTATTGTCAGCAAGGAAAAGTCTGCTGGATGGTTAAGGAGTCAAGTGGGATGGAGTCAGGCCCTTCTCTCTGGATGACGAATGGTTTTAGGAAAGGAATGTTTAAACAATCTGACGCTGGATTTTTAGGCTAAAGGACTCAAAAGGGGCGGGGTTATCTCCAGTGTCTCCTCATACACAGCTTCATCACCATCTAATTATTACTTTTAAAAGCTAAAACGTTAGTGCTACCAACAAGGCAATTCATTGTATGTCAAATAGTCCATAATCCTGCATCTGCTATGATTTTTTTCATTTGTAACACTTAACTACACTTTTTGAATAATTTAGTCCAAATAACAATCCATTTATAGCTCAGCCAGTGAATCCAGTACAAGGTCCACTTTTATTTTTAAATGATTATTATTGCAGACTCATCAAACTACTCTATATACATGCAAGCTTATTAAAATGACATTAAGCTAATAAGTATCAATGCACACAACAATCACACACATTTTCTTCTGGAACTCACAAAAACAATACATTTTTTAATAAGAACTGTGATGTGAAAAACCCTCTTGTTAAAGGTTGTGGTTTTATAAATGAGATGATCTAAATAATGATCTCTATAAACATCCATATAAAGTAGTAACGTAGTAGCAATGTTCAGTTTTACAGTCTTCGGAAAGTGGTGCAAATAATAATAATAATAATAATAATAATAATAAATTTTATTTGTAATGCACTTTACATTTAAACAAATCTCAAAGTGCTACAGGTAAGATCATAAAAGCAACATCAGTATAAAATATATAACAACATTTTTGTGCAAGGTTAAAACTCATAGGTTCATCAAATAATATAGTGCTTTGTGCCGTCGTTGACAGTGGATTCATGTAGTATTCATACCCCTAGCCCTCAAAGTTAACCAAGCCATTTATAAATGTCAGAAGGGTCAACTGTCAGTGGAGCGTGTTTCCTGCTTTTAGGAAACCAGAGGTCTATACATAGCTCAGTGCTCTATGTCAGTTTACATGATGTCATGCAAATCTAATTTAAAATATACTATAAATTCACACCTTGAAATGCAACAGTTACAGTGAGAGAAAATACAAAGATAGGACAGTAAATCCTGCATTGGTGACATACATATTTTACCAAAACCTGTTGGGAGAAGCAGGTTTATACCTATTTGAGTGGGCTTGAAGACTACCAATACATGTAATGCCTTTTTTGGGAACAAATTAAAAAAATGTTTTGTTTTCCTTGAAATGGCATTATATTATCCGTCCAGACCTCATTTATGAGCAGAGTGACGGGGGACTTGGGCTGATCCTAGCAAGCATTTATATAGCTTCCAGTCCAGCTGATTGACTTGTTTTTGGACTGTTGGAAGAAAAGGCTCACAAACACAGGGAGATTATGCAACTCCACATATGCTAAGATGATGTGCTAGCACTTTATGTTTATGTGTTAAAGATAACATTTACATCCGTGTACCCTGCTCTTGCCTTATGCAACATAGGACAGGATATAGATAATGGATGGATGGATTTACATGGATGTTACTGACTTATCAACTTGTACATCAGATGTTTAAGACAAACATGGTTCTCCCTGCAGAAACCATGTGTTTTAAATCTTGACTATCCAGTACATTTGCCAAAAAGCAGCCTACTTTCACTGGACCCACCCTGTGTGTATGCGTAAGTGTGGAGAGGAAGCACATAAACTTACACAGTTCACACTGTCTGCCCTTGAACCCCGCTGCGCAGTCGCAGATGAAGGAGTCGCCTCCATTCACGCATGTGCCCCCGTTCTGGCAGGGCAGACTGCGACAGTCCTGTGGCAACTCTAAAAGACAACAGCTGTCATCAACATCCACAGTATAGAATGAGTAGGGGGGCTCAAGTTTCAGACCCACAACTCAACATTATCTACAGCAATTACACCACTTCCCTCCTCTTTTTTTGTTTAGCTTTCCTGAATGTAACATCCTGTCTTTCAAGGTATTCAATCACAGCGCTTGGCAAACACACACAACACTAGTAATAAATTACATGCCTAAAGACTAGTTATATACAGTGCCTTGCGAAAGTATTCGGCCCCCTTGAACTTTTCAACCTTTTGACACATTTCAGGCTTCAAACATAAAGATATAAAATTTTTATTTTTTGTGAAGAATCACCAACAAGTGGGACACAATTGTGAAGTGGAACGAAATCTATTTGATATTTTAAACTTTTTTAGCAAATAAAAAACTGAAAAGTGGTGCGTGCAAAATGATTGGGCCCCCTTGCGTTAATACTTTGTAGAGCCACCTTTTGCTGCGATTACAGCTGCAAGTCGCTTGGGGTATGTCTCTATCAGTTTTGCACATCGAGAGACTGACATTCTTGCCCATTCTTCCTTGCAATACAGCTGGAGCTCAGTGAGGTTGGATGGAGAGCGTTTGTGAACAGCAGTTTTCAGCTCTTTCCACAGATTCTCGATTGGATTCAGGTCTGGACTTTGACTTGGCCATTCTAACACCTGGATACGTTTATTTGTGAACCATTCCTTTGTGGATTTTGATGTATGTTTGGGATCATTGTCTTGTTGGAAGATAAATCTCCGTCCCAGTTTCAGGTCTTTTGCAGACTCCAACAGGTTTTCATCCAGAATGGTCCTGTATTTGGCTGCATCCATCTTCCCCTCAATTTTAACCATCTTCCCTGTCCCTGCTGAAGAAAAGCAGGCCCAAACCATGATGCTGCCACCACCATGTTTGACAGTGGGGATGGTGTGTTGAGGGTGATGAGCTGTGTTGCTTTTACGCCAAACATCGTTTTGCATTGTGGGCAAAAAGTTTGATTTTGGTTTCATCTGACCAGAGCACCTTCTTCCACATGTTTGGTGTGTCTCCCAGATGGCTTGTGGCAAACTTTAGACGAGACTTTTTATGGATATCTTTGAGAAATGGCTTTCTTCTTGCCACTCTTCCATAAAGGCCAGATTTGTGCAGTGTACGACTGATTGTTGTCCTATGGACAGACTCTCCCACCTCAGCTGTAGTTCTCTGCAGTTCATCCAGAGTGATCATGGGCCTCTTGGCTGCATCTCTGATCCGTCTTCTCCTTGTCTGAGCTGAAAGTTTAGAGGGACGGCCAGGTCTTGGTAGATTTGCAGTGGTCTGATACTCCTTCCATTTCAAAATGATCGCTTGCACAGTGCTCCTTGGGATGTTTAAAGCTTGGGAAATCTTTTTGTATCCAAATCCGGCTTTAAACTTCTCCACAACAGTATTACGGACCTGCCTGGTGTGTTCCTTGGTCTTCATGATACTCTCTGCGCTTTCAACAGAACCCTGAGACTATCACAGAGCAGGTGCATTTATACAGAGACTTGATTACACACAGGTGGATTCTATTTATCACCATCAGTCATTTAGGACAACATTGGATCATTCAGAGATCCTCGCTGAACTTCTGGAGTGAGTTTGCTGCACTGAAAGTAAAGGGGCCGAATAATTTTGCACGCACCACTTTTCAGTTTTTTATTTGCTAAAAAAGTTTAAAATATCCAATAGATTTCGTTCCACTTCACAATTGTGTCCTACTTGTTGGTGATTCTTCACAAAAAATAAAAAATTTATATATTTATGTTTGAAGCCTGAAATGTGTCAAAAGGTTGAAAAGTTCAAGGGGGCCGAATACTTTCGCAAGGCACTGTATAAAGTCGTTTTTTTTTTCCAACCGGAAATTAATCTAATGTATGTGCACCACATCAGCTGGGATCAATTACAAGAGCAGATGTGCCAGCAAAACACCTACCAGGCTTAGTTCTTAAACCTTCTTCTTGAATCTGCAGTGCAAGGCTGATTTTGTTTGTTGTTTCTTCCATCTTCTCTAATCTAATTGGTGGGTCAGGTTCTGCAAGGAAAACATTTCCTGTCATGCATCAGCATAAAAAGACAAAATGTAGACATCATACTAAAAGACTTAAAAGGTATGGTGAACATTCCTCAGCCTGGAAAAATTAAACATAACAAAGTGGTCAAAATCATATGATGACATCATGGGTGTAACATCATTAAAAAGGGCACAACAATTCTAGAAAGGAAACTTATTCTCAGGAGCACAAGATAACATCTGTTTAACCGTTTTTTTTTTTTTCTGTTGAGGCTATGGGCTATAAACCTCTGCACTGGAATGCATTAAGTGAAAATACACAACTAAAATCATCATGATCATTTGAAAATTAAGAGAAAGAAAAAATGTTTATTCCTGAAAGTTATTGTTCTCTGACTTGTCTGGCTTTATCAAAAGCTGCTTGATAGAGCGGCCACCATGTGTCAGATACTGTGGGTCTGTTTGCGTGATAGCACAAAGATCCAGTTTACATTAGAGGACTAGGTAGATTTCAACAATATGGTTATAGCACCATGGCCTAAGTTACTCCATCTGCATCAAGATAAGCCAATAAGATATGTTTTCATTGTTTGAACATCTTGCTTCAATATGTAGGTGTAGCATGTTAGTTTAAGATGTCAGAGTCAGATGTCAGAGAGAGTAATGTCTGAACTCATCTGGCTTCAGAAGCACAATCAATTACTTTATTAGGTAGTTATAGCAACATGACAGCATTACTTTTAGCTGGAAATACTTTATAAACACATGCAATGTCAAACAGTGTTAGAGTAGTGACTTACTATATTTAAATCACATTTGCTTATATGCATCAGATCCTTTACTTAAAGTAAAAGTACTCATACCACACTGTAAAAATACTCTATTACAAGTAAATGTCCCTGCATTGAAATGTTACTTAAGTAAAAGTATGTTAGGCAAGTATTTAAGTATTTATGTAAGTAAATGTACTGAGTTACATTCCACCACAACTCATGTGTGTACTTACTAGTACGATGTCGAACGGCTTTTCGAGGCAACTGAATGAACTTGGCTGTTATCTTTCCCCTTCCGTCAATGAGCTCTGTATATCTGTGAAACGTAGAAACCATGCGTAGAAACCAACGGTTTAGCATCACAGTTGAATTACCAGGTGCAAACAAATTCTTACCATTGTACTTGTTTAACACTCAACATGTACCTGTGCAATTCCTCTGTTTCTGTTGTGCCTCCCAGGTCCTGAGGCTGAGATAGGGGAAGTATGGCGTCCAACCTGAGTCCCCTGTCCAGTCCCGGTTGGCCTCTCTCTTCTCCCTGATCTTGCCCCCATTGGCACTGGGTCAAAGGAAATGTATACAGAATTTGTTTTAAAACTTACAAGCCAGCTTGTAAATGGTTTATGTTGCATTGCAAATATACTACCTATACAGGTCTGCTCAGTGGCCATGCTAGCTAAATGGCTGGCCATGGCATCAACATTGTCAACACAAGAAATGTTGTGGTGAAACACATCCACCTAGTGGCATGTGTTTGTGTAAATGAAAGGGTTATGAGAAGCCTTGGTTTTCTCACAGGTAGTGAAGGCTACGTGTAGAGGTATGCTGTGGATCTGTTCCTGCCCTGTGCTTTTCACGGATGTGAGAGCCACGTAGTAGTGCTGTCCTGGTGTCAGTTCACGCAGGGTATATGATCCTAATTTCCCACTGGGCAGGAAGCGACTCCTGGTGTTCAACCCTCGGGTCACATTGACCACAAAGCCATCTGGGACGTTTCTCGGGTGGCGGCTCCAGGTGATCAGTGCTGAGTTAGTTGTCACATGTGACAGGGAGAGGTTCTGTGGCGGGAGAGGCCCTGAGGAAATAACACATGTAGATACTCAGATAGTTTCATGGATAGTATTAAACATATTCTTAATGCAGTTGTTGACTACAGTACAGTACAGTACAGTAACTCCCTAATCCATCCACATGAGCTGACTAGTACCGTATAGTACATACTGTACAGAGGAAAAGAGAAAACAACAGGAAAGCACATGTGTATCACTATGTGTCAAAACACATGATATCATATATAAAATGAACAAATGAAACTGATTCACTGATGATAACCTTTAACAAAAGCGGAGCTACTCAGAACACCTTGCATACTAATATCTTTAGTAATTTACATTCAAACAGACCGGAATCTCCAGCAATTTGAAGACCATGATTACAATATAAAATGCATTTCTTTCTCAAACTTATCCTCATAAGGTTTTCTCAATTTTGGTTTGCTTAATATTTCTTCAAGCTTAATATTGCTTTATACTTATTATTAATAGGTTATAGTGGGTAATGGAACATATTAATTATACTAATTATAACTAATTATAAATGCCTTGTACAAATGACTATCAATGACTAATTCCAAGATTTTTTAAAATATTCTACACAAGCATAAGCGTGTTAGCATTGAGCCTGTACTGACTGTTTGAGATTAAGTTAAAGTTAAGTTAAATTTTAGTTGACTAGCCTTTATATGTATATTTATAATCATCCTAATAACTTGTGAATGATGACATGTAACCTACTTGTCCAGAATTGCAGGGGTCCAGCTGAGTGGCTGGTGGAGGGAAACTCATCTGGTCTGATTCCACTTTGAGTCAACACATCCACTGTGTACATCTGGCCAGGGAGTAATGAACTGGGAAACACAAGAGGCACAAAGAAAAATGGCACCAAAGCAAACAAAGCAAGATAGCGAACCTCATCATCCTCATAACACTGTTAAGAACCTCAAAAGATGTGATCAAATAGTGTACTCTAGTGGCTGAAAGATATATTACCCAAAGCACTTCAACAGCACCATTCAGAGGAGACATAGGATGCTGCAGGTCAGCACAATCAATTGAAATTCTGGGTTGTCAATGTTCTTTTGTAACACAGTGCATAATCTGGATTATCAACGACAGTTTATTTATCAGATAGATTTCTTTATGTTTACTATAAACTCTGGTCGCATCGAGGAACGTTATGCGGAACCTCAGTGTGCAAGGTTACACACTGAAAATAGCAGGTTTTAATGAAAATTTAAATCAGACAACAAGGCAGGCCTGCTTGGTTCATCCGGTTGAAGATTTACGATACACTTTTGCAGAGCCATGCTCACTGTGTCTGGAACATAATGCCGCTCAAGACGATTTTAATTGGTCTAAAGAATGCTAACAACCCAGTGTTTTTTCACTTTTACAAAAGTGTATGCTCCTGTTGCCAGACCTTCTTCGACAGCGCTGTGGAGATAGGTCTGTTAATGTGAGACTACACGGTGCAGAACCTGACCTGAAGGTATGCTCAGTGGTGCTTGTGTTGAACACGGCAGTGCGAGCCTCACTGCCATCTGAAGGCAACAGAGACACGTGCACCCTGCTGACTGCTGCATGATGAACCAGCCAGCTCAGCCAAACCTGAGAGGAGGACACATTGACCACCTGCAGCTGCTCCACCCTCCGAGGTCCTAGCACAGAAACACACACACATGAAAATTCATGCAGGCATGGAAACGTGCAGTCAAACTTATGTGAATACACAGAGAGAGAAGCACTTTCCAGAAGCCTTTTCTTACTACCACAGAATTAAAAGAGTGTGCTCACTGGTGCGTATCAGTGCTGTGGCAGGCTGGCTGTTGTCATTGTTGTTTGCATTGCGCTTGATGGAGAAGGTGGAGATGTTGTACAGCAGGCCGGGCACCAGGCCTCGCATGACGTGGGTGGACTGCTGCCTTTCCAGAAAATCTGTTTTGTGATTGCTCCAGCCCAAGGGACCATAAGTGACAATGAACCCGGTGATCAGGCTGTGTGAGGGATCCGGCTCATCCCAGCGCAGTTCAACCTCGTTCTCCTCCACACGCAACACATGAAGACCAGAAGGAGGCAACAGGTCTGGGAACAGTGGCAACCTTACATGTCAAATTCATACATTAAATAATTACAGAGTTGTCTTTGCAATACAGAGGATAAGCTACAGAGTAATTGGGGGACAAATGGCAAGGGGATTGAGCTGGACTCTGGTGCACTTTGGTGTGACTCTTACTGACCTTTCTCACAGTCTTTTCCTGTGTGTCCTACTCTGCAAACACAGTTATAGTTCCCTCTCTTGTCACTCCTGCAGAGGCCGCGGTTTCCGCAAGGTTGCAGTACACATGGGTTCTCCACTTGGGGGTGACAAAGACAAGCAGTTAGTACATTATGGTTCATGTCACAACTAAGCGCAGTTGACTTGCCAGGCAGTGCAAAGCCACTTACACATCTGGCACTGGTCCCCAAAGAAGCCGTCCTTGCACACACATAAATAATTCCGTCTGTAACCCCGACACACACCTCCATTTAGACAGGGGTTGGACTCACACCCGTCCTGCTCTGCACACATATATTAACAGTAGAATTGTATTGCTGTCCTGCATAAACTGTATGTTCAAACCCTAAGCTTTTAAAGTAATGCAACATGTTGAATGAACATAGTACCTATTTCACAGTTCTGGCCTTTGAAGCCTTGAGAACAGTGACACATGTAGGAGCCAGGCTGGTCCTCACATGTCCCCCCGTGCTTGCAGGGTACCGACAGGCATTCATTTATGTCTGAAGGCAAAACACACATATACATAGGAACTACGTATGTGCACAGGTGCATTGAATTTCTGCATTTAAAATGAGAAGACTTTGATCAAGCTTTACCTGTCTGACAGCGGTTTCCACTAAAGCCATCATCACACTTACACTGGTAGGATCCGACCTGGTTCCAACATGTACCGCCATTAAGACAAGGCTGTAATAGGCATTCATTGATCTCTGTAATGATGGGAAATGAAGATAAAGTATATAAACAGTAACTCTAACTGGAATATCATTCATTAGGACTTTTCAGGGATCATTAAAAGACAAAATGTTTTGTCCATGTGTGGGTGTGTGTTACAGACCCTCACAAATGGGTGGCTGGCTCCAGTCCCCCTGAATACCACAGATGCTCTGGGTGGCTCTGGGAACAGGCGTGAAGCCTGAGTGGCATATATACACAGCCATGGAGCCTGGTGTTGTTAAGGAGAACTGGACCTCTGCGTTCTTCACTTGTGGAGGCAGCCCACAGCCAAGCTCTGTAATGAATACATTCACGTTGACAAATGTCAGCATGGCTGCATAGTAACACAAGCTCATGAACACTGGGGCTTAAAGGAGCTCACCCTAAACTAGACTAACAGCAACATAGGTGTTGTCCATCAAGGCTCTCTGTTTTTGTCCACCTAAAATTATCTCCAGCATGCCGTTACAGCGTGTAGACATGACTCACCATGTCATACTTTATATAGAGTCTGTAGTCGTTCTATATCTGTGAATGTTGGGCCTCCGGTGCAGCAACGCTGCTAAAATTATCTTCAGATGTATAGCGAGTATCTCTACACTTAACAGCTCGGGATATCCCATGCCTGTGCCAATCGATTGAAGTCAATGTTGTACAAACTTCAGTATCGGAGCGAGATTTGGACATTATTGTGTGGTGAGACACAGTCTACTTACCTGCAGAGCTTGGTAGTGAGCTCCTGCTTATTTCACAGTGCCTGCCGCTGAAGGCCTCCGTGCATTCACATTTGTACTTTCCTATGTAGTGAAAACATGTCCCCCCATTCAGACAGGGGCTGGAGGAACAGGGGTCTGGCTTTCCTGCAAGAAATTACACTGACAAGTATTATTGATTCTAATAAAAATAGTTTTATTTGTATAGCACCTTTCATGCAAAGATGCAGCCCAACATGCTTTACAAGACATGATTAAAAACAATTTTAGGCCAAAAAAGAACAATACAACATTAAAAAATATATCTTTCATAAAAAACGGGGGTTGTGGAACTCACCCACTTCACAGTGTTTTCCAGTGAATCTGTAAGGACACACACATCTGTAGCTCCCAGCTTCTTCCTTACAGGAGCCTCCATTGCGGCAGGGACCAGAAGCACATGTATTGAGTCTAACTGGAAAGAGACAGGGACAATCCTTGAAGCAGAGACCACTCTAGCTTTCAATCACACAAAATAAATCTGTTCAAGTACATTGCAATTCAAGTTGTAATTCAGAAAAATAGCTCATAACTACACTAAAGTACAAATTATTATAAGCCTTTCGGCATTGTAATATTTGAAACAGCATTGCGAGTAATGGCGTGTTTCCTGGTTCATTAAAGTTGGTTCATTAAAGAGATGCTTTGATTAAGGCTCTTCAGAAATTCATGTGAAGGTATTTTGCTAGTGTTTTTATCAATTACCTTTTTCACAATGCTTTCCCCAATATCCATATTTGCATTCGCAGGTGTAGCCTCCATCCCGCTCGTAGCAGTAGCCCCCATTCAGACACGGAGAGGAGTCACAGACCGATCGGGGCTGTACTGAAAAACACACACCGAGACTTGACTGTGTTCCATTGCACTGGGAAACGTTAAAACCTCTTTCATTTCGTTCAAACACGGGGACTTGGTTAAAGAAATACAAGTTATTTGTCATTTAATGATCAGATCAAATACAAATTCTCCTCAGAACACCCAACGGCATAAATCATTTTGGAATTTTCCTCCACATCGTAAATGTAAACTGCAAATGTGACCATTCCCCTTTGTAATAGAAAACAACATTTGTGAAGACCAGTGTGTTTTAAAAATATGTTTGTCGCTATAGAAACCAGCTGCTCGTGCAATGACACATTGTTGCAAGTGCAGTGCTGTTGGGTTGGTGCCTGAGGCTCTTACCATAGGGGTAGAAGTCCTTATGATCTAGCTCTGCTCCACTAGTCTGGCATGTACACAGGTAGGCTCCTCCATACTCCAAACAAGGACTTCCATCAGGACACGGCCTGTTGTTGCTGCATGGCGTCTGGGTTACTTCTGAGAGAAAGGCATTGTGAACAACAGGTTCACAATTTCTGGTTTGAGACATTTGTGATCTTACAGGGACCCACACTTCCTTTCACAATCATCAAAGCTCTAGACACCTGATAGGATTATACATATCATACTCACCAAACTGACAGTAGAGTCCTGTGTAGCCTGAAGGACATTCACAAGTCCCATTGATGTCCACACAGACACCCCCATTCTGGCAAAGACATTCCTCTGCAGATACAGGAAAAGAGAGAGAGAGAGAGAGAGTGTGTAACTATGAGTGTGTGAGTAAGAGAGGGAGGCTCAAAGCTGGAAAGTTTGCTCGAGCTACTTGAAAGCAAGTACTTAAATGATGTTAAGTTTTCAGTTTTAAGTGTAAACAGAAGGTTTCAAGTTCAACATGTGTACCATATGCTGAGTGTCTTTCATCTGCTATACTGTAAACTATGTATTGATTTGCTGTCATTTCTCTTTCCCTAATCTTTTCCAACAAAGTTCACTGGACCAGCAGATTACCAGTCAGCATGCTGCACATCCGCTCTGTACAAATTGTAAGAATGTTTTTATTTTCCTCTCCTTCCTAATTGCAGCAGTGGATCAAAGGACGTGGCCGTATCACAGCTAAATGGCTCCCCTTTGAAGTCCCGGGAGCTCGGTGGAGGGTATTATTTTTCTGATGATATGGAGCATATTTTGTGACCAAAATGTATGGCCCCGAGGGCAATTAATGGATTGTTAATTTGCAAGAGCCACTTTCATTGGCCACCTGTGCGGCGGCCCAGGCCCTTTGATCTGAGAGCCTGATTAGGCACTCCTGAGTTCCACTACTTTCTCTTCCTTGAAGGATCAGGCTCCTTTTTCCACTGTGCCTTCCAAGTGAGCCAGGCAGGAAAGTATTTGGGAGATTTAAGAGAGCCTATATAAGCACTCATAGTTATTTCAGCTCAAGGGTGAGAAGTAGCATGCATTTGCATAGCTCAAACACTAGTGGGTAGGTGGGTGCTGGTGGGGGGGGAGGGGAACCCTGCAACAACTGCTACCAGAGGGTGACATTTACCTCTCATGGGAGCCTGAATTAGCTTTAAATTTGCTCATTAGTCATGTCCTAAAACAAATATAATGTGACACAGACATAACATAACATATGTATGACTTATTTTGCATTTATGAAAGGAAGGTATGAATAATTAGCTGAGGATGATAGTTGCTACATATTTTGTGTTCAAATTGCCCTATGGTTATGCAAGCAGCAGCTGTGCTTTAAACTATAGTGTGGTGCATTGGCCAACTTCCAGCAAAGCCAGTAGCAGGGTGGAAGCATGCATATTTCAACAGTCTGAAGAAATGACCTGAATACCAAAGACCAAGTTTGACTCATAAAGAGGCCTTTTTAAGTCTAGACAAAACACTTCCTCTTGTTGGTAAACTAATAAAATGTGCTATAAAACCATTATTCACAACATCAAGCAACTGGTTCTTGTAGTAAACTGGGCGAGGCTGTGTCAGTTTTGATAATTACAATAATCCATCATCACAGCAGCCTCTTCCAAGACAGAGCTCCAAATACCTGTAGCATAGCACAGCTCCTCTTTAAATACCCCCGTTCTGCTCTCTACCTGCCCAGCTGCCTGCAGTGAGTGTACAATACCTTCACACTCGTCACCATAGAAGCCTGGGGCACATGTACAGTTGTAGATTCCCAAGATGGTGTATTCACAAATCTGATGCTTCTTGCAATCTTCCTCTTCACACAAGGCTGCGTATGGAAAAGCATAACAGGCTGTGGTTTAAGACTCACACTGTATGTGAACAAAAAATTGGCAAATCTTAAGCTGTAGTGGTACATGTTTTTACCTGTTTGGTTTTCTGCCTCAGTTGAATTGTCCTGAAGCACCTCCAACTCTGAAAAAGTAAGATAAGAATGTGCTTTAAAGGGTTGGTTCATTAAATAACAACAAAAAATATTTCCTCACTTACCTCTGGTGGTACAGTATTTAGCAATGCAAACAGTTAGATAACTGCCTCTGAAATATGTGTTGCCACAACAATACAATGGAAGTAAACAGAGCTGAGCCACAGCATTGAAAATGACATTCAAAATTAAAAAACAAGATGAATAGACTGTCTCTGGTGTTCGGGTCCATATACATCATGTTTAACACTTCTTACAAAAGAAAAAGTCCCAATAAAAACTGAAATACCATTCACCTCCATTGTATTGAGTTGGCAGCAGAAATCAGACATATCTTAACACCTGAGCAAGTAAACCCCAAACTATCTGCATGGCTAGATATCATTACCTACAGTTAAGTGTGAGAATGATGTGATACAGCATATGAGTAATATATGAGATATGTGTAATATTAACGTAAAAATAATAATTAATTTTAGCTTAATTAAGAACCGGCAGATATGTTTACTGTAATTTAGAAACAGTGTTGCCATTACATAGTTTGTCCACCAAAAAGCACCGATTGAGCAAATGTAAGAGATTTTTTATCAGAAATGTTTGTTTATTCATGCATTTATGTTAATGTATGAATAAAATCAGAATATATCTTTGTCAGCTTTATTTTGTAATTTGGGTGAACCGAGCTTCAAACTAGACTTGCAGAAAGTAACAGAACAAAACGAACAGCTAGGAGGATGGACAAACAGACATATGCAACAGTCTTCAATCACGGAGAAACTAGCCCTATACCTCTGGAAAACTACGTAGCAATAGACCTGTACTACAGTTACATTTGTGACCCTCTATGTATTTAGGATCAAATGTTTTTCTTTACAGTTCAAGATTCATGACCCTATTAAATACTATGAAGGCACATTGTTTGGTAACAACAAATAAAGTATGTGATAAAGTATGAGGAAAATGTTTGCAGTGGAAAACCGTAGCTGAAATGCTTAGTTTGGTGCAGAATTTGGTGTAACACTGGAGAAGCGAGTGGACCAGCTCACTTTATTAAAGTTCATACCCATAAATACTTGTTTGGCTCTTAAAGAGGTATGATAGTATTCTCTTTGTGCTTGTTCCAGATCAAAAAATACTGTATTACAGGAAGCCAAAGGCAAAAGAAGGTCTTACAGGCTATGTCAATATGTCTTATTAAAAAAAAATGTTTCTGAACATGCTTTGCTGGCAGAATTTGAGTTGAATTCAAGTCACCTGTCTCGCAGACTGCTCCAATGAAGGCAGCGGGACAAATACAGGTGAAGTTGGCCACCTGATCGATGCACTCTCCTCCATTCAGACAGGGCTGGGACTCGCATTCGTTTATGTCTGCAGGATGCACAAAAGTCAGTTAATCAGACAAGAGTCATTTGTCTGCTGTTGATTCAGTTTCATATTAAAAAATTTCAATCTTCACATGGAAAAGCAAGATGTGGTTGAGACATTGAGCTGGATTGAGAACACTGAACTTCCCTTCTGAAAGCATAGAATTTCATTAACCAGGTGTCTGGTATTAGAAGTAATCCCGTCTCATGTAGATACAAGGATTCATGAACTGTGCAGGGCCTGATAATTCAATTCCCTAATGGGTTCAAGTTTCATCAACAATCAATCACAAGAGGAGCCCGATAAGTAAATATCTTTTTGAAAAGCGACCTGACTTTAGTGAACTTTCTCACTGTGGTTCATTGCTATATTGTGTGACCTAAGAAAAAAGAAACAGTTGTTTCTAAATGAATTCAACCATAACCTCAACTTGGATCCATTTGTCTAGGTAGACTGGGGAACTCTTTGGCCAAACACATCTGCCAAAATCACTCAGTTTGATGTAGAAAGCAGCAGAAAATATTTCCTCTCACCTGTCTCACACAGGACACCAGTGTAACCCGGTTCACACACACAGGTGAAACTGCCAGCGCCCTGTACACACAACGCGTCGTTGAGGCATGGTCTGTCTTTGCACTTGTCAATGTCTGTAACACACAAACACACACCCAGGGACAGAGAGACACGCTCATGGAATATTTACTCAGCTGATTAATATATCCACCACACTGCTCCCCTCACTCTGCAAGTATGTGCTGCTGGCTGTGAAAGGTATTAGAAGAGGTTTGATATATGTGGGAATAGGCACAGAAGCTGCAGAGAGCCTGGACCAAGATATTATAAAATACATGATTATTTTTAACTGCTTAATGAGGCACAACATACCTTAATTAATTAGAGTTTTCAGTTTTTAAGTAAGTCTTCGTCTTACTTAGTGCATGCAGATGGTAAAAGAAAACATGTGGAACTTTTAAATTGCAGTAAAAATGGGGTATTTTGCTAAATAAAAAATGTAACTGTAACCTCAGTGTGTACCAGCTTTAAGGCAAAGTGTCTTCTGTACCTGTTTCACACTGAATGCCAGCGTATCCAGGAGGACAGTGACAGATGAAACTATTAATCTGGTCTTCACATGTCCCTCCGTTCTGGCAGGGATATGAGGCACACTCATCGACATCTAGAGAGACAAAGAGAAATACAAAGGGAGCAGTATGACTCTTTTAATTAGAAGAAAATACCTTGCCAAGGTCAATAGTAAGGTAATTTCAGAGGAGAATGCAACAGATTGCCATGAAGCTGATACAGGGATTTAAGGAAATATCCAGGGGTTCGTTTGGCAAGTATTTTCCTGGCTGATCTCAGGTTGACTGGTATTCGCACATGATGTGCAGTGTGTGTCAAGCACAACAGAGCAGGAAGCGGGTCAACTCACCAATCTGGCATTGTCGGCCAGTGAAGCCAGCCAAGCAGGAGCAAGTGAAGGAGGGGTTGCCTGTTATACAGTCATCGATGCACTGGCCTCCGTTCAGACATGGTCGCAGGTGTGGGCACACGGATGCTGTAGAGAGAGGTCAATGTAACAGAAATCCTACAAGCAAAAGTATTAAGAGTAGAAGCCCATGAGTAGAATAACTTATCTCTTAACAGCAGGTCTTACCTGAGTTATTGCAGCCACCTACTTCCACATTTGCATCATCTATACGGAAGACCCATTTGCCTGGGTAGCCCACGTTGGTGGTTCCCTCAACGTTCACCACATCAGCTGTATGAGAGCCGGGGATGTTGAAATAACGCTTACCATCACCAGCATTGAAACCTGCCTGGGAAGAGAGTAACAAGGAAGCAGACATCACAAAAGACAGCTGAATCAGAAAAATGTAGTTTGCATCTTCACAGGAAGCAGATCATACTGTACATTACATATTCTGACCGACACCATACGCAAAAAAAAGAAAAAAGAAATCATGATCTTACCTGCGCTGCAATCCCTCCCAGCCCAGCCAGGTTTCCTCCACTGCTGGCATGCATGCCAGTGGTCCAAGTGATGTTATTGTACTGGAATATAGTGAAGGAAAGCTCTCCATCTGTAATAAGCACCACTTGGAAAGTATTTACCTGCATAGAGAGGAACAGGCTTGGTTAAACCATTTTCTAATTTCTAAGAAAATTGGTAAAAATGCATGCATCTGAAAGACTCCTCATGTTAATGGTACAGATTCCTAAATCTCAGTCAGGCTAGAGACATAATACACTCATCTGGGTCAGTTGTTGAATCAGATAACAAAAAAATTAACACAACACAATTAACACAGGTCACAATTAACATCAGAATAAAACCCAATAGCTGTGCTTTCAACTACAGTACATATCATATACCAATTTTAACTGGTAACAACAGAGCTATTTCTTGGGACTTTGAAATTACCTAGGCCAGTGGCTCCCAGTAGTTCAATCCTATTAGATGAGCTCAAATATAATAAACCAAATGTATTCATTTCAGTTGGTTTTAAAGTGGATGTTTAGTAACACTACAAAAATTGGATATTGTTAGATTTTTTCATATAAGTTTCCATTCTTACTACTAAAAATTGTAGTGACAGAGGCTGCATCTTTCAACCATTAACTCATTACATTTAGCATACTATTTCAACTCTGCTAGCTTGCAAACGAGTTTTCATTCACTCTCAGTGGCATATGGTGTAAAGGTGTTACAACTGACGCAGGGTGGTAGAGGTGTGTACGGTACTGTGACAATAATTTTACCCATTTCACACCAATTTAGACGATTCTAAACACAAATTATTAGGGGTCCAAGCCCGAAGCTGCGTGTACCGCGTTACACGCGGTACACGCAGCAGGGCTGTGGAACCCTATTGTTTTCCTAGGGATTTTCCATTATTATTATTATTATTCTTCGCCGCATAAACCTGCCGCTGCAGCCTAAACCGTACATGGTGGTGACGCGCCATTTTTAGGACTGGTCCAAAACTCCGCAAAGACCTCTGACAAAATTGTTTTACCCACGTCCACCACTAGGTGGCGCTATAGCAGAAAAAACGCGTTTGGCCCTATAACTCCCAAACCGTACTTCGGATATTTAAAAACCTTATATCCACGCGTTCCCTGGATCCTACTGAATCTCGTGACATAGGCCACGCCCATTTCCGCCTAGACTTTTATACGTGAAAAATCGCGATTTATTGAAAACAAACTTTTTCGAACTCCTCCTAGACCGTGCAATGGATCGGCACGAAACTTGGCACATAGCATAAAGTTACATAAAGATTTTTTATAGAATAAAAATTCGCACATTACGCACAAAAGAATTTGTGTAGCTAACTACGAAAACACCAAGTTTGCCATATCTCTGCCAAAATAAATGCTATCAAAACCAAACTTTAGATCATTCCTTGGGATGAAGTTTTAAGGCTCTAAAACAAATTTCACGAACATTGGCCACTAGGGGGCGCTACAATTACAAAAAAGTGTATTTCTCATGAACGTACTTTGCCATATCTCGGCCAAAATAAATGCAGTCAAAGCCAAACTTTAGATTATTCCTTGTTATGACACTCTGAGGCTCTAAAACAAATTCCACGAACATTGGCCACTAGGGGGCGGTACAAATACAAAAAAGTGTATTTCTCATGAACGGATTTTGCCATATCTCAGCCAAAATAAATGCAGTCAAAGCCAAACTTTATAATGTCCCTTGGTATGACACTCTGAGGCTCTCAACCAAATTTGACGAACATTGGCCACTAAGGGGCGCTACAAATACAAAATGTTTATATTTCATCAACCGCTTTTCCGAATTTTACAAAATTTGATGGGTGCCATCTAGGCCCACTCTTGGTGCTCTTTACAAATATGGTAAAGATTGGACATTAGGAAGCACTATAATCAATGTGTATTGGTTTTCAAAACACTCAATAAATTGAAATGGGAAATTTGCAATTGCATTATCTCTGCCACAATAAATGCTATCGATACCAGACTTGTAAGGATTGTTTGGCATGCCGCTCGGAAGCTCTGTACCAAATTTGGTAAAGATAGGCCATTCGGGGGCGATATAATCAACATTTATTGGTTTCGTCAAAACACTCAATGCATTTAAATGGGATATTTGCAATTGCAATATCTCTGTCACAATAAATGCTATCGACACCAAACCTGTGACGATTGTTTGGCATGCCGCCCGGAGGCTCTCTACCAAATTTGGTAAAGGTAGGCCATTAGGGGGCGCTATGATCAACGTAGACAATTTTGAGCCATTTTATCCAGGTTTTACATCCAGCCTAGGAGACCAGAGTTTTTCTGGGTCATTGCGCTATTATTCCATACCGTTACGTGCACCTCTCGATGTTTCCCGACGTTTGCCCTTCCGCCTTCGCTTTGGGTTCCGCTTTCGTGCGCTTTCCAGGTCGCCGGGGTCGACTGGCGCGGGGAGGCTTGGACCCCGTTGTAACTGCGTGCAGTTCTAGTTTGACTTTTCTTTTTTTAAATCACAATTTTAAATCTTTCACTCTAAAGTCTTTCCACATACCCACTAGCAACTACAGAAGTGTCCCTGGTTTAAAATCACTGATCTGGATAGTTAAAACTTAGAATCATGTTCACGTTTAACATGCGGCTACATGCTAGAGTGAGAGCTGTAAAGTTAAGTGTGAGTTTATACCGGTGTGAGGGAGTTGCCTCCAAAGAAAGTAACTTGGTGCCATGTACAGATGAGGACCCAAGTTGCGTTGAAGTTGGGGAATTCTGAAAAGTACGTCCTGACATCACCTGAAGCCCTCCTCAGGATGGAGGGCTCCTGGCTCTCTCTGTAGAAGACCCTCCCTGCACGACGGTTGTCCACATCAGCCCAGAATGGAGCCACAACCCTTCTATCCCCGGCAATTGGAAAAGCCACAGGTGTGAACTGAGACACCTCCCTCAGGAAAGATACGAGGCCATTGTTGTTAACCTAAGGAGAAGAGATTTGCAGTATGTAAATAAGGATCATAAAACAGTGACATATTTTTGTTCAGATGAAGCCTCTGGGACTTGTTTGGAAGGTTAGGTGGGGTTAGAGTAGAAGTGCTGAGGAGAAGTGGCAAAGGTGGACAAACAGAGGTGGTCTGACCTCACACGGCAAACAGCAGCATGGGGCAGTGGCCGCTCCCATAACGGATGTTTGCACATCCCATGTAGCACACAGATGCTACCTTTAGCCCGTGAAAAGACAGCAGCTGAGAAAACCAGGTTTCTGCTGCTCATGCATGCACCTGCAAAGTCATCACACCTGGAAAGACCTTTACGGCCTATAAATCCACAGATGTCTGCCAACAGCAGCAAAGTAACCAAATAACTGAACCCATCCACCCCTCGTCCACATATTTCCTCTGGGAGAAATGCAGTCAGCACTGCAGCTGTGTACTGAAGCATGGTGAAATATTGACACATTTTAATAGGTCAACAATTGGTGTATCGTTAACACAATCAGGAAATTAATTCAATGGCCAGGAAAAAAAGTCAAAAATCACTACTTTGTCTTTCAAATGTGGGGATTTGCTGGTTTTCTCTATTTTATATATATGCAAATTGAATGTCTTTGGATTTTGGGCTACTGATCAAATAAATTGAACAATTTGAAGACAATAGACACATGTATTTTTCATAATCTTTTTACATTTTAAGTTGTTAGTTGCACACATAGATTGGTTTTCATACATTTTTACATTTGAGGCATTTTGTTGTTATTCTTAAAGCTGCATTAATTGATTTTGTGGGCAGCACAACAAGCTGTAAATACAACATTGACATACTAACCCTAACCCTAACCCATGCTTGCAACATTTTCCTATTTAGACATCCAAAAGAGAGCACAACGCAGCATTAGCATTTATTTAGAGATGTGTTTGTGTCCACCTTTAAGTCCAAAATGATTCTCCTTTAACCTTTGTTTTGGTCTGCAACATCTCCAGGGGGATGGCTGTATTTCATTTAGCAGCTAGTTTGCTGCTGGGCAGATAGTATACAGTTGGTTTATCAGTTTTTTTTGCTAAAAACAGCTGCTTACTGCGGCTGGAAACAAGGTTGACAGAAGTGGTGAAACCAAAACAGTGATGTTACGGTATTCAACCAAAACAATTAGCTTAAAGACCCTAAAAAAGGGAAATGCAAAGTTAGGTGATCATTCTCTGTGGGTTTGTCACTACAAGCAACCACTTATACATATACACAGTGATTCCATTTATGAAAACTATTGATTAGCGCAGCTTTAAGTTGCATTTGGAAAATTGGATCACAAAACTGCAGAGGAGCAATGGTAGACAGTAAATGTCTTGTGTGTTTTGCTTGTTGGTTTACTAACGTAGTGCTAGAGGAAAGAGATAATATGAGTTGTGGAAAAAGGTACAGACTATTAATACAAGAAAGATCAGGTGTACAGGAAGTACAGGAAGGATGTTTCTTACGGAGGAAAGTTATTTAGGGGAGAAAGTGAAAAGCCTCTGGAAGAGAAGATAGATGAAGAGATTTCTGTGATAGATTGTAAAATAGCACTTAGCAATATGGTAAATGTTCATTTCAATGATACATTACAAAGTAGCATTTAGCATTTATAAAGATATATGAGGACAGAGTCTTTGTATCACAGACATTAGATGGTGTCAGACCAGTCACTGCACTCAATTGTGAACATTGTAAAAAACAAGATGGCAAACCTGAGTGGAGAGGAAAATTCTACAGGCTGAAGGGTTGAAATCCCCATGAAAGGCCTTCATTCATTCATACATCATTTCTGCATATTATCAACAAGAGGAGATTCTTCCCACCGTTGCACCTATCCTGTTTCTACTAATTGCTGGCGTGAACTTTGCCTCTCTGCATTCAAGCCGAATGGCATGTGACAGTGACAAAGCAACGTCAGATGTTCTCGGCTCTGCTCCCTGCATGTATGAAAACCATAATTTGAAGGACTTTGCTGTAAAAACAGCAGAGGAAGTTTTGTTTGGCACGGCACAGGGGCTAAGTTAATTGGCCGACCACAGTCTTCCCCTCTGCATCAGAGTGATGTGGTAAGAACGTGGCTGATGTGGGGAAAAAAAGAGGACCGACTGCAGGGGCAAGGCCCAGGGGTCAGCCAGAACGCCATCTGATACCGGGAGAAAAACAAGAGAGAGGGCACAGGGCTGGATGAATGGAAGGATGTACATGAACTACAAACCTCCCACACCCGTATACCCACTAATGAGAGACCTGTGGTGGCAGCGGTCTGGATGTCACCCATCTTACAGCGAAATTAGTGTTGGAAATCATGCTGAACACTGAATAGAGTTTATACTAATACTGTAATATGCTTAATCGCCTAATCCAATCTCTAGTAGCATCTGGAACTGTTTAAACAAGTGTATTCCTTACTTGTTAAGATTTTTAGGGGACTACTTTGACATGGCAATGACCTTAGAGGAATTGAAACTGAAATTTTTCATTGCATCACATCACATGCTTTTCTTTTTCTCATGATTTTCAACCAGGCTATGAGTAGGACAGACATCTAGTGAAGGGTAGTTGTGGATCACACTTACAGTATGCTAGAGAGTGAATGGGTTCAGAGCTGCCTTGTGTTATGCTGTAACATGACCAAGTTCAAAATCACAGGGGAGAGAGGTGCGATCAGCCAACCCTGTAAGAAGCATCTCTCTCCCCATATTTCTTTCTCTCACTCTCAATGGTGCCACTCCACTCTACAACTACCTTGTTATTTTTTGGGGAATTCTCTGCCGGATATATGCAGGATTTTGCTTGGGTGGTTTTCTTTAGAGCCAAGCAATTTATGGACTAAAATAAACTTTCATCTGGCTTATGTTAAGCCAAAGCAAACCCCCAAATGAAAAAGGTGCCCATGGATCAGCACAGGAAAGCATTTGTTTCCCTTGTCAAAAACAGAGGTTTCACAGTTACAAGCTTGTAGAATTATTTGACGAGACTGAAGGAAGTGACTACTCTGTGCACTTGGCCTGTCCCCTTAGCCTCGGCTCACCTTTATCTCCGAAGAGTTTACATTGAGGCTGGAACAGTGTGGAAGGACTCTCATAGTGCAAGTGATGTGAAGGTTTGGTGTAAAATGATGTGAGTGCACTCTTTAAATAATCAAATGTAGGCAAATGTATTCAACTAAAACAGTTTGGAATTGCAGAGGAAAAATACTTTCATCAAGTAATTTAAAGTTATAACTTGAAGACAATTTTGATAGCCTACTTATAGTTCAAAAATATGTATATTGTTACTGATACAATTTGACTAACTACAATTTGGTAATAAAAAAGGTAAGTGCTGCAGAAAGAAACATAGCATGCAAACAAAAGACTTCTTTGATTGATTGAATGATTGTATTTGAATACATATTTAATAAAGATTTAGGCTCAATTGAATAGTTTGGGAAATACACTCACTTGCTTTTTTTTTTTTGCCGCGAGTTAGATGAGAAGATGTAGCAGACTATTTCTCGGCTGGGTGCACGGACTTCCTAGAGTCTTTATCACTGTGAGCTAAAACCAGCGAGGACTCCAGGACGTCACTGCACCCAGACTGGTGTGGTCATAACCCCCCGTAAAAACCACAACTTGTTTTTACACAAACAAGCTTTCAGTGTGTATGATCAGCTAAGCTAAACATCTCCTGGCTTCTTCTTCATAGGAAATAGAAAGTAAAAAAGTGAAAAGCGTATTTATCAAAAAGCAGAACTGTTCCTTTAAAGTGCATCACTTACTTTGAGACTTTAGGGCATTTTCTGCTTTTTTAAAGAATGTGTAGATATATCTTGTCCATGGTAGATGAACTGAACAAGAACATGAATTTAGCCACAGCTCTCATCCCACACATGCATATAAAAATTACCCGTGCAGAGTACAAAGAATAAAACGTGATGCACACATCTTTGGGCCATACATAGCGGTGAGTAAGAGTGAGTGAATGAAAATGCTCAAACTGATGTGTTGAAGCTCTTTTGAAGAGCAGATGAGCACTAGCAGATGTGTGATAAGTGCAGTTATACTTCAGCACATTCTTGGCAGGATCCTTTTAAAATGTAGTTTATTTCTGATTACATACAATTGTCACGTGATCTTGAGCATATAAGTACTATAAGTACACATTTCAGCATTTAAAAATTAACAAAAAGCTTGCATTTTTCCACTGTCCATTTGTTTATGTATCTATAATAGGGTTATTATTTAAAAAATACCTTTGATCATAACCATCTGCTTTTAAACTTGTGTTCTCTCCTCTCTGACCTTGAACATCCTCCTTCATGTTCTTTACACTGGCCATCCGTAAGAGTAGTTAATCCGTGAACTGCATTGTTTGGAAGCCCCTAAGACGCTTTGCAGCTCCATCTGTGTTCTGTTAAAGTGATTGGTCATTTCTCAGATAAAGCAGCTGGACAATTCCAGGGGAAAGACCCCTGCCATGTTATCTGAGGCGTGGGAGAAGGGGAGGGGGGACCTGGAGGAGGAGAGATCCCAGCAACATGTGAAAACTCCCAGACACAAACCATAACAGAGGGACAGCCTGGTTACCAGGAAGCAGAAGTGGGACTGGAGCAGGACCAAGTCAGGAGGGGACACATGTTTGAACAGGGATTTTTAGGGTCTGTTGATTAGAGTCTGTAGCCATTGGAAACTTCTGCAATCAAGTAGCACATGACTGTGACAGTCTTTAAATCCCCTGTTGTATTTCTTGATCACAAAGAAAAAAATACGGCGGGAACAAAGACTGATAGTTGAAAGGGATCTGTAGTGAGGGGTTTTAAGGTGTGTGAATTGCAAAACATAATCAGTTATGATAATAAAGGCCGAAAATACCGACCAACCATCTAAAATCTGTTTAGTTCTCCAGCTTCCATGTGGTGGTAGCCCAGAGGCTTGGAACAAACCCCAGGGAGAACAATTTTAGCCCATCACTGAAATATTAACTGTTCAAAGCAGCTCTCTGGTGGCAGAGATCACCATGTGGTCAGTGCACTTTACAGCAGATGTGTAATGGATTCAGGTGAGGCATTTCAAATGAGCGTGACTGTAATTTCAAGTGCCTGTCACAATCTGTTATGCGTTGCGTGACTACAGAATTACAGTCCAATGAGATGCAGTATCACATCACAACTAACACAGCACATTTCAGAGTGTTGAGTTCTCAGACTCTGATCTCTCTAAGATGATAATTCCATCTAAGAAGAACAAGCCCGAACTTTTTAATTTGACTAGTGAGTAGAATTATTACAATAGTAGTGATGTGCTGGAATTCATTGCAAAACTGGGAAGAAACACAATGTAACTAATATACAGAATCTCCAGATCAGTGAGTTTATAACTCAAACACCCCACATAAAATGCTGTGCCGCTGTCTGTGCACTGTGTGTACTGTAGACGCAAAAGAGTTTAAAAAATTGTCTTCATTGGGAGACTGACCTCACCGCCATGGCGCAGATGCTTAGATTAGAAAGATGACCTTTGCCCTTGCCCATTGTTGCCATGGTTCCTCAGGCTCCCCTGCCCATGGTTTGAACAGGGAGCAGGCAGGCGGGGCTCAGAGCACAGAGGAGGGGATTCGGAGAGCAAAACTCGGGTGCATAACCACAACAGGTGGTGTTGATTTAAGGGAGTTCTGCCTTTCCATGCACTGGAATTGAATCCAATACATGACAAAGGCAGATCAAAGTGTGTTTCACTGTGGTGCGTGAAAATCCTTGTCAAACCATTCGGCTTCCTCCCATGAGCACTGTTTCTCTCTCTCACTGGCGTGCATATTTTCCCCCCACTCTCTCTGAAAAGGAACTGCTCACAGATGCTCCGCGGCAACAGTAAGAACACAAACTGTCATTTCCTTTAACAGCTCATCGTGGACTTATTAGAACGGGGCTTACCACTGTTCTGCTAATAGTTTCTTTCACATTCTCCCTTAGTGCACTTGAGAGCCCTCAGAGTGTAACGAGGGCAGATGAAAAGAACTTCATGAAGGATTATGATTCCACCCGTGGGGGGAAAACATGATATTCTACAAATGAGGTTACACACCAGAGCTTGTGAGTGCACGCAAACATATACAAACTCTCAAAGGGCACTGCAATGTAGTATTTGGCTGCATGCCAAATCTCATCTCCCTGAGGCTCTTATACAATCCACACTATGTCAGTTTCAATTGCCAACTGCAAAATGCATGCACACACATACACACATGATGACATATAAAGACATGATCACACACATATCATAAACACACTGCTCTTTACTCACATAGAGTCCTGTGTGCCTGTCTCCAAAGAAGGGGAAAGCTACAGAGATCTCCACAAGCCTGGAGCCTCCGTCGTCCTGAGAGATGGTCTGGGAGTCCCCCTTGTCCTGGCCAAAGGGGTAGAAGTCCTCCAAGGGCACAGCGAGTTCCACCCCAGGCAGCAGGTCCAGGGAGAGCAGGGTGCAGAAGCAGGGCAGCAGGGCTTGCAGCACCAACACCATGGCCTCAGCCACCCAGGGATGGAGCTGACAGCAGGCACCGCGAAGGGGAGGGAGGAGCACACACACCTGAGGCAAACAAGAGCAGAGCAGAACAGGACAAGAGCGTACGTTCCTCCTCTCAACCACAGCAGTCTGAATCCTCCCCTGACTGTTCTCTGGCTCTGCCTCTTTCTCCCCTCTCTTGTCGTTTAGTAGTGAACTGGGCTTCTTGTGTGAGACAGGGGAATACTGTAGATTCCTTGCATTCTGCTTGCTGCTGGGTACTGCATGAGCTACACTCCGTCTTACTGAAATGAAACGAGGGAAGGAATGAAAGAGGGGGAGCAGGATGATTCAGCTGAGATGTGTTTTTTTTTGTGAACAATCCAGCGATTTGGTCCCTGATGGTCAGCTTAGAAATATCCTCAATAAAAGCTCTATTCTGCCTGCCAAAGGAGTTCTTTCAGTTTTGGCCCCACCTCCCCCACAGGGATTCACTACCTTGCATAATTAGCTCCTTCCAGCCAATAGTTGAAAAGAGGCCGGTAACTGGATAACCACTGGGAGGATCTATGATAATTAAAGGGCTGCTTTAAAGAACCTCTGACAAGATTTTTCTCTTTCAATAAAACTTCTACTGTACAGTTACCAAGGCATATGCAAGGTTACACAGTGAGAAGACATGCATGTGCACTGTTTTGAAAATGCAACAGTGTACAGTTGTTGTTTGAAAGAAATAACTGAAATGAGAGAAACAGTGAAAAGGAGATGCAGATGTATGTGTGGATGAATACACACAAACATATGGAGAACACAATGTATTTGTGTTTTCTAATCATCAGAGGGAAGACCAGGCATCATCTAAAGATTGAAGATTTAAGAATTGTGAAGAATTCTAGATGGATTGCCAGTGAAACTTTCAAGTAATGATGATCCCCACAGACCTTGGAGTCTGTAATGATATTTAAAAGAAAACACTTAAGACAGCAATGGCAACAGAGAGTGAAGGTCATTCTCTCACCCACAACACTAAATCCACAAAAGCTTTTAAACACCAGAACTCCCATGCAAGGACAGTGCTGTCCTTCACCGAGATCACACAACACAACAACATTGTGTGGCCACAGTAGAATAAATATAATAATATAAATATTGTATAATTGAGTTCTGATACACCCACTTTATTATAAACAATCACAGCTTTTGCAAACACTATCAATGAGTCAAATAAAGCACATAATAGAATAAAAAAGCTGAAACACTAATTAATCATAGCACCAGGAACATCTGCAAACAATTATTGTAAATTTGTGAATGTATATTCTCACTAGGATACACAAAGTGTGATTATGACAAATACAATTGCTAAATGATCAATATAACAAATGAGTTTAGAAACAATAACAAAAGTATAATGAAGAACCAACTCAGGAAACTTTTCATTACATTGTTTCCTAAAAGAAATGACAGCATTACAGAAAGGCCAACTGTAGCGAGCTAGAGGAAATCCTTAAAACAATTTGGCACATCCAGTTCACTTATAAACAAAACCTTCATTGTTTGTTGTTGTTAATTTTTCCCGCAGATTAATGTAATCCAGTGTGCACATGTGCATGGGTGAGAGAAAACATCTTAGGAGTGTGTTTGTGTGTGCAGACCTAACTTGTAACATAATGTTGTTGGGAAGCTGGCAGAGGAACAGTGAACAAGGAAGCCACAGGTGCTAAATACTTCACTCTGCCTACACACCAGGTAGTAGCATCTGATTGAAATAGGCCTGTCGTCTTCTTGTCTCCTGATCTAGCTGCTCTTTCAGAGTCAGCACCTATTACAAACAAAGAAACAGAAAAAATGTGAAGGTAGCTAGACAAACTACAAATGCACAGACATTGAAACTGGAGTACAAAATAAAGACCTTTCCATCAAATTATCCACATTTAGAATTAAAATACCTGTTCATCCAGACATTTGACCCTCTGGCGATGGGCCTTCTCTCTGGTCTCCAAGGCCCGCTCTGCTTGGAGCTGGCTGTCTCTCAGACGCTCCGTCTCCAAATCCAACTCCTGGTGATGTAGGGCTGTCACCTCCAGGAGGCGCTGTGCATGAGAATGCTCCAACTGGGAGATTTGGGCCTGAAGACAGTTCACATGAGTTTATTGAATTGAAAATAAAGTAGAAAGAAAAAAAAGGCAGGTAAGTGTCATCAGTGGTTGAGCAGAAGGGGCACACAGAGAGTTCTTACCTGGGTAAATGGCTAAGTAGAACACACATGTTAATAAAAAGCAGATCTTCATTGGATAGGTGTAAACTATCAAACACAATGAAACAGCAGCAGTTTCTCTTTGAGAATTAGGACTGATATGATATTGCTGTTTAACTTGTCAGAGCAAGATTTCCATGCAAGCGAGCGCTACCTAATAGCACCCACTGAAGCTAATAGTGCCTTCAACAAAGTTAGAGGGTTCCAGATTAATACAAACATTTTAATATTCTTAATTATTACATGAGTTACAGTAACGTTTGTATTTCTGCCTTATTTATTAGAGAAATTGAAAGGCATGCTATGTAAATGTAAATATATGTAAATACTAGATAAAACATACGTCTGCGATTCTAGATTTCTCTATTGATGTCATTAGTCAATCACTGATGTGTGATGTCAATTTTTTTTATCTGATTCTGCTTAATGTCTGTGAAGATGTTTGTTAGCTGCATTTACTGCTGGTGATTTTTTTTAACATCAATCAAACATTTGACATATCTTGTTAACTTATTGTTTGACTGTCGTAGTTTAACAGGAATGTAATTGATTGTTCTGTACTACTCATTAATACAAAAGTATTTTAGTAGTGACAGTAAGTAAAGGATTCATTTCTGGGTATAATTCAGCAGCCTCTCACCTGCACTGCCTTTTCTTCATCCTGTTTTTTTGCCAGTTCCTGTTGCAGGCTGCAGATTGTCTGTTCCAACTGTTCCTTCTCTCTGGCTGCCAACACTGCCTCCTCCTCCTCCCTCCTCAGCCTCTCCATCTCCACCTGACAACAACACGAGGGTGACATAATGTCAACGACTTTACCATAATTTTTATGCACACATGTGCCTTCCTGTAATGCATGTAGCAGAAGCCAAGCTCAGAGCCTCTTGGTTCTCACAGTCCACCTACATGTTTCCATCACTTCAAGATCACTTTGTACAACGTGTGAGAAAGGAGAAGACTATGTTGATCAAAAAAATGGATCAAATGATATTATACAACGGACAGCCCAATTAAACGGCTAATTATTTCATTTATCTCCTCCTGCCCATTTCTGTGCCCTAATGCTTCGGCAACTGCATGTCTTTACTTGATTCACAATGTGGCATGGCTTCTGACTGACACTACACGCATATTACTTCAGTCTTGGCGTCTATATGTACATTGGCTTCCAGCACTTTTAGAATTGACTTTAATATGTTTTTAATTACATTTTAAAGCCCTTTGTGGTTTGGCTCCGTCATATATTTCAGATCTTTTACCCCATATTCAGCCGCAAAACGTTTCAGGTCTCCTGACAAAAAGCTGTTAAATGTTCTGGGATCCTGCCTTTACTGTTTCAGTTGTAACATTATGAAGCAGCTCGTCATCGGCAGCATCAGTGCTATAGCTTCTTTGTTTTTTTAGAACTTCTTACTCTTGCTTATATACAAAACATGACACACAGTTTTTTAATGTCTCTTCTGAGTCCCCCAACTTTAAGGAAGTGCCATACCGCGGCTTTTTTGAATGATGATTGTTTTATTATGATTTTTTGTATTTTATGATAATCCATGGGTATTTTTAACTGTAATTTAGATAAATAACAACAAGTTTAGGTGGACTCATCCTAAATATGAGGGATTATAGAATAGTTAGATATTTTGGGAAATATGATGACGGATTCCCCGTTTTCAATTTTTAATGCTAAGCTAAGTTAACCGGCTGCTTGCAGAAGCTTCATATTTACCATAACAACAAATAAAGAATCAACTTATTTTCAGTATAGTGCAGCAGATAGGTCAGCTCACCCTCTCCAGTGTCTTTCTGAGTGCTGACTTGTCTTTACCAAGGCGTGTCAGCACTCTCTCCATCTCTGCTCTCTCACTCTGTAGCTTTTGCAAAGAGCTCTGAAGATTGTTGACCTTGTCCTGGAGTTCCTCCTTCTCTCGCTGCAGCTGCTGGGAGCTCCCTTGGGCCTGCAGTTCAGCTTCCTGCTGTTGCTTCAGGCTCTGGGAAACAGTCAGTCATACGCACATCAAAATGGAGCCTCAACTTTTGCACCTTTATTTGCACTTGAACCTCAGTGTGACTTACTTCCTTCTGTGTCCTGCTATGCTTCTCCAGCTCAAAATATTTAAGCTCTAAGTCCTCTTGGGCTATTTGAAGGTTCTGGATCTGCTCTGTTAGTGCGTGGTTCAGCCTCTTTCTCTCTGAAAGGGTATCTCGCGTTTTATCCAGACGCTCCTATGGGCACACACATGTTTACATAGACTGTACAATGAGCTACTCAATTTAATCCAAACACAATTTTGCCCTCAGACCGACGCTACATCGCTCTCCTTCTTTTATATTGTGTCTTTTTACAATCTTTGATATATTGTTTAACATTGCAGGCAAGTGTTGGGATTTTACTCCTTTTTTACTGCAATGACTTGACAGCTTGTGACAAATCAAAGGATTAATAACACGCATGTCATGTTTTTGTTTTCTCAGTATGTTTCTTTTTTGTGACCAAATGTTTTTATTTCCAGATTACAAACAATTACAAACAGTATGCTGAGACATGAGAACGACATGAGAAAACCACAGCGGCAAATGTAAATAAAAAATGCTTATTCTGCAGCTGAGAAGGTTACATAGCTGCACTGTAAATCAAAGCATGTCATGGAAGCATGGCTATTCATCTTATTTTGAAGTTCCAATCAAACATCCTTTCGGTAAATGAGGGGAAAAGCTTACAAATAAAACATACACAGTGAACATGATTTGTTTTATCTTACAGAATTTGACTGTACCTGCAGCAGCTTTCGGTCCTGCTCACTGGCAGTCAGAGCCCTCTGCAGCTGTGTGATCTGCTCCTGCAGAGCTCCACTGCTGGTCCTGTTGTCACTGAGGATGTTGGACAATTTGTGGATCTGTTCTCTCAGCTGGCTCTCATGCTGCTCAGCTCGAGCCAGTGACATGGCCAACCTCTCCTCGCTGACCCTCAGTGCTGCACCGCGGTCCTCGCTCTCACCCAGCTTCCTCCTCAGCTCCGTCAGTCTTTCCTGCAGTGCCCCTGCCTCTGCATCCAGCTCAGCAGCCCTGAGCTGGGCCCTCTGTAGCTCACCTTCAAGGGTGCGTTGGGAGAGCTCCAGATGGCTCACCCTGCTCTCTGCTGCTTGCAGAGACTCCTTTAGCTTCTGTTGTTCTACTTGTGCACGAGATTCTAAGCCCTGCAGGAGCTCTGACTTGTCCTGTAGAGGAATTGGCACTAGTTTATTAGTTGTCACTTAAGATGCTGTATGCTTATTTGGTCTTTGTCTTTGACATACTTGAAGTGCCCTGGACTCAGCCTCCGCAGCTTGTAGACCAGTCCTCAACTGAGCTACCTCCTCCTCAAGGTTTTGTTTCTCCCTCTCTGTTCGACGTACTACTTCTTCCTGCAGGGAAAGGGATGTATGCACCTTGTATAATCGCTCTGCCATCTCTCTTTTTCCTGGAACAATATGTAGAACATGCTGTAAGTCCAAACATAATTAATAACTGGTATTTACTGTATTTGTAGGACCAACTGGTTTTCTTACCCTGCTCTGATTGCTTTAAGGAATTCTGTAGTTGTAACAGCTGGGTGGCTGTTTTATCCTGGCTATCTTGAAGCTCTGTCACCTGTTGACTTAGGAAAACTATCTGAGCCGTGGCTTCATCCTGAGGGAATAGCACATGAGTATGAGATCAAAAGGGCCTACATTTAGTTAAAATATAAACACAACAAATGTAATAAGGGAATTAAAGATTGTTGAACTGTTTATGTGGTCTGAAAAGCAAGACCAACTCAAGGTCAAAAGTCCCACTCACAGAGTTTGAGGTTTGTGTCCTTGAGCCTTTATTAAGTTATTAAAAGGTTCAAATATACCCTGTCTCTTTGTGTGTCTCTGAACTTCTGCTGGAATTCCTGCAGGGCTGTATGCACTGAGTCCAAATCCAGCTCTTCATCTTCACCACGAGACAGGGGCAGCACAGCAGCTCTATCTGTCTCATTGTCCACCCCTAACCAGAGAATATACTTATTCATACATCTGCATATAGCAAAACATTACACCATCATATTATTAAGTGCACATACCTTTTACTTGCAGGTGGTTTCTCCAGGGAGGAGGAGACCGTCTACGCAACCCAGGTGTGCCTGAAAGCCTTGGATGGCTGGTGCCAACAGTGCGGCGCACAGCTGAGTACATCCCCGCCAACTTGAGCTCCAGGTCCCTGTGTTTGACATGGCTAAGGCACAGCTGTTCTTCCAAGCCCTGGACCTTGCTTTCAGCAAAACTAACCTGCACAGAGAGTTCCTTGACCTTGATCCCAGCGTCTTCTAGTGCTTCCTCTAGCTGGGCAGTGCTTTCTCTGTGCCTTTGGTCACACTGCTGCTGATAAGCCTCTTTTTCCTGCAGCAGCTCTTGGTTCTGATGCTCCAATGTCTCCAGCTCCACCACACGGCGCTGCAGACCTGAAACCTGCACAAACACACAGAGTCACAAGACAAACTTCATTTTTGTCTACTAGTCAAGCATGTATTTGTTACTGTGGATTTTTGTCATAAGTAGTATACAGATCATAACTAGGGTACTTTTGGATGATTTGTAAACTTTATCAATTTGAAGACAAAAAAGTTGTCTGCCAGCTGTTTACATTTAGCCACTGATGACATTTTCACTGATAGGGTTTCTAAACTGTATCATAAGAGGTTAACAAGATGACAAGAGTCAAGCCCACCATGCTCTTGGAAACAGAATACAAAAGTATGCCAAACGTTCACTGGACTACACCATCTGCTGTGCTCAAGAGAATTTAGGGACCCAATGAATGTGGTTATGGGGCACAAGAGGTCAAAAAAACTATTTTATAGAATATAAAGCCTAATTTTTCCTGACATTATGCAAGACTATTAATCAAAACACATATTAACATTTTATTTTTCTGGTATTTTGCAATGACATTGAGTGTATTTAATAAATTGCTGTTATATATGAGGTATATTCACAAAATATTTCAAAGTAAAACCCATCACTGTTAAAGTAGAATATACAGTGTGTTCGGGTTCATGTTTTTAGTCTATGCACGAGTATGGCAGGTATTCTTCAAGTATTATGCAAAGGTGGAATGTTGTTAACAGACTGATTCCGGGAGGCCTTCTACCTCTTTGAGCGCTGCTTCCCTGCCAGCCTCACACTCCAGCACTCTCTGCTTGAGAGTGAAAGCCTCGCAACGTGCCTCCTCCTCCTCCTGCTCCTCCTGACATACCCGGTCCTGCAGCTCTTGCAGCTCCTGTTTCTGGCGGTTGTTCTCACCTTCAAGGACCTTTATCTGCTCATATTAACATAGCACATAATACTTGAAGGTAATCCTTTATTTAAAATAAATCAGATGGAAAGCAGTTACCGCAATAATCTTTCACCTGTCTGCGCAGCTCCTGTAGATCTCTGCGTGCCTGCAGGCGAGACTTCTCCAACTCTCTCATACTGCTCCGTAGAGTGGTTGCCTCTTGGTGCATCGAGCTCCTACATTCCTCTGAGATAAAGACTTTCTGCTCCATCTCCTCCAAGGCTCGTCTCAAGCTAGTAAAAAAAATGGTTAACATACAGTCACCATCCATAAATATCCATTGCAGCAAACAAACTAGAAACACTACTGAAGCCATACCTATTGTTGTCACTCTCTGTTCTCTTAAAAGCTCTTAGCTCCTGGTTAGAGGCTTGGATAGCCTCTTTCTCTCTGGTCTCATCACCCAGAAGCCTTCTCAGGTCCAGAACTTCTTTCCGTTGCTTGTCCCGGTCTTGTGCACACTCCTGGAGCTCTCTGTGAGCTTCAATCAGCTCCCTTCGCCCTTTAATTAGCCCATCCTCTGCCTCCTGCAGATGCCGACGAAGGCCCTCTAACTTCATGTCCAGGTTATGGAGAATAAAGGTATAATATGTCAATGAGGATACATTAGGAGGTCTTATGGATAAACAGTATACCTCTTATTAATGAGGTTAATGGATAAACTCCCATCTAGAAATACTACAATTTTTTTCTTCTTGTTGCTGGTTTCATAATTGGTTGCCAGAATGTATTTGGTTATTTCAAATGTATATGAACTTAGTTTAATCTAAGAGTGCCTTAAACAGTTTCAAAAATTAGTTTTCAATATAAATTCAATAGCACAACACAGACAAAAGCCTTTATTTTTATCATCAAAATGCATCTTAAACCTGTATTTGGCCGTTATCTACAGTACAACAAAAGCACATGTATGTAATAATCAAAATCGAATAGGAAAAATGCTGTAAGATTGTTTTTTTTATCAGATACTTCTTCATTGTTTGAAACTTCAACATCTCCTATTTGAAGTGCTATCTCAAGACACTATGACCTATATTCTGTTTTACAGCAATATGTTATGTGTAGAGGGAGAAATAAGGAGGACGGAGCTTATCTGGGCATGGTTAAGAGCCAGTTTGGCCTGTAGCCAGATGCTGTCTCTCGCAGTGTAAAGAATCCACAGAGCAACATGATAAACAGCAGCCCTCCCCCCAGAGGTGGAGGCGGTGGAGGAGGGCGAGGGAGGATGAGGAGCAGGATGAGGAGGAGGAGTATTATGTTCACTGGCCACACAAGATGGTTCTTTCTCTCTGTACTGACTCTAATGTGAGAAAAAAACAAGCCAATGCTGATCTGGCCAATTATTCTTTATTTGATCTGATTTTTGGAGGTGTAGCGGAGTAGAAGGGCAGTTAATATGAGGGCAGCAGTGTTGTGTTATGTGGATGGGAGAGGGGGACCTGGAGTCCCAGTGGAGCCAGCCTCTCGCTGCTGCAAGGGAGAAAATAAACACTCCCCCACTGGCTTATTTACGCAAGGGGTTAACTCAAACTTTGATTTCATATTATGGTACCAGGGACCGTATCCTCCACCCTCTCGTTCTCCCTCTCTCCCCTTGTTTTCTTCCTCTTTCATGCTCACTAGCTTATACACTCTCACTCCTGCTTTGTCAATGTCTGACATGAGAATCCTGAGATGGGATTAGTGAAAATAATCAAACAAGGAAACGAGCAGGGGTGGAAGCCAAATATGACAGTGTCGCTGAAGCTTGACTTGATCTATGGTAGGGAGGGCTGTCCAAACCTCAAAACTCTTCTGCTCTGGCTCCACACAACCTCATTTACTATACTTTGACAAGACTAAGGAGACAAAGTGAAGACTAGATGATTCTCATTTTTGCTTTTTCATTGAAACCGAAAAGTCCCACAAAGATAAACAATCCCATTTCCCAGGGAAACCAGGCTTCTAAATCAAGGCATGGTGAGGCTCTTACAACTCTGCAGTTACATCTTAATGAGGTGACTGTGAGCTTGTTATTTCACTAAAACGCCCAGCGACCCTCTGGCTAGAATCTTGACCTCACGCAACCCCAAGAGATGAGATTTACAGCTCTCATTTGGCTCAGGGAGGTATGTCACTGGGCCAAAATTATAGTCTCTAATTGCACTTTTATGTTTGTGTTGAGGTCAATGGAACTAAATTTTCCTCCACTTGACAGGAAAAAGACACAAAAAGCGAGTGCTAAGAGAGGGAGTCTAAAGATTGGTCACCACCTCCGCTTGTAGGATTTGGCCCTGTGCACTCTGCACCTGATGGCACCCTGATGCTAGTAAAGCTCTGTGGCACTGGCCAATGTCAACAGTGGCCTATGGAAAATTGCTCTCTCTCACACTCGTTCTAATTGGTGCAAGCACCCCCTCTTGCTAGAAGCAGATCCGTGAGCTCCCATCCTATGCCAAGCCAAACAAGCTTGTAATTTCCTATCCATTTCTGTGATCTTACTGTACGAACCCCCTCTAGTGACATCCACGCTATGTTCTCTATGACTTGCCTGTGCATTTCACCATCCTAACGTCACTTAATATTTACTTAAACTCTATATGAGTCATTATTGAATCAGATATTGTTACACACTGGTGCAACTGAAGAGACAAACGTGATTTGCGTTTAAAAGAAAGTTCTCACCTCCTGTTGTGCATGTTCTCTCTGTTGGTTCAACTCTCTGATTTGCTCAATTAGACTCTTCTTGGCATCCTCATGAGAGTTCAAAGACTCCTCAAATTGAGTCTGCAAATCTTGCAGCTCAGACTGAAGGACAGCCTTTGCATTCTGGAACATAGAGGTACCACAAATCAGTTAGCTGAGTTATATGTAAAGAACAAGAAAGTGACCAGAGCCAATGTGACTCTGCCATATTTTACCTTATCCTGCTCCTGTTTGCTAAGTGCCTCTCTCTGCACGCACTCAAGCTCCATGCCTGCTGTGGCCAGGTCTTGCTGCAGGGCTGCTAGCTTCTCCGTGAGGGCAGCCTTTTCTGCCTCTTTCTGGGATAAAGCCTGGTCACAACAGGCTGCGAGGTCAGGGGTCATTCATTATATATAGTTTGGAAAAATTGTGTTCACATACACGTCCAATGAAGGACAAGGAATGGAACTACCATTTTGCGTGAGGATACTGGTAGGACATAAGGCTTTTGATGATACACTAATAACAGTGAAGACACAACTTGGGATGTTGTGGTCATGAGACAAATCTCTAACCCTCGGCCTATCCTAAAATACTCCACTCTAGGTTTTATGGTTCATGAACCATCATAACAAACCTGTGAAGACCACTTCACAAACCTGCTGCTTTTCACTCTCAGCCTGCAGGAGGCTTTGGTTGAAGTCTTGCTGCAGCCTGACCAGCTCCTCCTGCACCTGCTGCAGCTCCTTCTGACTGTGCACACGCTGTTCCTCACACTGTCTACGCAGCTGCTCCTCAGCCTGCTCCCGCTGAACTGTCAGCTCTGTATACTGTTGTTCCTGTTAACCACCAAAAACATACACACACACCCCTGATTAGAAGATAGCAAAAGTATCCAATTTCAATTTTGTCAACTATCATAAGTATGAAAATCTTACTGTACCTTTTGCCGGCGTTCAGCTTCATGCTGCTCTCTGTGAATTTGCTCTTTGTTATTCAAGGTCAGCAGGGCATACCTTTCCACCTGAGCCAGCTTCTCCTCCAGATTACTCCGCTCTTGTGCAGCTTGGACAAACTGACGTTCCGCATCTACACGCATTCGAGCAGCATCCCCTGGACAGATGTATCCAATCTCTATCAAAATCCTACTCAATTATTAAATGGAGAGACTCAGGATCAGCAAGATTTTATTTACAGTTTTATTTATAGGGGATACTCATCAATGTCTTTATGCGTAACATGCTAGCTTAACACGACTTATCTGATCCATGTGTGTCTGTGCAGACTGGTGGGACCCTGGTCAGCTGAGAAAGCAGCCCCAGTGATCCCACAGCCCAGCTGTTGCAGAGCTCACAGCTGAAATATGGATCTCTAGGGGGCTGTTGGAAAGGCTTCATGGCCAGGGGGCTTGGCACGGAGGACAGTGGGGTCTCTGAGGGAGATGGCTACTCACGCGTCAAGGCCTCGTTAGCCAGGAGCAAACTGTGCCTCTCCCTCTCCATCCTGGTGCACTCTGCCTCCACAGACGAGGCAAGCTCTTGGCTCTTAAACAGAGCGGTTTCCAGGGACTCTTTCTCTGCTCTGGAACACAGTGGGATTTAGAGAAAAAAAACACCTTTGAACACTAGGGGTAGATCATAAAATTCAATGATCCATCATGAGCATAGTTTCCAAATAAAATCATGTTACTTAAAGACTTGTGTAAGACTTGCTGTGCTTTACATTGACAGTTGGTTTGACTTAAACAAACACACACACATACTGTACACACACACACATACTGTACACACACCCACACAGAGATGATGCTTTTGAGGTGATTTACTGATATTCATTCCTAACACTCTTATTACATGTTAGATGCCTTACCCCAACCCTGACCCCGACCTTAACCAATGAAGACAGAAACTATTTTACTGTAGCTTGTGCTGAATGGATCTGGAGAAAACAAACTGGGGAAAACTAGTTTTAAATCTGAATTGGTCCTGAACATTTCAGAGGTCAGACCACACAAACAAACACACACACACGCAGACCTAAGCGAAACCAGCTCCTGCGTGAGACCACAGGCCTTTCGGTCAGCAGAGTTTAGTTTGACATCCAGAGCAGCCCTGGCCTTGGCCAGCTCCTCCGTGTCATGGGTAGCTCTCTTTAGGGCTGTGGTCTGTGTCTTAAGCTCCTTCCTGCACGCACACAGCTCCTCTGAAACAGTCTGCATCTCCCTGTTGACCTGGAGACCAACAAATACAAATGGGAAAAAAAATGTCATCAAGTAATTAATTTATACTTTTTGCTTCAAGCTGACACAATTAAGACTTTACAGTAAATTATTACATGCACTTCATATCTATAGCAATAACAGTGGAACACATTTTTCACGAGTAGGAGTACATCAAAAGGAACATTGTTGGTATTGTGAAAATGAACCACCCAACCTCTACATATTATGCAACCACATTTGCTATACTCACACTGAACTCTACATATTCTTGTTGTTGCTGTTATGAAGCATAAATTACACAAACTTTAAGCAAGTCATGCCAGTGTATAGGAACTGCAGGGCCACAACAAATGCCCCACCTGAAGCTAAACAAAAATTATTAGTGGGGTTGTGATTTTTTTTTCCCAGTTACCACTTACATCACTATGACACACCACAGGACCTATATCTAGCAAGGAAAATAATGAACACGTGTTGATGCGGAACTTCCTAAATTTCATTCAGCATTTATTAAACTCCAAAACGGATTATTGCATGGAAGTAGTGAGGAGAGCATTTGGGATTTATCTTTTAGAAATTCACTGAATTCAGCAGGTAATTTAAAATGGAAATTGTACTTGAATGCAAACATGATAAAGTTGCAAATGGCTTCAAACATCAGAGTAAAACATAACTTGAAGCATTGGCAGTGTCATTTACAAGAATGTTTCAACATTTTGGAAAATACACATTTGCTTTCTTTCTGAGTGTTAGAAGATCAATAGCACTCTAATGTGTGTATGCTAAATATGAAACTGGAGCCAGCAGAGGATTAGCTTAGCTTAGCATTAACACTGGAAGCAGGAGCAGACAGCTAGCCCGGCTCAGTTCAGCATATCTAAATCTCATCAATTAACATGTTGTATCTTTGTTTACTTTACTCCGTACCAAAGTGTAGAAACAATAAGTTGTAAATTTAAAAGGGGTTATGTATAGGAACCATTTTTTGGCCTGGCCGGTGACTTCCTTAAGTCTCTGCTGCCTGGCAACCTCCCTGTGACAACAAGACTGCACTGGCCTAGCCAAGAAATAGTTCCAGCATGTAACCTCTTGTAAAACCACAACCTGTCATCTTTAGATCACTGTTTGTGAACAGTTTAAACAAAGAAATTATGAAAATTAATTTTCATTTTGCATACAGACATGACAGTGGTATCTACCTTTTCATGTAACTCTCAGTAACCAAGTAATTAGCTTATTTCCCAAAATGACTACCTATTCATTAATTGGTTATTCTTCAGGTTTGAATCAAACAATGATAAAGCTCTATTCTGAAACAGAAAAGCTTACTGTAAACTGTATTTCCCTTGCCAGTTACTACCACACCATTACACAATGACTGAGTCTATAATGGACCCTTGCAACTTTAATATTTCACTGCAACCTGTTGTGGTTTGGGGTTTTGTTTGGGTTCATTTTCCCCTTTTCTTTGGCCTCCTTGTGTTTTTGTCCTTGTTTTCTCGCTGGTCTCATGTTGCTGGTCCTGTCTTGTGTTTCCCTGTGCCTTTTTGTTCTACTTCCTGTTGTATTGTCTAATGGTTTGGTTTCCTGTCTTGTCTTGTCTTGTCTTGTCTAGCTTTGCTTTGTTTGTCTGATTGTCCAGCCCCGCCCTGATGTGCTGCACCTGACGTCTCACCTGTTCCCTGTTACCTCATTACCTCATGTATTTAACCCCCCGTGTTCCCTTTGTCTCTTGTTAGATCCTTCTTGTTCCGTCGCCTGTCTGTACCTCTTCGTTGTGCCAGCTCCTGAAGTCACCCCGTCCTGTTTTTGCCAAAGTTGCCGTCCCCTGTGTGTTCCAGCCCTGGTGCTCCGGTTTTTTGTTCCCCCTTGTGTTTTTGATGTTCCTGGACTCTGTTGCTGCTTTGTTTTCGTTAAATAAATCCTTTTCCCGTCTAAACCACTACACTGCGTTTGGGTCCTCCTTCCGTCCCGTAACAGCAACCAATTGTTTGAAAAGCAACAATCACTGCAATTTGATTTTGAACCTAACTGAAATGAACCCACACTAAATAAATATTAACACATGATGTTGTTCGGCATCTCCTTAGGTAAATACAAAAGTGGATAAAGAACACCAGTGTAATAGATGTGAGTAGCGCCCAATAAGGGGAAGAAACATGAGCCTAATGCAATGGAGGCCACTCCAGGGCTTGTTTTATACACAGGTGATTTATTTTTACAGATAAGTTATGTCAAAATGTTTGGATGGAATTTGTCAAATTGTTTAGATTTGGTATATTCTAGCTGAGATCAACGCGGATATCCCAGTTTCACACTGAGAACAGATAACAAAACAGGTAAGGGAAGAATGGGAATACTTTAGGTGTTAATTTATTGGGTCTTTTTACTAACCCCCCACTAGATATTATATGTCTATTTATTTATCGTTTCTAGTTCACATTGATCATGAAAATCCCTTGCTTATTATGTCCCAAGTTATTCATAAAACACAGAGTGAGGCTCAAACTGCTCTCCAAAAGAAAGAGAAAAATAGCAAAAGAAAGAAAGAAAAAAAAAAAATAGCAGATGTGTCCAGTTCCTCAAATACATTTTAATGTGACAACAAGCTCCATGAACCTGGAGGATGGAGGCTAAAGTGTGTGAATGGCCGGGGGTCTCTGACCTGGGAGTGCCGCTCTAGGGCCTGAGCATTCTCCGTCTGCAGCAGTCTCAGCTCTGTTTCGAGCCTCTGGCAGAGTTCCTGCAAGTGGCTGTGGGAGCTCTCCAGGGCTTGTTTCTCAGCGAGCATATTCATCATCTCTTGTTGCACCCATGCTGTCTCCTCTCTGGCTGCGGTCCGCTCCATTTCAGCTTCCCGTCTACGTTTACCAAGCTCTGTCTTCTCACCTTCTGTCTGGAAGGGAAACTAGAATATTTCACTTTTGTTCTGTTGAAATCTGCCTTCAGTTAAAGTTACAGGGCAACTACACAGCTACTGACCTGCAGCAGAATACGATTAAGTTCCACCTTGTCTTTGGCTAAGCCTTCGCTCAGTGCTGCCATTTTAGCCAGAGAATCTTTAAGGGTGGCCTCCTGATTCTGCAGTTTGGTGAGGACTGACTCATGTGCAGCAATCTGCGACTCCATCTGTGGAGTGAATCATACATATTAGAAAGATGTATACCCTCAAGGACAATCCAGTATTACAGATAATGCTACCTGTTACAGAACAAGCAGTCTACCTTGCTGAGAGCCAGAGCGAGGCTGGCCTTATCTTGCTCCAACACCTCCTTCTGCAGAGTGATTTGACTCAGAGCCTCCTTCACTGTCACAAGCTCCCTACGCAGATCTGAGTGCTTTCCTTCAAGTTCCTCAAGACTCCTCTCACTGAAACACATCATTTATCACATATATGACTCTATAACATAGTTTGGTTGTCTCACACACACATGCAAATTATTTATATAACCAAAATCCCTTAACAGCAATCCATCGCCACTTTAAAAGAAGGAGAAACTCTGAGGGAGTTACTTTTTTGTTGCATCGCATGTCCTACTCCAATTCTCAGCTAATCACATTTTTTTAAGCAAAAGAAACCCTCAAGAAGGGAAAAAATGGTTTCCTCTTACATGAGTGCAGTAATGCAATGTAAATCATTTACATTTTCATCCAAATGTCATTTGGGTGCATTGCCGGCCAGAGAACGACACATGTTACTGATCCCAACTGTAAACAAGCAGAGCTTAAAAACAATCACGGGTGACGGGATGTGTGTTGTGTAACGGTCATTCTCCCTTGCTTGTGCTGTACCCTCTTTGGGCCTCTGTGCGCTGGCGTGTCAGCTGTATCTCCAGATCCTCTCTCTGCTGTCTCAGGAGGTCCCGCTGTCTCTGGATCTCTAGTGATGAACCTCGCAGTACCTCCAGCTCGGCATGCTGGGAGTCTGCCTTCTGCTGCAGATCTGACAGCAGCTTCTCCAGGCTGCCCTTCTCACTGTGGTACACAGCAGTAGATAAAGGCAGAGGGAAAGAAATAGAGAGTGAGATTATGTTAAAGGTCAGTTTTTGCACAATGATCATCATTTTTATAATACTTCTAAAATACTATATCAACAAAGCACATGGCAGCATAATAAACACTTCTTGTATAATGTTGAATAAATATTGTTTTTGGTCATGTTTCAATACATTTTATCATGTTCTGATAATGATGGTGAAGATTTACTTAATTACACATTAAACCAAACTATAATAATTGTCATCATCATTGGAACATTTGTATTTGCCTAATGGCACTTTCCCAAATAGCAAAACAAACTAGAACATATGAAACACAATACACAGCTGTGCAACTAAGCAACTACTTTTTATCTACAGTCTTCATGGAGATGGTGATCAGGGTGTACCTGGAGATAAGCTCCAGTGAGCAGCGATATCTGTTGCTGTCTCTGAGGATATCCTCCAGAGCTGTTTTAGCCTCCTGACTTTCCCTCCTTACTTCCTGGATCTTCTGCTCTAGCTCTCTCCTCTCAGTGTCCCTCTCCTGCAAGTGATCACGCAGTTTCTCCACTTGCTCCAGGGCAGCATCCAGATGCCCACGCAGGTCCTGTGCATGGGTGCATTGATTGTGGTGTGTAGGTAAAGAAAGTAGTTATTAGCAAAACAGTGGTTCTCCACATTTTCTGACTTGTGATCTCTTAAAATTAAGCTATATCTACTCATTAACGGTTATGACCTTTATGTGTAAATGGACAGTTCGACCACAGAAATATTTTTCTTTCTTGGGTTGTCTCATTAAGGCCTGAGGACCCTATCTTGCACCCGGCGCAGCACAGTGCAAAGCTTGACGCAAAGCCTGACGTTAGTGTCTTTGCTATTTAAGACCGTCCTGCGCCCATCTTTGTGCCCATGGGCGTGCTGGTCTTTCAGCGAGGTGTGTTCAGGCAGGTGAGTTCTTGGCGTATTTCTATCTTGAGGCAGCGGGAAATGATCGCGACATTGACCAACAATGACAACAAAAACGTCAACAGTGCAGTATTTCATTGTTATTTTAACAGCGCATTAGTAAAAAGTGCCTAGTCTTATACACAGCAGCATAGTGTGCACACACTATGCTTGTTACACACACGCAGGGCAGTGGAGCAGTACACAAGCAGGTACAAGAGTACAAATGTAAACATTATGGTGCAAATCCGCCATCAAAATGGTACAAACGCACCTGGTTTTTAAAAGGAATGGGAGATGACCTCTGATTGATGTATTGCATGTTACGCCCTTAACACACCCACAAATTATTAATGAAGACACTAAGTCCAACATTTATGAACCATGCGCCCGGAGTATGGACCCTTTTTTCCACCATCAAACTAGCGTTTTTAAACACACCTACGCCAGACACTTCACAACGTGCACTTAGATCGTTAAAATAGGGCCCTTAAGGTGAAAGAATATTGTCACCAAAAAGGACTACAAATTTAAGGAAAAAAACAAACAAAAAAAAACCTATATATAATAATTTTTGTGACATCTCAGATTTCTTTTGAGTTACCACCCTCAGGTTGGAAACAACCTTTCTAAAACATCTACAATGAAGAAAGTTTTGTTGGACCTCTGTTTGTTTCTGGTGCTTGGCACAAACACTCTGCACAGCCATCAGGGTAGTGTTCCTCAGAGGAGAGCGTCCATGAAGAGGTGAAGAGGATGCACTTTCAGAGCTACTGTTGCCATCACCCCCACCACCAACAATCTGTAGAATGGAAAAAAACATCACTCTTCTTGTATGCTAACCTAATGCATGATCTATCTCAGTGAGTTGTTTTGTTCTGACCTGGTGAACATGATACAAAATCTTTTGGTGGGCCTGGATCTCAGTGTGTAGGACCTCCATCTCTGCTTTATCCTCTGTTCTCCTTGTCTCCTGAGCAAGAAACCATTAAGGTGAGATAAGATGTACACACAAACACAAGCCTGATATTCCCCAGACTGCAGCCCTCTAGACAAGGAAGTTGTGGAGTTTATCAAACTTGGGGTCCAGACCACAGCCGTTTTAACCCCCTTACCACCTCCCAGGCATAATTACAAAGGTCCCACCATCCTGTCCAGACTGATCTGCATGGCCTTGAGGCTGGAATCCTTCTCACTGTTCTGGCTGCGGAGGTACTTCACTGTGTCAGTCAGCTCTAGGATTCTGTATGGATCAATATGACACACACACACACACACACACACACACACACACACACACACACACACACACACACACACACACACACACACACACACAAGCAGTTTCTTGAGACACAGAAGATATAAGAATGACATGCACTCCTCCTCTACTAAACTATCAACACTATCATGTTCTTCATATAGAATAATGGGATTAAGAATGACTTCTGATGAGATCAAAAGCCAGCCAAGATTCAGAATACAAAGCCACTGACATCCCTGCAGTCCTCTGACTGAAGTGCTAACGCTTGTAGTCACTGAAAATAGCTTGTTGTGCAGGATTTTAATGATCAAAGCCTATGTAAAATTCTGGGGTTCCATATAGAGGATAACATTTGGCTTTCCTGTCAATCAAACAAGTGCACTGTAGATGACCTCACTCCAAGAACTTCTTTTTCAGTTTATGATGCTTTCTTGTTCTTGACAGTCCTGGTCAGCTAGACCAACCCAGAGACTGTAGACAAATAACGGTGTAAGGCTGGTCAGTCCTAGGTTTAGGGGCTTACATTAAATGTTCTCATTGAACAACTGCTTTCACTAGTAACTATTACGTCCCTAATTCATGTTAATACATGTACTGACTTTTCAGAGTTAAGTTAAAGGATAAGTTGCCTTAAGTTAGCATTGAAACCAGCATCCTGTGGCCCTTAAACAAAATGCAGCTTTATCTCATGTCATTTTGGCTGTCACTTTAAAAGACAGGAAGGAAACTCTTTATAATATACAGACCTAGAGACTTTGAAAATGACCTTACCTGGAGTTAAGGTCAACTTTCTCTGCATCCCAGCGACCCTGAAGCTGCATGGCGTCTTTCAGTTTGTCCTTCAGCTGCCACTCCAGTGCTGACATCTCCACACCACTAGAGGTGCTCTCCTGTGTCACTCTGACCTCTAAATTCATGCAGGCAACATTCAGCTGCCGGCTGGCAGCAACACACTCCCCACGCATATCAGACAATGTCCTGTTGAAAAAGAATAATGTCTATCAAGATTTACAGAACATATGACATATGAAAGATCAAAAAGGGTAAGGAAACATGACATACTGTTTGTTCATACAGTTGTGAGCCATCAGTCTAGTTAAAAATGCTCTGTTTGTATTTGAAATGGTTGAATGTCTGTAATGGTTAAAGGTGCCCTGCCACAGAAAACCGTTTTTACTTGCATTTTTAAAAAAATGTGAGGTCCATATGTGTGTGTGTTATGTGGTGAATGTGAAGATGAACTGCTACCTCCTCTGTCAGCTCTAGTCACTAAAAAGAAATAAGAGGAGAAATCAGGCCAATCACAACAGCTGGTCAGTCTCACGTCATGTTGCCTGAGCTCATTACTATTCATGAGCTTGCCCAGTCGCCCTGGGTAAAGGATACTGATAGCCAGGCTCTCATTGGCTAGCTGTTAGCCAATTAGAGTCAAGCCGCTTAGCTGGTTGAATATTAATGAGAACTGGCCCAAATGGAGCTGAGTCTTCCTGCAGGCTTTCTATACAATGCTAGAATGGCTTGAAATAATGTAACCAAGGCATTTTTCCATACAAAATGTTACAGAGTCCATGGAACTTCAGACATTACCACAAAGTAATTAAATAATTGTGGCCTTGAAGCTCTAGGATCACCTCTCACTTTGAAGTGTCTTCAGTTTAAATGACAGTACTGTGTACAGCTGTCTTTGAGCTGAGCAATCATTATAAAAGCAAATTACTCTTCAGTTGTGCTCACATTTCAACATGATAGAAGCCATGTCTTATAGGACTCAAGCTTTGTCTGATGGATAATTTCAACAATGAGGCTAGACACCTTAAGCCATCTTTCCCCCCCAGTAAGGAAACAATGAGCATGGGGCCTGGAGACCCTGTTGACCTGTTCCACTTTTATCCTTGGCTGAGAGAGATGGATTGTGGTTGCAGTCCTGAGTGTGAGACATGGGGGTTCTTGTGGAATTATGAGTTGCTGGAGGGATTCTGGCAGTCCGCCACACTCACCTGTCAGTGAAAGTCCTGAGCTGGGTGAAAGTGTTCCGCAGGGAAGCAGCCTGGCGCCACAGTGTTCTGACACGAGCCTGTTCACGACACAGTCGGGAGGCGCACGTCTACAGAGAGAAGCAGACAACAAGGGGCTAGAGACTGGAGAATGGGTGGTAAGAGTTGCTTATAGCAAATTATGGCACCCATTTTTACTGTGATCCCAAACAGATGCAATACTGGAACTGCTGGACTCACACTGGCATACAAATAATTGGATTTCCCTGAATCAACAGATGTAGCCCATTTACAGCACGAATGCCAGATTGTTTGCACAAAATGTTCCTCCCCCTCAGCAGTTGGAATGTTTTCACAGGAAACAACAACTCAAAAATCATAGCAATGAAATGAACAGGGAATGAGAATGAATTGAGAAAACTGGCTATGAATGGAATTCCTACCCTATGTGAATTCAACAGGAGTTTATTTGCACAATCCTTGTGCAGACAGGAATAAACTTGAGTTGTCACAGTTGTTTTTCTGACTCAAGCACTTGTGATTCTTCTCACCTCTTGCTCTCTGCGCAGACGGGTATCACACATGTCAACGTCCTCGCGAGCCTTCCACAAGCTCTCCGTTAGCCCTTGGTTGACTGTGCCTGCCTGGTCCAGTTGTTCCCGCAGCATAGAGTTGACTTGGCTGAGGCTGGCACACCTGCAAATAGGAAGCGTTATGACACTGAGAGACTATTTGGCATTTCTCCCCCGAACGACTGTCATGACACACTCCTTTAACCCCTCCACAGTATATAACCAGCATATCAGTCTTACATCTGGAGCAATTAGATCCACCCTTGCTAACCACACTTACAGGGTAAACGTGTTTTTTTACAAAAATGTTTACATCATTCTCACACTAAAAACATACCCTATCACAGTAAAGCATGCCATATTGTTATATTTGGTTATCTGTCTGAGAGAAAGCCAAGCCCATGTTTGCATGTACAGTATGGGATGATATTGTATTTAAAGGGAACTGATACGCAGTAATCCTAATAATAAGCAAAAACATAGCAGTGGTTGTAGACTTAATCTCTACATTGCACTTACATTACAAAGTGCTTAAGTGGATAAAACTTGGTAACTCTGCAGTTAATGATATTTTAGGTAGTAAATATGATCAGGTCTCTGCCATGGGCATTTCAAATAAAGTCCCATAACTATATAAATCATAGGGCATTAAAACCTGGCTTCAGCTGCAAAGGTTGGCCCACACTTAATGTGAAGCATCATTAAAATGCTTTGGAGAAGAGAGCCAACATAGTCCCACTAATTTTCTCTGACAAATTGGATACTGTGATTATCTGCCAAGGCCAGGTTCTGTCTTCTCCCTGCAGCAGGGGCAGGGGAAAACAGCACGAAAGCTCAAGGATTGATTTCTGCTTCTCAACAAGAAACAAAAAAGCAAAACAGCTTTATCGATGAATGTATTGCTCTGTCTGGATTCCAAACTTTGTGCACTTTGTGTACTTTAAAAACCAAAAAAATATGTATTGCTTGCACAACTACAGAAGCTGACACGTTTCTCTATTGGCTGGATGGCCAGGCTACCTGCACTGCATGGTATCTATCACTCACCTCTTCTGCTCCTCCTCAAGCTGAGCAGACTTATTCTGAATAGCCATGTTGAGATCCTGCTCTGTCCGCTGCTGACGCTGGGCTGAGTCTAGGTGGGCTTGCAGCTGAACGAACACACACACACACACACACACACACACACACACACACACACACACAGAGAACAAACATGAGTTTAACATTAACGTTGTTTTGAATATTTTTGTAAACATTGATACATATTGACATTGTAATAATGCTGTAATAATGCTGACTGGTCTCTAGAGGACCTAGTAAGCCCTTTATACTTTGGACTTGAATATTCATATCTAAGCATTACTGATTCAGTCTGGATGTACCATCAATCTCATCTTCTCAGACTCTGATGTCTTGTCTAGCACCTGCTCTTCTAGCTCCCCACACCTCTTCTTGTACTGAAGAACCTTGTATAAAACAAACATAAGGTGCACAGTTGAGCCATAGTAACTTTTATTTAAAAAAATGTGTGAATTGTGTAGTCTTTTTCTAGTCACCTTGGTCTGTAGCTTCTGAACAAGTTGGGCTTGTCTCTGCTGGGCCTCCTGGTATGACAGCAGTTTTTGCCTGTATGCTCTCTCCTTGATCTGCAACTGCAGGGATCCTGGTGATACACTGTCCTGGTCTGCGTCCAGCATCAGCATCTGATCGAGCTGGATGAAGTGGCAACAAATGAGCATTTAGCAAGTATAACAATGTGACAGGATATTGCACATTACAATACATAGTAAACACACACACTCTGCACTAAATTATACGTTCAACAGATACATTTGTATAATTTAATGCAATCCTGTCTCTTATAAATATACTTTCCCATACAACTAATCTGCATTCTCAATTACGTCTCGAAGGAAAAGTATTTTTCCAGCGACGGGCGCATGTTGTGAAACGGTTGCTGTTTTAACCACGTGGTTAATGTTGTGAATTTAAACTACTAAAAAAACTACACAATTCTGTTTAGAAAAATATGATGGTTTGAGTTAAACAAAGGTATGCATGTTATGAAATTTAAGCTACATACAAAAGTTAAGTACGTTACGTACAATGGCTTGAGAAAGTTTACACACCCATGCTAAAGTTGATTAAAAAGAGGAACAAAAAAACATCCTTTGGAAATTGATTCTAATGCCTTAACTCACAAAATTTAAGAAGATCCAACCTTTTAAGGACACCAATTTTCTTTTTGAATGAATAATGTATTGTAAATAAATAAATGTTCTTCCTTAAAATACAGGGGGCATAATATATACTGTATATACACCCCCCTATGTTAAATTCCCATAGAGGCACATTTTTATTTTTAAAGGCAAGTTACTGTATTTCATGGATCAGGATACTATGCATCCTGATAAAGTTCCCTTGGCTTTTGGAATTAAAATAGCCCCCCCATCATCAAATACCCTTCACCATACCTAGAGATTGGCATGGTGTTATTTCAGTTAGCTTAATAGCTGGTGTGATTTGCATTGAGAGATGATATTATGGAAAGGTCCCCATGCCTATCTCTAGGCAGGACACGAACAGCGGCCTCCTGGGTGAAAATCCTTTGATTGTTTGAACAACTAATCCACAGACCTTCTATCTACGCTGACTATGATTAGAAACATATTTAATTGATCCAGGACAAAATATGTTTTCCTAGAAATATAATTAATGCAGTTTCATTGTATTGGAAGGTAATGTGTATGCAATCCATTGCAACAACCCATAAAACATAAATCTTATCAAAGCTTATTCTGCTTCATGGAGGTGTGACATTGTCATTTTTGTGGCTGTTGTGGTGTTATTGTACTGGGCTGCATTATACTGAACTGTATGTCCATTGCACCCTTCACAAGGATTTATTGCACACTAAATGTTTTGTAGTGCATTACATTATATGGGTTTACTTAACAAGATGGTAACAAGGTCTATCTCATCCTAATTATCTTGCTATACCAATGATTAATCGTTGAGCTAAAGGATATGTTTGCATTCAGACAAGTCATTTAGCAGTTTTGGTCAACATGTGATTGACTAAACCAATCTAGAGATCCCAAGGGCGTAACTTTGTGTTCATCATTGGCGAGGTTGAGACATCAAACACTTTATTTTCTGCATTCTTCTGGTGATTTTTTTCTGCAACAATTTGTGCCTTTTCTGCATCAATTTACGGTGCAAATGTCTTTATTTATGTAAAGGGAATTATAATTGTTTTTTTTTTTTGGGGGTGTTGCACTGGCCAGTTTGGATAATTGGGGGGTTGAAACCCCCCCCATCCCCCTTTAAATGATGCCAATGAGAGATACACAGTATTGAGTCAGAGTGCGAGTTCTACAAATATAATGTTTGGGGAGATTTATTGCCTTTATGATAGCTTGAGAATGACAGGAAAGAATGGAGAAGGGGATGACACGGAGCTAAGGGCCACAGATTGGATTCAAACCTGGGCCGCTGCCAAGGACTACATGGGTCGCACAATCTACCAGGTGAGCTAGAGGTCAGCGCAACAGTGGCTGGTTTTAAAGTTAGAGGGAGGGGTTACAGTATTAATGTCAGTTCATGGAATGTCCAAGCACAGTATGTTTGAGTATTGGTGTTTATGCATGATTGATGTATCTGTCAACTGCATCTAAAAACAAAGACAATACAAAATTCACTGGTCTAGAATCTCCATTCTGAAATCCAAATGTCCTGTAACCTCTCACCCTCACACAACCTAAACTCTTCCTGCATCACCCGCTCTCTATCCTGGTGCCAGACACCCTGTCCTCACTAATACAAACCACATGGCCCTAGAGCACTGCAACACACTGCGTGCCTCCAGCTGCCCTTGCCGACTTCCCATTTAAAAAAAGAGAAAGAGAGTGAGAGCGAGGGGAGCCCCCTCCCCTGCAACACATTTCAAACCACCATCCAAGCCCTTCAAATCCACCCTTCGAACCCACTCCCTCCCACCTCTCTTCTGTACCTCATCTCTTCTCTGGGTGCTTAATCTCTCCAGCAGGCTCCAAGAGAGCCAAGACAATAGTCTCACTGTTCGACACTGAACCCAGCCACTTTGCCACCATTATTAACACATTTTCAAATGCCCTTTTCAGAATTTAATACTACAAACTACACTAACAGCCATCATGCACTTGGCTCTGTGCTTTTGGTGTTTTACTTTGAGGACCCAGAGAGCACAAAAACTTCTTTTACTGCCCGTTGTTGAAGTGACAGCTTTAGGGACTGAGAAGGGAGGAACAACATGGGCGGAGTGTTTGAAACTCACAGAACTGCAGCAGCTGTGTTTGAAGGGACTCCTGGAAACAGCTGTGTGTGAAGCTGTGGTGATTATGCATCTTTTCATGTATTTTGGCACAACTATAGCAATAACACTGACTTACTAACAAGCATGGACTAAATACACCTTGAATACATGGACAAAGCACACATGGTTTATTACAGTACAGCAAATGAGCACAATTTACATTTTACACATTAGTAAGGGCAATGTCATATCACAACCTCTAGTCTGGGACATAGCTTTCATTTTTTACAATTCTTCTCACTTTGACCCTGACTTTTTGTTTTTGTCTAATTAACTGATTAACTCGGTGCAGTCTGTCTAAAATTAAAGACATCATCAAAACATATATAACAGGGACATACCAACCTCCCTAGAGCTGGAAGGTCATGCAAATTACACAAATATTGCAGATTTGTTTCTACTGTTTAGGGGACATACATTATTATCTTGTATGTATTTGCCCATATACGTGTGGTTCAGTTCCATCAACTGTGTCACTTCTGTAGACTACGCCATCCCTAAGTTACAGTGCATTCAGTAACCACGTGTCCCAGGCAACTCTTAAAGGTCCCCACCCTGCCCTGTTGAGGTAGATTGTTTGTACTTTTTCCATACATAGCTCAGCTGCAGTGTGTGGGCTTCTTGCCAGCGCCTCGCCCGTACTCCACACACTACAGAGGGGACGCTTTTTTATTGTTCCTCCCCAGTCAGCTGTAAAGCAGGAGGCCAGAGGCTGCTCTGGATTAGCCATGCTCCGTGCAGGAAGCTCCCAACAGGGTGCCATAACAGTCTGTTGTGGAGACCACTACATTCCCTGAACTCCCCTACAGCACTATCTACTCCCTTGCATCATTTAATCGCATCACCAAGTTAGTTTGGAATCATTGTTCTTCACAACACACCCATCCATTGTTGACTGTAAAAAGGTAAATAAGAGAGAGGAGTTATCCCAGTCCTTCATCTGCCCCACCTCAAAGGGCTTACAGTGCTTACTAGGGGCTCAGAAGTTTGCTCACTGAACACCATTGCTATTTACAATCTGCCTAATAGTACAAACACTCTCTAGCAGCCTCCGTGGCCCCCTAAAGTGGGATGAGCCCAATCCCAAAGTTGCACGACTCTTTGAGGTCATCTACTGCCATTTTTGCAATAATGTTCAAGGTGCAATTTATACAAAAACGTTTTTTCATTTCCATGTATCTGTGTCTTGAGCTGTGCTTATGTTTCCAAGTACCGGTAAATTACTTTTCAGCCTCTTAAAATGTGCTTTGAATTAGCTTTTTATATTTCTTGATACGTATGATTTGTGCCACTCCTTGTATTGTCTCTTTTGATAAATATTTCAAACAACATCAAGGGATAATCTTGCTTTGATTCATCTGCCAATAAGCAACAAGAGAATCATTGTCAAGGCCCTTGTGAAGGCTTTGGTGTTAGGGCCAAGACTTGCTGCCTTGCTCATGTGGTAGATTAAAATCCAATCTATTTCAGTAACCAAGTTATGATTACCATATTCTCTCACTGAGCTAATGTGACAACATTTGGAAATCTGATAACTCACCAACTCATGCTTCAACTGTTTTTTTTTTTAAATGTTATGGAATCAATAGGGTCAATTCTCTCCTCTCTTACAACACTGGCATATAACACTAGCATTGTGGCTCAGTGCCTGTTTATCTATAGAGAGATACAGTTCCAGGCGTATCCAGCAACTACTCCACATCCTTGGCTCTCTTTGACTCACCCAGGGCAAAATCAGGCCATGAGTGCACAGTCCAGCAAGCATGTGAAGGGTTACAGCTGCAATCGTTTTCCCTGGCTTGGCCTGGGCCCAGAGGCTTAATAAAGGGAATTAATGGAGTGCACTATCTGTCAGATTCCTAAACACAGCTGGAGCGGATGTCCATCGCCCCCAAGCTGCCCAAAAAACGTACTATCCTACTTCTACAACATACCCGTTCCCCCTTCCCCTCACATTACCCCTGAGTGCTGACTCTGTGAAAAAGCTCCAGCTGATTGCGAAAGCTGTTTATGTATCATCACTGATGTTAATTACACAATGTAGTTTAACAAATAGGGAGAATGGAAGCGAGGAGGGGAGCTGCTGTGAGTATGTTACCATGGAGTGAACATTTTGGCTATGGGGACAGCTGCTGTGATGGCATACAGAGATACAAGTAATGTGTAAATAAAGCCAAACTAATAATACACGCTGTGTACTCACAAGCATGTGGCTGGCCTTGCAGCCCTTAACACAATGCCGCTGGCAAGTACAATGCTGTAAAAAACCTACACACTAATATACATATACCAGTCAATCAGTTAAAGACTTCATGTTCAATTAGACTCTCTGGACACATGAAAAAGAACTGAAAAGTGTGCCTAATGTTTGACTTTAAAGGCAGGTAACATGAGTAGCCTAATGTTGAAAAGGTTTAATGGAATACTTTCATCAAATAATTCAGCACTGGGATGGGCTTTTAAGAATATTTTCTTTGGGGAAGGTGATTCATTTTAACAATTTCATGATAGTTGAGAGAGTCAGACTTTCTGGCAGCATTCCATTTAGACTGCAGCCTAAATTAATGGGTTTGTGCCAGCAGGAAAAAACAAACTGAAAACAGAGGGTGGTAGCAGAGAAAAAGGGGACAGTAACACAATACCTTAAAACAGACTTTAACTGCTCCAACTATGTTTGACAGGGTTCTTAAGCAGAGACCCAGGGGATTCAAGATTTCAGAGGGCACTGGCAAATGGCAGTTGGTGTCAGAAATCATTCAACAAGAGTTTATCTTTATCCAACTAACTGCTACACTGCAGTATTGTGCAGCCTCTTGCTAAATGTTCAGGCAGGAGGGTATAGACCCATCATGTTCTCCAACCTCCTGAGGCCATCCAACTCACAAAGTGGGCAAAGGTTTATCCTGGTTCATGTGCAATTTTCTGGGGTCATCAGAGATTCCATTGAGTGACTTAACAGAGACACAGAGGAAGGCTTTCAGAGTCCAGGTGTGACTTCACCAGTATTGCATTAATGGACTTCTGTCAGGTCAACGAGACTTAAGGAAAGCTGGGTTTGCTATAACTAAGTATATCATGCATTCAGTGATGGGCCTGCTTTAGGTGACATTCTGACACTATGAGCATCAGATGGATTTTAGAAAGAAACTTTTGGTAGTTGGGCATCATATTTTGTATGATCTTACAAGAATACATTTCAAAATATGCAACATGATTTCAAACTGTAAAATAATGCTTTAAAGGAATGGTAGATGGGAAATATAATCATTCGCTCTCCTGCCTAGAGTTAGATGAGAACATTGATACCACTCTTATGTACGGTAAATATGAAGCTACCGCCAGCAGCCCGTTAGCTTAGTTTAACACAATGACTGGAAATGGGGAGAAACAGCTAGTCTGGCTTTGTCCAAAGTAATATAAAAAACACACACACACACACACAAAGCATCACCTCTAAGGCTCACTTGCATTATATCACATTTGTTTAACCTGTACAACAAATCCAGTGTAAAAATGACAAATGGCAAGGGGTTTATGTCATGGATGTTAAGTAAGAACTGGATACAGCTTTTGAGGTGGAGCCCCGGTTATTCCTATGAGAGTTGCTCATGGGTGCATGAAGGCATCATTGAGCCAGAAATAAACCAGATAATCAGCGCTGCTTCCGCACTGTGCGGCCCATAGAGCAGGCGCACTGGAGACCTCCGCCCGGCCAAGCGGGCTAAATTATTTAATCAAGCAGCTCTTCTAGACTTTCCAAACATTATCAGACAGAATGGATTCTGATGTGTAACAAGTTCTTTCCGAGAGTTGTGACGATCAAAACAATTTACCAACTCATTTGCAGATATCTCTTTCGCCATTTAAGTCTATGGAAAAAAGTATTTTTGGGCCAAAGGGACATCAACATGATGGACCAGGAGTTGCGATTCCACCATTTGGCCAAAATGTTCAATGTGCTTCAAAGCCTGGAGCCCTTCCTAGGGACCTGCTTAAATTTCAAGACTATTTCTTGGCTGTAAGAAGTGACTTCTTGGAGTCTTGTTGTCTATGTTAGGTTGCCAGGCAACCAGCAGAGACTCCATTGTCACCAAATCTGCTGTAATGTTGCTGGAACAATTAAAGCGCATTGATAGATTAACACCTTCCTGTAGCTCACTTTAAGGTTTCTTTGTCATTGGCTGAATAGGGCAGGACTGGTTTATATGGTTCACATCAATATTAATAAGAATCATTTTCTCATTCCTTCTTTCTTCTCATTCTTTCTCATTTTTTATGTTCTAATATTTTCCACTTGTATGTTCATTGCAACCAAATCTCATCACATATGCAAGAAAAACTAGAAGAACTCAATAATTAATTTAGTTAACATCACTTGAAATATGTTGGAATTATTAATTTCATCATTATATGACTAAGTGCCAATTAACCATTATTTTGAATTATTGCCTGTTGCTTTCTCAAGAGCAGGTGAGACATTATGATACAAGCCTCAAAATATGCTGACTGATTAAACAGATCATACTGTATATGATATATTTAGTTATACGATCCCCTTGCCAGTAAATGTTGAGAAAGTTATATACTGGTTGTATATTTGGCTCTAGGGCATTGATTAGCACACTGCATTAACATCACAGCAAAGCTGGCAAACAATCATGCTGTTCTGTACCGAAAAAATAGACAGGACCTTTCAATGGAAGAGACAAGTCACAACAGGAGTCTTGTAATGAACCTCTTGACATGTGAGGCAATATCAGAAAAACATTCAGCTGTAATGTGAGCATCAAATATCAGTAACACTAGCTTGTGTTGTTTCTGTTTAGGGTCTTGTCAAATATCTAAAAATATCAACAAAATAAATATGCTATATATAAATTTATATATATATCTGCCAAGCTAATGAAGTTATATTTAGAGCCTTGTTTTTTAAAAAAAGTTCCAAGAGTAAAACAAGCAGTGGGAATTCATTAGATTTAAGCGGCAAAATGAGGGCAGTGTTATCACAAATGGCTGCTTTGTGCACCATGAAAAATGAGCTTTTTCTTCGACAGTCTCCAGGGAGGAGGCCAGTGACCTTCACAATTTCCCCCGAAAAAATCAGTAGCTAAATGGACAGGCGACCATGGGAGGCTATGAAGGGAGACGCCGGTCCTCAGGAGCACAGGGGGTCTGAGTCTACCTGAACAGACCACAAGGAAACCCTTCATGAACCACCCTCCACTCTCTTATTTGCACTTACAAACACATACACGCACGCACGCACACACACACACACACACAACTCACCCCCCTCATACATACACACACACACACACACACACAATCGCACACACACACACACACACACACAGTTAATGCTTATACGGCACTTTCTGTAATATGTAAACTGTAATTCTACAGCAGTTAATTAAAGAAATATGCATGACATAAATATGTGCTTGTGCCAAGTTACATTAATTAAATCGTGAGTATGTACATGTATATTCCAAACTTTTTCCCCCATCAGTTTTTACTACAGTACATGCAAACCTATTACACTGTTTGTTTGTTCAGCCTCAAAAGGCTTTCCCTGCTGGAAAAAGCAGTAGTACACTGACGTTTACTGTAACCATATTCCATCTCAAACACATGTAGCTTTTTGCAGTCAATGCTCTAGTGTGGCTGACCTTCTTAATCTCATCTCCAAACAAAACTTCACAAATTGACCATCGACAGCATTACATGCACCAGCTCCTGTAAGAGCTGCATTGACATCTTATGTGATAAACGATGTTAGCCAATGCAGTCTTAGTTAGGAGACACAGCTAGGTTGGGAAATGGGAAACACTTGGAAAAAGGGTTTATAGATTCCATTTGATGAGGTGGGACTGAGTCATTATCATCGTTACATATGTTAACTCAGACATTATGATGTTCATGAAAAGGCTACATTTTATGTATTTTGCTGTTCAAATCACAAGTAATTATATGATAATATGTATCAGCTCTACTTACCTAGATGATATCCCCCTGTGCATCCCAATTGGTCTGTATTCTTTCATTTTTTAGCCTTTTCGTTACAGAACAAACATTCTACTAGAATAACACAGGTACAACGAATGCTACCGATCTAAATAATGTTCCACAGCTTGACCTTAAACTTTGTTGCTGCCCTGTGTCACTCATACCCTGTCTGTGAGACTGGCCTGTTTGACTAGCGGCTGGTCACGGTCCATCTGGCTCGGAAAAAACTGCTCCCTCAGGGCCTTGCTCTCCTCCAGCTCGCTGACCTCAGAGCGCTCTCCTGGGATAAAGAAACCAATCATGCATACAGAAGTGTCAATCTCACCACATCAGGTATAATGATAACTGATATCCACCAAGGTAGATTTATTGTTTGTACTGCCTGCGTTCAATTGGAATTCAAGCTCTCTTTCCTACCAGCTGGCTGTTCTGCCAGATTGTGTGTGATGATCTGCCGGATGCGGGTGAAGACAGGCGTTGGTGGGACACCGCACTCCTCTCCTTCACCTTGAAGTGTCAGAGTCCTCTCTCCTGAGCTCCCATCAGAGTGAAGCAGAGACTCCTCCAACTTCTACAATCATACCAGTCACACCAACACATCACATAACTGAGCAGGAAATGTCAACATGTCAATTTAGGAAAAGCAAAAAGTTAATGCAATCATTGATGACTGGATTCCACTTGTGCTTGCTGCTTTAGTTTGAGGGTCTTGGTATTGTGTATGCTGGCTCTGTCATGGTTTACTGGGACACTTAGCTATGTAAATAGAACTGAGCCATTGTTATTAGTATTAGAAATACATGTCAAAGTTCAAATGTACTACTTGAGTAAGTACTTGTACACAATTATTAGTATCAAAATATATGCTACTTTAAGTACCATAATTATGCAGAATGGCCCATCTCACAATAACATATACTTTATAATTGCATACTGATGGGTAGTTTATTTTCGTCGTTAAAAGGAAAAAAACAGTACTAGCTAACGTTGTTAAACAGTGCTCGGTAATAGGATATGTCAGTATGTTACCAACCTGAATCACAGCCTCCAGTCTGGGTGAGTGGGAACCTTGCTCCCGTTGACAACTCATTGCTTTAACAATAAGTAGCTAACGTTTCATTTGCTGCAGCTAGCTAATGTTAGCTTGCTGTAACGTTAACTCAGGTTAGATTGCTAGAAGTCAAATGCTGAGTCAAACAAAGGACAAACCTAGCATGTCATTAAAATAATGTAATAAGAAACGTAAACTTACAAAAAGAAATGGCTAGAGAGTTATGTTAGTGTCAAGAAATTACTGACATAACTTTTAAACCAAGAAAGTTTAGGAGCGACTGCAGCCAAGTAGTAGCACCATAATCCGAGTCGACGTTGCCAAGGTGACAGGCGCTTCCGGGCCTTCGCCATAGAAACAGAATGCTGGCTTGGGTGTTTCCATGGCAGGGCAGACGCAATGGGTCAAGCTCCTGGTGGATTCAGACCTCAGATGGGTTAATGATCCTCAGGGTGAACAGTGTTTCCCAAAGAGGACTTACATCTGGTTGACCACTTTTCAGGAACACATTTTATTAATAATTCAAACACTTACTTCCAAACCCGTGATAAACACTTTACTGGAAAATAATGTCATGTGACAAATACATTGATTGATGATTAATATACAAATAATAATCATACTCTGCAAAGATTTAATAGTTTAATAGAAGTACCATTCAATAACACTAAATTAATTCAGATCTCAAACACATGATACAAAGTGTACATAAACACCTGCTGAGGCCCTAAAAAACATTTGCATTGGAACACACACACACATATATATATATATATATATATATATATATATATATATATATATATATATATATATGTGTGTGTGTGTGTGTGTATATAGATATATTTAGAGTTTAGTCCCATCCGCACAAGAGGCCGTTATGTTACATCTATGGGGAAAAGCTCAGGCCACTGGGATGGATCAAGGAAGATGGTGCAGACTCCACTGTAGAACCAAAGTCTTGGTAGTAAGCACTCCACCTCCCAGGTGTTGCCTGTTCGGTTGTAAACCTCCACTTCCACACCGTAGTCCCCCTCCATACCTTTCCAATGGCCTCCAGTGACATACAGCTTCCCATCCAGCGCTACCAGGCCGCCGTTCTCATGGAGCATGTGAAGAAGCTGGACCTGTAGAGAGGGAAATGTCAACATACAGCTAAGGGGCGAAATAACAGGAGAATAAAAACTGATTTGTTTTGCTTTTAACCTGTTAACTTAGCATTAAAAAAGGGATTGTATTACTATGACTGTAGTGAGCAGTGATATAAGCCCACCTTCTGCCACATGTTTGCATCTGGATCATAAGAGTAGACTTTCTTAGTGTTGTCAGCAAGCAGATATATAGTTCCATCCACACAGACAGAACGAGGAGAGGACAAATACTTTGGAAGGAACGGGGAACAGATGCTGATCCAGCTATCTGTAAAAAAAAGAATAAAGGGCAGATGAATATGAATTTAAAATGTTTAAGTTCTACAAACTTTTTAAAAGGATATAAAGAAAAAAGAATGGTAATTTAAATATTAGCTTTAATAAAATAGGTGGGATAACATTAAGATGATACTATTAAGAATTGATCAACAATGATTAACACTCAACTAGAAACACATACTCAAAGATGAGGATTTCCTGGTCTACCAGCAACAAACACTAAAACTTAAAGGTTTCAGTCAAGGTGTTTTCTTCAAGTTGTATGGTACTGCATACATGAATTTAATAATAAATAATAAAAAGCATTTCCATAACAATTTTTTTTAATTGTTGTAATTAATGTTTCATTCTCTTGCCAATATAGATTTGGGTGACAAAAGCTGATTCATGAAGTTGGCTTGCACCATCCTTACCTATAACAGGGTTGTAACACTGCATGGCCAAAGCATTGTACTTCATAGCACACGAGCCAATAACATAGAGCTTCCCATGACACGCTGTGGCTGTGAAGTTAGTCACGTATTTTAAGGCGGGGCATGTCAAGGCCCAGGTGTCGCTGTAAGGGTCATAATGCTCAACTTCAACACGATTTGATGTTGTACCTAAAGGAGGGAAATATAAGTAGAATTAAGGATGAGGTTGAATCATGCTCTTATAAATGTAAACAAATAAAAATACTAACATTCAAAGATTTGAGTTTGTGACAGCACAAACCCACCATCTAAAATGCCTTGTTCCTGTAGAACCTGGCTATTTGAAACTATTCAACAACAACGAAGAAATGCAAGTACATTCTTACTAACTATTACAACAGAGGTGAGCCATAAAAAGCAGGTGAGCTACTTACGTTTTCCATTGTGCTGCAGGTTTAAGGCACCACATGCAGAACTGTATTTATTTTTCTTACCTCCAATGACGTAAATCTCCCCGTTGAGTGTTGCCGACGTGTGGTTAGTCCGAGGCCGGAGCATGGGTGCCACAGTAATCCACCTCCCCTCTCTTGTGATGTACTTCCAGGTCTCTGTGGTCGACCAGGTGTTGGTATTTGAACCTCGCGAGCCCCCTGTCAGGCAGACAAGAACACTTTGTCAAAAGTCGGACAATGTTTTGCATTCCTTACAAGAGAAATGAGTTCTGTTAAAAAAACTATTTATCATTACTTCTTTGCCTTTTGCCCCTCAAGTTTCTGCATTATAAGTACTTACTCACCTGTCACATACACGTCATTGTTCAAGGAGACCATGGCGTAACCCCACTTGTTAGGGTTGGGGAAATTAGGGAGCTCATGCCACTGTTCTGCAGACAAAAAGAAAAGGGAGTTTATGTTTAAAAATCATTCAGAGAGGGAAAGTAGATACATGTTTTTTAGAAATACAGTATGCAAAATGAAAAATGTATACAGTACCAGGGAAATTGGTCAAAGATGCACAAATGTCCTCAAGGACCATTTAAATGACAGTACACTGTAAGTCAAAGTTAGGTTGAGAAAGGAAAAAAAAACTGTTAAGAAATGTAACTATTCTGGCAGAGCTTTCAACGTTGTGGCTCAAGTTGTGATGCCTCATACATAAAACCAGAAATCTTAAAATGAGATGCAACAATCTTTTTGTTAAGATTTCATATTAAAATCAGGGACATGAATGGCTTCTTCCAGTAAAACTCTCTTTGAGGAACTGAGAAGATGATCCAATTTTGTCACATCCAGACCACATTCCCGCAGAACTGTTTTTCTGTCAACACTACATTTAACGTCCTAGAACTCATCTGCCAAACTGTTGTGAAATGGATTCTGAACTTAAACACACTTGAAATTTTGATGTGTGCAAAAACTGTTGTCATACTTGTAACTGTGTTGTAAAAGGCACAGTTCTTATGCAGCACTCTTTGCAGTCTTGGGTCTCTGTCCTCTTCATCTGAGTCATCTTCCTCATCTGAGTCATCCAGTGAACGACCTCCCATTACCACCAGCACCTCTTGCAGGTTTGGTTGTGGACTCTGAGGGTCCAGTCTGTCCGTGTTTTCTGGTGCCAAATCCATTTTCTAGAAAAAGTAAAAGTCATGATTGTTTTTGGAAATCTACTCAGATTGTGCAAACAAAGATAAGAGAGCGTATGAACTCACTAACCTCTCTGTGAATTTTTTCCACAGCCTCTCTGCAACTGGGAGAGGCCTGCACCAGACTGTCCTTCAGCAAGGTGTCAGCCAGGTAGTCCACGCTGAGCAGAGGGAGACGGGACAAGGTGAGGAGTTCAGGGAGATGGAACAGTCGAGACTCCTGGTACCTGACCCATTTCAAGATGGCCTCCACACGGGTGCACTCTGTCCGGATTTGTAATCCTTCGTCAGACAGGCAGGCAACAAACCTGTCCTTTTCCAACAGTAGAAACTCCTCACCTTGTTGAACAGCCTCAAAGTTCTCCAAGAGGAAAGCCCACGCTTTGGCCATCACCTCAGGGCAGCCATGGATTGCCCCAAATTCCAGGATTCCCAGACAGTTGGTTGCATCAATCTGGTGCTGAAGGTATCGGCTGCACACGGCTCTCACTGTCTGGAACTGCAGCTGGCTGGAGGTGCAGATCAGCCCCTCCACATTGCTCTGGTTGATGGTCAGTTTGCCTGTATAGGCAAAGTCCAGCAAGCAGCTGAGTATATCAGGATCAACATTGTGAAGCTCCACACGTGCAGCTATGCTCTCCACAAAGTCCCCTGAGAACATGCTGTGGAAGTACGTGCTGCAAAGGGCCAACACGCCACGGTGACAGGGGAAGTCCTGACCGCCAGTGCTCAATGTTACATCGACCAGTTTGGGGTGAGAGCAGAGGGAGCGCAATCCTTCTAGGATGCTCTGAGGATGGGAAGACAGGCAGAAGTCCAAGTCATCCACATTGCGCACCATGGTCAGCTTCAGGTTAAAATCTAAGCCAAATTGTCTTTCAGCAGGGATAGTCAAAAACTGAGTCCAAAGCTGACCTGTAAGTGTAGAAAAAATGCATTAATATGTAGAAGAAAGCATTCTAAAAACCTGTCTAAACAATGTTTATTTTCCACAAAAGATCAGCAATAACTTTACCATGAAGTACAAAATCTTACTCCAAAATTATTAAAAAATTAGCAGGTCTGATAACAAAATTTGAAATTACAAAAAGTGGTATATGATTATTCTTTCATTTTACAATATATAATATAATAAAGTATGCTTGTACAATGGTACAAAAAAAGGCCAAAGAGTTTCAAGTTTAATAGAAAGGTTTTTTTTAATAAAAAAAGTGCCTTGTCTTCTCAAAGGTGGAGTCTGTGTATCTAATCCAAAACACTTTTGTCAAATTCTCCTCACCGTCCTCTGTCTTGTACTGTGTGCACTGAAAAAAAAGAATCCAGTTTTTAATCACAGCCATGGCTCTGTAATAGGGAAACAAACAACACTATTCTGTTGGCGCTCGTGCACAGGACAGGGCGGGGGGAAAGCCATGGCATACTTAAGGAGCACTGATGAGAGGGGTGTATTTGTTTGGGTGTTGAGTTAAAAAATGAACAATCTTTGTCCAGAATTGCAGACTCCACCTTTAAGCGTGGCATCACTGTTTTCATTCTACAGAGTACTTTTGGCTCATGATTAGTATGACATACTGCTATAGTATGATTTTAACCTCCTCTGAAAGTCACAATATATTACATTTCCTAAATACTGTTAAATAAGTAACCAACAATAAACTCACCACAGAAGCAGAGAATGGAAATAAAGGCTCATCCTTCCAGTAAAAAAGCAGTTCGTAGCTGAGCGGCTGGTAAGATCAACATGGAGTCGGCACCATGGCCAAAAGCTTTTGCCAAGTCACTGGGACAGGCGGCCTGTCTTTCAGCTATTTTTAGAACTGACAGAGACACTGTGCTGAAGTCAGATTCCAAAAAACAAGCATGGACACACAGCTGCTGTAACAGGCATGTACTATTCTCAACAGGCCTGGAAGATAGCAAAGGAGATAAATGACGTAGCACAGACCTTTATCGTATGTTACAACAATTATTAAATAATACCACTATGCTGGACAAAGTGTTGTATGTTTATATAGGTGTTAAATTATGTGAGGTTGGATTAAAAGTGCCTTCAAATAGGTAAGAAATGAAAATATATAATGTCAGTGAAATATTGTCAGTGAGCACATACGATAAGGTAATAATAAATGATCTGCCCTACAAGTAATGAAATTACACAGGAATCTATGAAATAAACTGCCATATCAAAGATTCTAGGTTGTGTTAAGATGTTTACTCTCAGGAATACACACTAGTACTCAAGGTACTCTTTTGGAATAGGGCTAGATTTGCTCTGCATCTATTGTCAATTTGATACCTGAGTTTGAATACCAAAATACCTACTAAATATCTTATATTACTATATAGAAACATAAAATATGCTGTATATATTTTTTTAATGTAACAACAAAGTCCAAACTTCTGAAATGCTTTAGAGTTTAATGGTTTAACACAATGAAATACAGTATAAAATTTACAAAATTATAATTGAAATCAGGCAATATCTGATTAATTAAGTAAACATGGCTGAGAATCTGACTAAGCATTCAGTGCTAGCTTTCAGTACTTGATAAACCATTACAGCACTTCAATTCAATTCACAATTCAAACAGTATTTAGGTTTGACCCTAATGTAATCTAAACAATACAAAAAATTAAAAATGACACAAGCAACTACTCAAAATCAAATATCTCCGCCTCCTTCTCTTTCCAAAAAGCAAAACTGCGGTCAATGTATTTACAAATTTCTTCATTGCTAAAACTGGAAATGTCAGTTCCACTCTGGAGCCCCCCCTCGTCAGGCGTGGGCGTCTGCACAATGACCTTAGGGACCTGTCTAGCCTCTGGGAGGATGTGTTTCACCACTTTTACAGTGCTTTCAGACGGACTCACAGTGTTTCCAAAGAACTTCACTTTAATGTCCTCAAAGCCGTCCTTCCACTCACGGTTCCCGGCCTCGATGTCCTGTACGACAGCCTTATGGAAGTCCCTGACTAGCTCCCAGGGAAAGCTCCCCACATGGTCGAACACCTCAAAGCACAGCAGGTGTCTCATTTTGCGTTCGTCCACAGGCAACTCCAACTCCAGCATGTGAAAGTATCCTAGCATGAAGAGATCCAGGGTCAGGTTGTCGTACACCACCGGCATGCCGTCCAGACGAGGTAGGAACTGTTCTGGTGAGTAGAGGGCCTGCTGCCTGTGGAGCCTGTGGATAACACTGAATTGTTATTCAAGATGTATTAACAATAGGCTGACACTAGTCTAGATCCACGACATTCCACTTCTGGGACTGCTCCGGTGCCGACCGCAAATTTCCGTTGGATGTTGCTCTTTTTGTCTGGATGTCTGTCCCTGTCCTCTGTCTCTGTGTTGGTGTTCTAACCTCCGGTGGATTTCTGAGGACTATGGTTACGTGGTCCTCAGATCTCTGCAGGGTAAATCCAGACAGCTAGCTAGACTATCTGTCCAATCTGAGGACTATAGTTACCTGGTCCTCAGATCTCTGCAGGGTAAATCCAGACAGCTAGCTAGACTATCTGTCCAATCTGAGGACTATGGTTACCTGGTCCTCAGATCTCTGCAGGGTAAATCCAGACAGCTAGCTAGACTATCTGTCCAATCTGAGGACTATGGTTACCTGGTCCTCAGATCTCTGCAGGGTAAATCCAGACAGCTAGCTAGACTATCTGTCCAATCTGAGGACTATAGTTACCTGGTCCTCAGATCTCTGCAGGGTAAATCCAGACAGCTAGCTAGACTATCTGTCCAATCTGAGGACTATGGTTACCTGGTCCTCAGATCTCTGCAGGGTAAATCCAGACAGCTAGCTAGACTATCTGTCCAATCTGAGGACTATGGTAACCTGGTCCTCAGATCTCTGCAGGGTAAATCCAGACAGCTAGCTAGACTATCTGTCCAATCTGAGGACTATGGTAACCTGGTCCTCAGATCTCTGCAGGGTAAATCCAGACAGCTTGCTAGACTATCTGTCCAATCTGAGGACTATGGTAACCTGGTCCTCAGATATCTGCAGGGTAAATCCAGACAGCTAGCTAGACTATCTGTCCAATCTCAGTTTTCTGTTGACGACTAAAACTACTTCTGAACCAAAACAACTTTCTTCCTGAGACTATTTAGCACAGGCCCCGTTATTGTGTCCGCCACCCAAGGCGATTGTGATTGGTTTAAAGAAATGCCAATAAACCAGAGCACTTTTTTCTCCGATCCCAGGATGCTGTGTGGACTAGCCAGACCCTCCTCCTCCACAGCGCTGTGGAGGAGGGTCTGGCAAAGCGAGACCAGGCTGACACTAAAGATTATAAACTTAACCACCAAATATTTGGCATTTGTTTGGCTGAATGATTGATTGATGTTTTAAAATGTTAATTTATTTTCTGTCAGGTCTGTTTCTAATGGATTGATCAACTAATAATTTCAGCACTACAGACCTATCTGTTCAGCGGATACTTTATAAGTTATATAAAGAGTGACTTTACCAACATTTATTTAAATGAAAATCTTTGAGATTATTACTTTAAGAATTTTTTTTATTTTAACTGAAACTGAACTAATCGTTAATTTAAGATTTTAAAGCTGCAATTACTGATGTTTCTACTTTTTACTCCACTACATTCATCTGTTACAGTTTTATTTACTAGTTACTTTAGTTACTAGTTACTTTAGTTACTCCACTACACCCATCTGACAGCTTTAGTTACTAGTTACTTTAGTTACTCCACGACATTCATCTGACAGCTTTAGTTACTAGTTACTTTAGTTACTCCACTACATTCATCTGACAGCTTTAGTTACTAGTTACTTTAGTTACTCCACGACATTCATCTGACAGCTTTAGTTACTAGTTACTTTAGTTACTCCACTACATTCATCTGACAGCTTTAGTTACTAGTTACTTTAGTTACTCCACGACATTCATCTGACAGCTTTAGTTACTAGTTACTTTAGTTACTCCACTACATTCATCTGACAGTTTTAGTTACTAGTTACTTTAGCTTTAGTTACTAGTTACTTTAGTTACTCCACGACATTCATCTGACAGCTTTAGTTACTAGTTACTTTAGTTACTCCACGACATTCATCTGACAGCTTTAGTTACTAGTTACTTTAGTTACTCCACTACATTCATCTGACAGCTTTAGTTACTAGTTACTTTAGTTACTCCACTACATTCATCTGACAGCTTTAGTTACTAATTACTTTAGTTACTCCACCACATTCATCTAACAGCTTTAGTTACTAGTTACTTTAGTTACTCCACTACATTCATCTAACAGCTTTAGTTACTAGTTACTTTAGTTACTCCACCACATTCATCTAACAGCTCTAGTTACTAGTTACTTTAGTTACTCCACCACATTCATCTAACAGCTTTAGTTACTAGTTACTTTAGTTACTCCACCACATTCATCTAACAGCTTTAGTTACTAGTTACTTTAGTTACTCCACCACATTCATCTAACAGCTCTAGTTACTAGTTACTTTAGTTACTCCACCACATTCATCTAACAGCTTTAGTTACTAGTTACTTTAGTTACTCCACCACATTCATCTAACAGCTTTAGTTACTAGTTACTTTAGTTACTCCACCACATTCATCTAACAGCTCTAGTTACTAGTTACTTTAGTTACTCCACCACATTCATCTAACAGCTCTAGTTACTAGTTACTTTGCACAAATCTAGTTGTACATCTAGTAGTTTATAAAATACATTTTATAAAACGGCCTCCAGGTCTAGCTGAGATGATGAGACCATCAACAGTTTGGATCATTTCCACTTTCTAAAACGTGAGGCTTATTCTGTATTGAGTACTTTTAATACTTTTAATACATTTTTCTGATGATACTTACATACCTTTACTTAAGTAACAATGTAGGACTCATCACAGACAATGGAACGTTATAAAAAGTCATGCAGCCCTACCTGCGTATCTGTCTGGACGGGACACTGGAGATCATGCTCCTCCAGTTACCCAGCATCTTGTTGACGGCACTTCTCTGCTTAAAGAAGTGTCCCAGAGAACTGTTCATCATCTTCGACTGGGCACTCTCCACACTGCCCCTGTGACCTGACTCAGATCTGTCAACCATCCCCTGGTTTCCGCCACTCATCTCCCTCTCTGCTGCATCCTTGCTCTTCAGTGTCACAGTGTAGGCCGATTTCTTCCAGTGGCCTAGGAACAGCACGACTATGCGCTCCTTTCTAAGGCTGGTGGACTCTAGAACACCTGTAACATTTGCATCATGGTCAATGCCGGAGTCACTGTTCTGATTTGTGTCTGGGGCCGTACTCACGACATTAGGCTGTTTGTCTGACTCTGAGGCCTCAAACTGTGGGGAAGAACTAAACACGACAGCCTCGGCCACCTCATCTGACAAAGGTAAGTTCTGTGTCTCAAAATTAGACTTCAAAGTCCTCACGGACACCCCAAACTGATGGATTTCGTCCTCTATGCTCTCCCTGCGTACCCTGATAGAGTTCTGTCTGTCTGGCGTCTGGGAGAACACGGTGATCAGGTCAGTGTTGGGCATCTTGCAGTAGGGCTGGTCTGTCAGATTGGTCATGAGCAGAGACATGCTCTTTACGATGCCTGAGATGCGGCCGCACCACACAGGTAGGGGAACTTGACTTGAGAAGTTTCTGAACTGTGTGTTGACGGTGATGTTCACTATGGGAGCTGGCAGGATGTGCCTGAGCTCCTCGGCTAGGCGAGCGAGCTCCAGCTCATAGCCCTCACAGTTCCTCTGCATGGAGACGTTGGCAATCTGCTGCTCCAAATAGATGAGGTCATCCTCAGTCAGCAGCTCACCAGAGGGCCCCAGGATAGCATTGTGGGCTTGGGAGTACCTCCAGCTGACTTTGGCATATCTGTTCCCATTTTCCTGTAAGAGAAGAGGCAAACAGCAGGCAGATAAACATGCAGAATGTCATATTCAAATTAATTTTTACATTTCAAATGGCTTTGGCATGACAGGGAAACAGTAATGATACAGTAAAACTGCAATCCAAACCTCAAAAAATGACTTGACTGGCAATGTGTTATGTGTTCAGTGATTTGTTATATGCAATTAAAATTAAATGATGATAGAATTTCCAAGTGTTTTAAATTGTTTTCAGTAATGCAGATTTAGAATAGCATTACCAAATCAGACCACAGTTTTCGCTTTGCTCATAGTGGTCTGGTTATTTGTTTAGAATGAGACTTTACGTAGGGTGGTCAACATCCAGTCTAACAACCTTTCTAGGGCTACAAACTATCAATTATCAAAATAGTTGCAGATTATTACATTTCTGTTATTTAATTGACAAATCTTTCTGGCTGATTTTTTCTATCCTCTCCACATTTCTCTTGATTAATCAAACATGTACACTGTGCAGTATCTGCTGGACTCAACCAAATCACATTGAATGTTTTCCAGACTACAATGATGTAGCTAAAACTGTGATCATGACAATTCACGAACCTGTGCTACGTAAGATTGAGATAATGTAAGTGCAAAAGCTGCACTAATACTTTAGCCCTGTTTAATCTATGATATAATTACCTTCCTCCTCTGATCCTCCTCATCCAGCAGCCTGGCCTGCAGCTGTCTCACCATGACTTGCCTCTTCCACTCAGCAATGGGGCAGCCTCTCTCATCATGAGTGGGCACCAGGTAGTCGATGTCCGACAGGTTGGCCTCCTCAGTGGGCAGGACCACCATCTTGTTCTGCACAGACACGGCATTTTAGCTAAAGAAAGGAAGTGCTTACAAAGGAAGGATGTACAAACTGGGAAAGCTTACTGCACTTACTGCTTGTCCAGGGAAAACCCCTGATAATCCTGATTGTTTTAAGGATTTAATGGAATTCATGCTGCCAAGAAGTTTTCTTCCACCCAGGAGGTTAGCATCAGGAAACATCGTCCTATCAGCAGCGAGACTTATCTCGCTCCCAGCGGCCTTAGGCTGATTGAAACCTTTAATAACTGAAATACAAATCAGAAGTGTCTGTCTTACTCACTCTAATGTAACAATTACATAGTAATAACAATAATACACAGTCTTAGTAATATATAATGATTAAATTAAGATTGAATAAGGTAAATAGAACTGGTTTTCTCACCAGATGTCGCAATTTGAATCTTCTCTATTCTGTTGACAGCGGTTTTCTCCAACTGGGCAGGTGTGGATGAAGCAGATGGTAAAGGAGGTGCAGAAGGGGGCTGAGAATATCTCGCCTGGTGGGAATCCTCACTCTCAGGTTGCTTGTTTGGACAAAAAAAGAGACATGGCCCGGTTGCTTTGGGTCATATAGGTAAATTGAGAAGAATGGAAAATGTGGTGAAAAACTGAACTCAGCATTTACCTTTAAAGTATCCATGGTTGTGTTACTGCCGTAACTGTCTCTGCATATGTCACTCAGGCAGCCGTAGTAGTCCTCCCTGCTGCACTGCAACAACACAGCTGGCTTTATCTTCGCTTCTTCCTCCACCGGAGAAATTACCTCGATGGGATTATCTGCGCAGGCTGTCTGCAAACATCAGCGATTTAAAGACCCAATATTATGAAATGTGACAAAAACTCTGTTTTGCAATCCATACACCTCCACATCACAAATGCTTTTGCTACAGTTTTTGCCTTTATCAAACACCAGGTTTGTAACTTTACATGTGACTTAATGCTGATTGAGTCAAATGTTTTGTCCCTCTGTATGTTGTCACAGTGAATAAGTACACACAGCCTAAACAAATTTACAGATCTTGTTTTTGTACATTTTAACTTTTTACATCCTGAACACCATACATCCTCACAACAAAACGCTAACAGTGTGGACTTTTAGATCACATCTAATGTAAAACTAATGGATATTGTTTATTGTTTAATTGGGAGGTTATTTTTTCTTTTTATCTGTTGTCAAGTCACAATATTAACAGGTACATGTCAAGGAACAAAATATGTATTTCGTTCTGTCCAAAGGTAGGAACATACAGTTTATACAGAAACTGTATGTATACAGAAATAGAGCATGTGCAAATTGTGGGAGATAGAAATGTAGGTTTAGGCAGGGTAATCAATCACACTATTATTCCTATAGTCAGATTTATCTGGACTATTTCCTACAGGTCAGTATGACATGGAGGTGTAAAGAGAGTTAAGTATATTAGGCTAAGCATGAAAGTAAAAGTTAGATTGGCTTTGTTTGTTTTTTAATCATCAAATGCACTGTACATTATGCCGGTGAAAACATTTTTTTTTAATTTGGACTTTTAAGAAATGTAAGCAATAGGTTACAATAAAATGAAACATTCTAGTTTGAAACAAACACATCAAAACATTTCAGCATTAAACATTAAGGCCTGAACACATGCACTATGAAAGACAAAAGAACCAAACAAGCGCATGGGATAGTAAGCAACCTTGAATAATTGGCAGCATTTCACACCACTCTAGGGAGGATGTAAGGAAACATTTAGATCCCCTTTAATGAACCTGCATTGTTCTAATGCACTCCATGCAGAATGCATATCAAATTCAGCTCTCCAAGGACATTATTAGTAACCAAAACATCAAAGGCAGCCCTAACATGCTGCTGCATGCTGTTGTGCTTTGTGTCCGTGAGGTGGTCCTTGCCATTTCCTCTCACACAGCACTTTGATGTCCAACAGCACGAAATATGCTGTGACACTGCTCAGGCGGAGGAATTAACTTCCCCGAAGTTGTGCAATCCATAAATAGATAAACTATGGGGCTGGGAAAAGGGGAGGGGGAGCCTGATTCCTTTGTGACCCATCTCGTAACAGTTCAGTGTCCTAAAAGCTATGATGAACCGGTCCATGTGTGTGTTTAATTAGACCCAGTGGCCCAGAGAGCATTTGGTTTTCATCAGCACCAAATCACAATTGCCACGCAGATATACTGTAGTTAGCCTAGCCCTGTTTTGGCCTGGATCTACTCATCCTCTATCAAAGACCACAAAGAGCCCCGATCATTGCAGATTAGGAGCCAAGAGTTAAGAAACAGCTACTCAGTGCTGCCTCATTGTCGGACATACCGCACCAGTAATCTGCGGTCTCTGTGGGTCGAGCCACGAGAGGGTTTAAGCATTTCAGAACACCATGTGTATTTAACATGTCTTGCAATTCTGGAGTCAATCATTAAAACAACCTGCTTCCACATGAAATATTCACATTCTTGGTGATAAATTGCAATGTGGAATGTATACAGCGGGTGAACATTATACACAGAACACTATAGTGTAAATACATGTCCACTCACATGTTAAAATACTCTCAAGTTTCCCGCAAGGAGGTAAATACTTGCGAGGCTAACTACTGACGTGCACAATGTTTTTGCCAAGATGTACAGCTTTTTTGCACCCCCTGTAGCTTAGCTAAAGAAGACAAATGTATCTACTTCATAATGGAACATTGTTAACAGCTACTGGATCAGAAAACTTTATCTAGAAACAGTGCAGGATTCAAAAAAGAGGAGAAAAAAATTATGTCTAATTTGCAAAAGAAATCAACAATGACAACATACACTACTATAGTCCGGTCATGTGCCTGGAATATTAGTCATGCCTAACCGTAAGAGGCCACAACTGATCAGAAAATAGGATAAACATTGCCAAAACATCTGTTAGCTAGGATTTAACAACTTGCACAACTTTCCTTTCACACAACTAATTACTCAGCATGTCATGTCACTTATGAACAAATGCTCAAGGACAAATAATGTAATGTAATAAAGCATAAAAGGAGTAAAAACAAGCAAAATCAACACAGACTGCACACACTATAGTGGAAATAATCTATAAACCAAACTAAAACCTACTAACCTTGATCTTCAACAATGTCCCAGTGCACTCTGGTATGACTGAACGGAGGCAACGACTCGTGCAGCCAGGTATCTGGAGCGCTCGCTCCGTGTCGAGGATGTGACACTATCTTAAGATCACCAACCACTTGTTTGACACCATCAGCAGCATCTCCGCCAGTAGCCAAGGATCGCCAGGCAATAAACAATAAACTCGGAGAATACGGTTAATAATTAAGGGATAGGATAGAGTGGCCGCTAACGTCACTAATGCATGGACAAACTGGCCATGTTGTTGCACGAAGGGAAGTATCAGCACAAGACTTGTCAAAGCAGCTTGAAAAGAGACATTTTATCCATGCGTGTTCAGGCGCTTTTTCCACTTGGGACAAATGAACAGAGGAGTTAACCCATCCAGCTTTTTGTGAGGGTGGGGGTACAAATCTACTTGAGATGGTTTGTAAACTGTGACAGTGGAAACACAATGTGACACCAAACGCAAAAACAGATGGGTTTGATTGTTAATGTTTGCTAACAGCAAACATAGTGCTGTGACCGATGACCATTACAATATTCCAAACACCTATTCATATAGGTGGTTTATTAATGTTTAATGTTGTAGAATACGGTATAAAGAAAATCAGCAAATAATCACACCTGAGAAGCTATGGCTGGTGATTTTTTGGCATTTAAAAAAATGTAAAACAATTATTAAAATATTTGCAAATTAATTTTCTGTCGATCAACTACTAATGGAAAAATGATTGCAGCTCTACAATTATTACTAGATATTAACACATTGCATTGAATACTTTTCATATCTACTCAATCAAATGTGTGTGGAGTATTACAAGGTGTATGGGGATAGGATCTAGATTTCATAGTTCTGTAAAATATCCCCCCATCTGTAATACACATGGAACTAGGATGCAGCCAAGTCTTTATAAGACTGAGACAAATCAACAGATCTGATGTAAAAGAGGATGAAGCATATCTTCAGATTATTTTATCTCTGACAAAATAAAGAACACAATGAGTCTATTAGATGCTCTCTAGTGATAATGTTGATTACAGAATTTATAAATATTATCATTGCAAAAAAACATGACAGGAGACATGAGAGGCAATGTGTTTCCTCTTTCTAAAAATACCTTTCTCAAACAACAGTATCTTGGGTCTGATCGCTGTGAATGGAGAACAAAAGCCTCCAATGTGTATGAAGTAACCCTCACACCACAGTCTGTTTATTTGATTGCAGCTGTTCAGGAGATGCGAGAAGAGGAAGAGCGGTTGACAGCGCTGAACAAGTCTGACCTCGCTGTGAGTGATCCAAACATATGAAGAGGCCAAATACACAGCTCACCCCAGTCATTGTCCCAATCCATTCAGCTTGCTGCGGAAATGAGATTATCTGACTGACACTTAAGAACCAATGAAACCTGTGATCTCCGCAGCACTTGACAAACTTACAACACCACCACAAATGTAATTAACGCATGTCTACTTGCAAAGCTCATGTCCGGGAGGGTTCAAAGCATTATATAGTTATCTTATATTATGTAAATATTATGAGGATTTAAATCCTAAAAAGGCTATGTGAGGTTCTTTATCAAATTACCTTTCTGTTCACATCAAGACTCTATCTGTGTGTCCAAATAATACGCTGCCTAGAAACCAAATACATCATTCTGTCATTACTAACATTACACAGTATCCAAAGGTGACAATCATAGCACTTCCAAATCCCTGGAAAAAAACACGACCCACAATCAAACGTTTGTGTGAAGCCAATGACATCCTGCTCTCCAAGCCCACAGACGGATAGAGTTGCCGGTTCCAGGCATCAGAATGGTGAAAACGCTGAAACTTAAGCTTGTGGATCTCATAACGGACTCAGCCCATGGGCCCTCCACCTGAGCCGCTAGAGAGGGGTAACTGATAGGCCCTTAGTTGGCTGCGGCTGCTGCTGCGTTCGAAGTGGCAGCGGCCCTTGTGCTAATTAGCTCCCCATTGTTGATGGGAGGATTATTTGTGAAGAGAGCTCAGCAGCCACGCCTTGCTGGCTCCCTATCATCATCCTCTTTATGTATGAGTGCTGCTCTTCTCTGCTGACTTATTTATGGCTTCTTTTGGCCGACAGCTTTCGTTACTCTGTGTACATCACTGTGTAGTGTGCACTATAGGCGACAAATGAAGTGCGATGGGAAGAACCAAGGAGAGGCAGCAGGTGGACAGCTGAGATGCTTTAACAGGTCGGCTGACAGAGTGGTCCCCATAGGCTTTAACAGTATAATCTGTTTCCTATTTAAAATCAACTCCACAAGCTCACATTTCAGTATCAGTGTCAACTGTAATCCTCTAAACCTAATTATTATGTAGCTTTTTAAAAAGAAAACAAATAAATCAAGATATAAACAGGCTGGACACAGCACACTTAAATACAGGCCAGTTTTTTTTTACTGCATTGACTGCTGACTTAAATAGGCAACACCAGCATAAACAATGTGCTAACACTAAAATAGTCATCAATCACATGAAGGAGTGTTGTGCTCTCTGCACAAAACAAAAGAAGTGTCCTCGGTGGCAAACTGAGAACAAAATAATCCCCTCCAGCACTCACGGCACCATCACTTGTAATACCTTATTCAACACAAAGACAATCATCTTCCACTTTCTTAGTCCACTTAAACTGAGAGCATAGGAATCAGGCAGAGTGGAAGACAACAGCGCTGGAGCAGGACAGGCTTGACCTGCATGAAATATATGTCACAAATTAAGAAAATGATTCACCAAGAACTTCCAGATGTTTGCGGTTGACCGCACTTCCCAAACTAGCTTTGATTTTCATGCCAAAGTAAACAGCTGGGCAGTGCTGACACAAAGAAAGGACACAAAGCAGCAAAATATTCTGTAGGTGAGAGTGAGAAAGCTTACATTTTTCTGCACAGCACAGAGATATCTGGCACATTCATGGTGTCCGTTGTACTCTGCCAAATCGGCTGCTGTGAAGCCATCTACATCCCGATCTGAAGGGTTCGCTTGATTGGCCAACAGGATTTTACAGCACTGAAAGAAAAAATAGAACACAATTGTTGACCAAGACACAGAAATATGTACAGTGAGGAAAATAAGTATTTAAACACTTTTGCAAGTTCTCCGACTTAGAAATCATGGAGGGGTCTGAAATTGTCATCGTAGGTGCATGTCCACTGTGAGAGACATAATCAAAAAAAAATAATTCAGAAATCACAATGTATGATTTTTTAGCTATTTATTTGTATGATACAGCTGCAAATAAGTGAACACCTGTCTATCAGTTAGAATTCTGACCCTCAAAGACCTGTTAGTCTGCCTTCAAAATGTCCACCTCCACTCCATTTATTATCATAAATTAGATGCACCTGTTTGAGGTCGTTAGCTGCATAAATACACCTGTCCACCCCATACAATCAGTAAGACTCCAACTACTAACATGGACAAGACCAAAGAGCTGTCCAAAGACACTAGAGACAAAATTGTGCACCTCCACAAGGCTGGAAAGGGCTATGGGGACATGTCCAAGCAGCTTGGTGAAAAAGGTCCACTGTTGGAGCAATAATTAGAAAATGGAAGAAGCTAAACATGACCGTCAATCTCCCTCGGACTGGGGCTCCATGCAAGATCTCACTTCGTGGGGTCTCGATGATCCTAAGAAAGGTGAGACCCCAAGGTGAAGGTAAAAAAAATCATAAATTGTGATTTCTGGATTATTTTTTTTTTATTATGTCTCTCACAGTGGACATGCACCTACGATGACAATTTCTCCATGATTTCTAAGTGGGAGAACTTGTAAAACAACAGGATGTTCAAATACTTATTTTCCTCACTGTATAACACATTGCTTTATGAAAAACAGTTTAGTTTATTAAGAAAAGATAAGACAAAAAATATAACAACAAAAAACTAAAGAAAAACGTTGTGTTGAGGAGGTGCACTGTGCCGTCTTCAGTGTGTGTTGTCATTTAGATCAATGTTTTAGTTCAACTGTTTAAAAATATATATTTCAAAAAAAGTTGCCTCCAACCTCCAGCTCTCCATTCTCTGCAGCATCATGAAGTGGCGTCCCTCCCCAGTAATCCTGGATGACCTTTGAACCCATGTGAAGCAGCCTCTCCAAAATACAACAATGCCCTCTGCTGGCAGCAAAGTGCAGAGCAGTCGCTCCATCTCTGTCCTGGCAGGACAAGCTGGCACCAGTAGTGGTCACCTATTCAGGGTCAATGAAAAAACAGCAACGTGGTGAAAAAACAAAAATTATATCTAGGAAATACTTTGTTGTGCTTCTCTACTGACCAGCCACAGCACCACAGCTTGGTGGCCCATGTGAGCAGCAGCATGCAGGCAGGTCATGCCATCGTGGTGGGCCCTCAGGTGGACGTCAGCACCGCAGTCGTTCACAAGGTACTCTGCAACATGCAGGTGCCCTTCCTGGCAGGCCAGATAGAGCAGGGTAGCACCGGTGACAGTCTGGTGGTCCACACATCTGTAGTCCAACAGGGAGGTAAAAGTGTAAGTTACTATCAGCCATTAAATGCTTTAAAACATGTTTTCAGTATTGGGACCAATATCATAAATTCTGCCTAATAAAAATAACCAATTTAATATGTAGATGATTTATGATGTTAAAAAACATGTGGAAGAATTCTACAAAGGTGAATAAATATAGTAATGATATCCAGTGGTGGTACATTTACAAAATACACATTTTATAATAATTTAAACCAGCCAACAAGATATCGGCATACAAGCCCATCTGAAATGATTAGACCATTAATTACTTAGTTGACTGGCAGGACTGTTTGGATTGTTTCTACTTTCTAGAATGTGAGGCTTATTCTGCAGTGAGAAATTTATTTTTAATACTTTAAGTACATTTTCCTTACGATACAAACATTTTCAATGCAGGACTGATGATCTGATGATGATGTTTAGATACTCTGAAACTTTAAATAGATACTGGGGTTTTAAAACCAAACTGAAGTCAGTATAAAGATGTTAACTTTGGCATCTCATTATTTGCTCCAACAAGAATCCTAACAGCAATCTTACAATTCAGAAACATAAGAAAGGATATACAGTACATTAGGATATAAACAAAGGATAAAAACCTGCTAACACAGCAGAGCTGTATTTACATTGACATACATACTGTTCAGCAACAACAGCAGCAAGGCTTGCGTGTGACTAACAGTGTCTAGGCATGTATTATTGACAGTTTACTGTCAATTACATGGTCACATGTGATCATCTGACCCCACCATGCCTCATGCAAATTACAGTCATACTCTCCTGTAGCAAGGAAATGACTTGTTACTTACTAAGTGCCTCTGTTTTAGGTTCATGAGATGTGGGAGAAATGAGATTTATAGATGGTATTACAAGTCCTCTGAACCAGTCTCACATTGCCAGACCTTTCTCCACAGCACTGCACAGGAAGGTCTGGCTTTTTTTAAATTTCATTTTAATTTAACCTTTATGTATCCAGGTAAGTCGATTGAAAATTAATTCTTATTTGCGACGACGACCTGATCACATTCTCACAGTTACACATTTATACCTGGAAGCTGCCCAGTACAACCGCTAGTCCACACAGTAATCTGGGACTGTAGAAAAATATGCTGTAGTTTATGGGCATTTTTTTTAAACCAATCACTAACGTCTTGGGCGGGGCTAAGCTCCAGACGGAGCCACGGTGCCTCTGCTAAATAGTCTCAGGAAGGAAGTTGTTTTGGTGGAACATGTGTATGTTCAGAAGTAGTTTTAGTCGTCAACAGAAAACTCAGATTGGACAGATAGTCTAGCTAGCTGTCTGGATTTACCCTGCAGAGATCTGAGGACCAGGTAACCATAGTCCTCAGATTGGACAGATAGTCTAGCTAGCTGTCTGGATTTACCCTGCAGAGATCTGAGGACCAGGTAAACATAGTCCTCAGATTGGACAGATAGTCTAGCTAGCTGTCTGGGTTTACCCTGCAGAGATCTGAGGACCAGGTAACCATAGTCCTCAGATTGGACAGATAGTCTAGCTAGCTGTCTGGATTTACCCTGCAGAGATCTGAGGACCAGGTAACCATAGTCCTCAGATTGGACAGATAGTCTAGCTAGCTGTCTGGGTTTACCCTGCAGAGACCTGAGGACCAGGTAACCATAGTCCTCAGATTGGACAGATAGTCTAGCTAGCTGTCTGGATTTACCCTGCAGAGATCTGAGGACCAGGTAACCATAGTCCTCAGAAATCCACCAGAGGTTAGAATGCCAGCACAGAGACAGAGGACGGGGACGGACATCCGGCAGAATTTCCAGTGGCACTTAAACAATCCTGGAAATGAAACGTCATTGATATAGACTAAGTGTAGCCTAATGTCACAAATCAGTTTGTGGCATTAGGATGGCTGAGAGCGTAGGCTAAAAACACATCTCTTCCAACTAAATCTAAAAAATAAACATATATATATATATATTCCTAAAGCTGATCTTTCATATTGCTCTTTGTGGTTTTGCTTATTTAAAGCTAATGTACATGCACTTACTACTTGGTGTCTGAAGTTTGCACCTTTAAGGTTAAAAGCACTTAATTTGAAGTCGCTTTGGATAAAAGCTTCAGCTAAATGACATATTATGGAATGTACTTTTGTTTAATTATGAGCTATGTCTGTGACTGATGACTTGATAATATCCAATCAAAATGTGATCCTACATATAAATACACATAGCAGAATAACTTATTGAAAGTATATCAGCTAAAGGACTGAATGAATAAACAAAATAAATAAAAGAAACCTACATATAGTTGTACCCAAAGATGTAACTGCCATAATACTATACCTAATACTTATATAACTGGGTGTGTCTAATAGCAACACATTTATTATAGTGGTTAATAAGTGAGATGTGCTTCTTGTTAACACAAGTCACTGTCAGCAACAGGCCTGTGTGTTGGTATCAACTGGCCAGTTGGACAGCCAGGCCGGGTTGCCAGATCTGTCTGTAAACACCTGAAGCCGTGGCGTGACCAGAGACGTAACAACCTCCCCTGGGTAAATATTGGAGATGGATTTTAAGATGGAGACAGTTTAGAGCCCAAAAGAACACTGAGTTGGTACATGTTATATAGTACCGATGCAAACTCATTCAGACAAAACATTTTGGGAACCACTCTAAGCTGTGAGAGACTGGCCACTGTCAAAATATGTTATGGTTGGTTGGTTATTGTCAGTTATTGTATGGTTATGTAAATTATGATTGTTTTCTTTGAAAACTTATCATTCTAGCTCTCCTTATGGTAACCTAAGCAGATGGTAGGTTTCAGTTGCGAGGCTGATAAAGTAAATGGCCAGCCACTGGTCTCTAATAGTAGGACAGTAGGTTGCAGCTTGCTGTCAGGCTTCTTTTCTTCAATTTTAAATTCGATTTGTGTACTTCCCAGAGTTCTTGTTTTGCCTTTGTTCAAATAATAGTTTTTAATAAACAGTTTTAACAGTCTATGACTAACACCCACATCTACTGGGGCGGGACACTACTCTATTCAGGTGTGACCTCTGCCATATTTCAAAGAACAATTAGTGATTGCTGTGAACTCACCCAGGTGCCTGTTGAATAAGTAATTTTAAACAGGTGAGGTCCCCATTGGCTGCAGCATAGTGAGCAGGTACAGCTCCACAGTTTGTCTCCACCTCGGCTTCTCCTCCACCAGACAGCAGCCACTTAATGACCTCCACACAACCAAACCGGGCTGCGAGGTGGAGTACAGTGGCACCAGCAGCATCCCTATCCTGGAAACATTATGAAGATTTGTTAAGGATCCTCATTAGCTCCTGCATTGCAGCTGCTATTCTTCCTCAGGTCCTTACAACTCACTTAAAAAATGTGGCAATGCAAATAATAAATACACATTATAACCTCATAAACAATAAAAATAAAATTGTAAGACATAAAATAACCATACACTATAATTTCATGACACAACCCATATAAAATAACAAAATAGACACATAAGACAAGGACAAACGCATAGACAACTCCACCAGTGCAGTCATCCTTACATTTATGTTGAACACATTTTTAAGGCAGGTACTGTATATCCACATACTATCGTCACATAACATCTCTTTCATCCTCTCTGGGCACATCTCACAATTCAACAAACAAACATGTTTACCAATGCTTCATTGTCTACTCATCCTCTCTAATCAATAGATATGTTTTAATTGAACTTTTAAATATCTAAATAATAGAATTATAAATGAGAGCAAGATGAAGCTTGATATAGAGAAATTGAAGTCCTCTGTGAAGGTTTATGGTAATAGACACTTGATTATCAGTATCTCAAATTTCTAACATGTACAAAAGATAGTACAAGATATTAAACATGTATATTTAGTAGGAATTCTTGTGAGGAACAACAATTAAGATATTTGGTGGTCTCACTTAATCAACAATATAAACAAAATAATATATATAATAATAAACTAAAAAACATAAGATGAAACATTACATGTTTTCTTTAATGATTCTGCCAATTCAATCAAAATGGGCATTTATAATTTTGAGAAACAGAGATGCATGTAGACTTCACTCAATACAAAGTTCAGTGAGAGCTCCCCTCAAGCATCTGGACATAATTACTAATTATTAATTGCTATATAATACTAATGGATACCCAGTAAGTCAACACCATATGATGTAATACATGGTGTACAGTACCTTTTACAGCTGCAGTGATGTAACTATACTCTGGGATCAGTTAGATGACCACCTAAAGCCATTGCCTGAATTTAGACTCACATACGAAGGAGTCGGTAGAAATTACCAGGAAAACTGGACATGTAGCATCTCTCCAAGGCATTTGAGCTCTCACGGTAGGTTTTTCCTCTTAAAATTGGATTAATTTACCTCATTGTTGCAGCCTCCCACATCTACCAGCCATTGCAGCTCCCGGATGTGGCCTGTGGCTGCTGCATCATGTGCTGGTGTGGCCCTGTTCGAGGCCCGGGCATCAGCTGCGAACCCCAGCTCGCTCACCAGGAACTGCAGGCACTCCAGGCGTCCACACCTTGCCGCATGGTGCACTGGGCCTGCACCTTGAGCATCAGTGATTGCAGGTGAGAGGTAACCAGAAGATGCCAGCTCCCTCAAGTTTGCAAGATCCCCTGCTCGAGCAGCCTGGATGGCCCGATGAAGCACCATCCCGTGCTGCTATGAGTAGGTTATGGCACACAGAACAAGCTGCCTAGAGCTCTTTGGCTCCCACCAGGGTACCATCTCTTTCTCACTCATGCTCAACTCTCATTCAATAACAAAAACTCATTCATTCATAGCCTCTTCCAGAGCCAGGAAAATGACACTCAAGCGGCAGCCAGCTGGCCAGCATGGCTATAGGGGAGAGAGGAGGGGGTCAGAGCCAGTGAGATAGAAAGGTAATGAAAGACGGGTGGAGGCACGGAACTTGTGGCCTCCTGCTCTCCTTTGTGTGCCAGTGACCATATGCTGGCACACACACCAACACTTCACTGGAGATGGGGGAACTGAGGCGGCACGGAAACATAAGTAATGGGAGAAGTCAGAGCCCAGGCATGGTGGATTACAATGAGTGTTGTTTGTTTTTTTACAACTATTTTAAAAATTCATCTCAGTGGGGGAATAAACTGATTATGAATTTGCAAGATTATAATCTACATTTTACAGTTGATTAGTGCAAAAATATTAAAAGTGTATTTTAATATTTTAATTAAATAATACTTACACACGGTGCCCCGACTCCAATTAGCTGATTAGCTACCTAATTCCATTACATGACGTGATGGAAGCTGAGTACAGTCATCTCACCAGAACATCACCCCTTAGGTCGCTTCAAGTTCTTCCCTTTTATTATTTATATTAAATATTTCATCCATTTTACACAATCAGTTAATGTAACAATAAACAATAAAAACAGATGATGTATTTTAATTCTGTACATCCGTATTTGACCTACATGATTTGACCTACAGGACTGTTTAGGCACATGAAAGCTGTCCGTCCATTTCTTCCAGCAGCTGCACAGTTTCCCTCAGATCTTCCACAACTGCATCCACATCTGCTCTGGTCGTGCCCCTGCCCACGCTCAACCTCAAGGCATTAGCTGCCACCTCTGAGGGGACACCACAGCTCAGAAGGATATGGGAAGGCCTGATGGACAGACAGAGTGCAGTGCAGGGGAGTTATCCAACCCGATCATTATGGTGTCTGGATGAAAGCATAACAGGTGAAAGAGGGCCTCTTTTACCTGTTTCCACTGTCTGAGTGGCAGGCAGCACCAACGCTGGCCAACAGCCTCTTACAGTTGGACAATACTCTCCAGCCTAAAGCAAGAGAGAGAGAGAGCAAGAGAGAGAACGAGAGAGGGAGAGAGAAATAAATCATTTAAAGCCTTTGTAGTTTACAAATAGCCCTGTGCAGGTCATGAACTGTCTCTGACAAACATTGGTGTAGGGTTAGAGGACACTGTTTTTGTACTGTCAAGGCAGACCAGACATACAACAGAGACGGAGGAGTCATGAGATCACCTTGTAATGTTGGGCCCAGGATGGACACGTTACATGTGTTAGGGAGCATAGCAGAGCCAGGGTATTGGCTGTTGAAGTGGATCTTGTCTTTAAAGACGGACTGAAAAAAAAAACATACTGATGGTATACTTTTTTTAATGCAGAAAAATGGAAGCAAAAGAATAATGTTAATGTAAGTTATAATTTTTAATCAAAGAACAAAAATACTTGTTAATCAAAGTCATAGTACAGTTCAAATGAACACAATCACGCCATGAACTGATAACATACAATTGACATCTATCACAGTTTCCATCTCTCTAAATGGATTCAAACTTACCTTCAGTCGTTCCTCCAGGTAAAGTTTGGTACTTTGCATATGACTTTCATAATCTGGCAGATTACAGGTCACTAGTTCCGCAGCCTAACAGACACATAATAAATCAGTTGCTACAAATGAAACATAATGACATTTTTGGTGTCTAAATAAAGAAACAATATGTATGCTATTTAAGTTACAAGTTGGTCACTTTCATCAAAAAAAATTATGTTTTGTCATATTTGACATTCTGACAGTACTACATGAATTAGATCATCTGTAATACGGAACAGAAACGTACACAAACAGCTGCAGACAACGCTGGCGCATAGTAGGTCTTGTTATACAATCCATTTGGAAGACACGTTCCACACATGGTAGTTAGTTATTTAGGGTTAGGATTAGGCTAACCCTAAATAATTGGGGAGGAACCCCCCCCCTTTGGCAAGTATCACAGCTTGGAAATGCTCCTTGTAGCTAGCCAAGAGTCTTTAATTCTTGTTTGAGGTATCTTTGCCCATTCTTCTTCCAAAAGTCTTCCAGTCTTCTATGAGATTTCTGGGCTGTCTGTCACGCACTGCTCTTTTAAGGTCTATCCATAGATTTTACATTATGTTGAGGTCAGGAGATTGTAAAGGCCATGGCAAAACCTTCAGTTTACGCCTCTTGATGTAATCCAGCGTGGATTTTGAGGTGTGTTTAGGATCATTATCCATTTGTAGAAGCCATCCTCTCTTTAACTTCAGCTTTTTCACAGATGGCATTACGTTAGCGTCCAAAATTTGCTGAAATTTTATTGAATCCATTTTTCCTTCTACTCGTGAAATGTTCTCTGTGCCACTGGCTGCAATACAACCCCAAAGCATGATTGACCCCCCCCCCCCCCATGCTTAACAGTTGGACAGAGGTTCTTTTCATTATTTCTGTGCCCTTTATTCTCCAAATGTACCTTTGCTTAGTCCGGCCAAAAAGTTCTATTTCAACCTGTTCATTTGCAAACTTCAAACGCAGATTTTTGTGGTGAGGAAGTAGAAGAGGTTTTCTTCTGATGACTCTTCCATGAAGACCATGTTTGTACGAGTATCTCTTTATAGTGGAATGGTGTACCAACTCCAGTGTCTCCAGGTCTTTCTGATGGATTGGGCAGGGGGGGTTGCATGCTAGAAACTCAGGGGGTGCCCAAACTTTTGCAGACACCATTTTTTTGTTTTCTGTTATTTTGAAAGTGTAAATGATGAAAATGAAATGTAACTTTTTGTGACATATTTTACGAATGTCTAATCTGTCATTTGATGCCTTTTGGAGATTTTTCCATCTTTTCCTGGCTTCTTTATGCACATTAATACAAATTTTTACCTGGGGTGCCCAAACTTTCGAGCCCCACTGTAGTATAGAATCCCAACCGCTTTTAATTTCTATACTTGAATAAGTAAGAGAATAAGTATATTGTTTGTCATAGAATCTGACATATTGAAACAAGTGTATATGAGATTCTGAACACTAATAAAATACAAATTAAAAAATAATAATAATGGCAACCGCTATGGTATTTTCAGCACTTGTGCAAAAATCTTATTGTTAAAGATTTGTGACCAACTACCAAACTGCTTTGACAAGACATTATTTTCCCCACTGAATTATGCATGATTAAATGAGGAAGATAAAACCTCCTTTAGAGTAAAGAATTCCAGGAATAAATACAGTATACAGAGCCAGAAACATACCTTTCCCAGACCAGCAATCATAGGTGTGTTTTCTGTGCTGTAATTTTCAGAAAGAGAGAACATATACCCTTATATTTAGATCTTGAACATTGTTTAATGCATATGTGGTACTTATCTTATAAGTAAGACAATGTATTATGTTACCCTGGTCTGAAGTTTCTCTCCTGTCCTCCTCCAAACAGCATGGGATACAAAGGTGTTTTCGTTCCAGGGCCGTTCACATACAAAGCCCCAATCCGAGGGGCATAGAACTACAAATGTTACAAAACCTGTCAATAACATGTATTAACATATTTGTGATGCCAAATAAAGATATTTTATGTAATAGGTGCTTGACCTTGTGTCCTACTATGGTGAGGTAATCCACTCCCAGTACACAGGCATCTACTCGGATTTTCCCCAGAGCCTGAGCAGCATCAGTGTGGAGCAGGATCCTGAGCCGATCAGTCCGCTTGTTGAGAGAGTTTATTCTCTGGCAAATCTCTTGGACTGGCTAACAAGAGATACAAGTTTCAGCATTTAAGGCACATTAGACTGCACTGTACACAGAGCTTTTTGTTTTAACATTGAAAATGTATCGATACAAAGAAGAATTTATCAGCTTCATCAGCACCTATTTCACCTTCACAAATTGAAGGATTGTTCTATTCTAACATCTTTTATGATAATAAAAGTAGAATTTCTCTAACAGCAGTGCTGAGAATACTAAAAGATACATTTACAGGTGACCGTAGAAAAGTCTATTTCTACCTTACCATGATGACTCCTGTTTCATTGTTGGCCAGCATGATAGAGATGAGACAAGTGTTGGGACGCACTGCAGTAATGATATCCTCCACCTCCACACAGGCAGTCACCTTAGACACAGGCACATATGTCACATCTGTAACAAAAACAGTTACCCAAGCAAGTCATGAAAGGGTATAAATGTAAGGAAGCTACTATAGAATACAATAAAAATATTCTCTGGTATTAATCTGAATAACATTTTACAGGATTGTCTCCTACCTGCCTTGCCATCTTTCTGCAGGTGTTCAGCTACTAGTTTGACCGAGTCATGTTCCACATTTGAGGTGATAATGTGAGGAAGAGCACTGGTGCCATTCTGTTGCCCTTCACCTTGCTCTGCAGCCCTGCAGCTTCTCCTGAAGTGTTCTACAGCAGTCTGAAGCACCAGATTATTGGCCTGAAAGAAGACTTGTTTACTATGAACCACTATTCTGCACAAAATATTTTCCAAAAATCACACAAAACTGATGTGTACAGTGGGGCTCGAAAGTTTGGGCAACCCAGGTAAAATTTGTATTAATGTGCATAAAGAAGCCAAGAAAACATGGAAAAAAACTCCAAAAGGCATCAAATGACAGATTAGACATTCATATAATGTGTCACAAAAAGTAAGATTTTATTTCCATCATTTACACTTTCAAAATAACAGAAAACTAAAATATGGCGTCTGCAAAAGTTTGGGCACCCTGCAGAGTTTCTAGCATGCACCCCCTTTGGAAAGCTGAGACCTGAGAGTGTCATGGATTGTTCTCAATCATCGTCTGGAAAGACCAGGTGATGTCAACCTCATCGGTCCACAGAACTCGTTCCCACAATGCGGGGAACGTCTATATGTTCATTTGCAAACTTCAAACGCTGATTTTTGTGGTGAGGAAGTAGAAGTGATTTTCTTCTGATGACTCTTCCATGAAGACCATGTTTATACGAGTATCTCTTTATAGTGGAATGGTGTACCAACTCCAGTGTCTCCAGGTCTTTCTGATGGATCGGGCAGTCTAACGTGGGTCTGGACTTGCTTTTCTCCCAATCCTGTGAGCTGTTCTGTCTGATATTTTTCTTGGTCTTCCACATCTTGCTTTAACTTCCACTGTCCCTGATGACGGCCATTTCTTAATTACATTCCAAACAGAGGATATTGGCATCTGAAAACACTTTGCTATCTTCTTCTAGCCCTCTCCTGCTTTGTGAGCGTCAACTATTTTCAGTTTCAGTTTTCTAGACAACTGCTTAGAAGAAGCCATGGTGCTGATTGTTGGGGGGGGGTCAGATGAGTCTGAGCATTTAAAACCTTAAGATTGACATCACCTGGTCTTTCCAGACCATGATTGAGAACAATCCATGACACTGTCAGGTCCCAGATTTCCAAAGGGGGGGTGCATGCTAGAAACTCTGCAGGGTTCCCAAACTTTAGCAGACGCCATTTTTTTGTTTTCTGTTATTTTGAAAGTGTAAATGATGGAAATAAAATCTAACTTTTTGTCATTTGATGCCTTTTGGAAATTTTTTCATCTTTTCTTGGCTTCTTTATGCACGTTAATACAAATTTTTACCTGGGGTGCCCAACAGACTGATTACCTCTGTTCCACCTGATGTGAAAATGATGTCTTCTGCTTTACCTCCAACCATTCTCGCCACACTCTCTCTGGAGTGATTAATTATTACCTTGGCTTTAGTACCTAGAAATAAAATTGATGTATACAAAAAGAACTTTATTGTTTGCATGCTGAAATTTTAACAATACCATTTGTTGGGTGCTGAGAAGGCACATTAGGGAAAGTCAGCATTAGCTTACTGATAGTAAATTATTTTCACTTGCTCGCTCGCTCACTCACTCACACACTCATTGATAAAGGTTTAAGTATTCTTCACCTGCTATATAATTGCTACTTGGGTTTCCCCAGGCATCCTGTAGGGCCTCAGAAACGGCTTGGATCACTTGTGGTTCCAGTGGAGATGTGGCATTGTAATCCATGTAGATCCTACATTACATAAGATACATTGGAGAGAAACGTTCTCTCATTTTGTGTTTAACAAAAACAGCAAGAGCATTAAAATCTAATTAATCTAATTTTGCATTCACTCAGCTTAACTTTCAGAGTAAATGACAGACTAATAAGACATGACCAAGCCTTCCTACCTGTCTAGACTCATTTCGGAATAATGTTGAAAGGTATGGCCAGTGAAGGTGGTGATGTCATCAGATTGTTTGGCCACAACACTCCTAGGGACAAATATGATATTACATATATTATAAAAATATTTAGCAGAATGGTTATGTCTACATTTATTAGTCAGGAAATATTTCCAAAAAATAACCAAGTTTTTATTGATATCGCTCCACTTTTAAATTAGTGAGAGTTGCATTTATTTTGAAAGCATGCGTGACTTTCGACTACAATGTGTATAAAGGACAGTAGTAGTAGTAGTATTAGTAGGTATTATTCCCAGCAGATGTAACACTGTATAGGCTAACTACTCCAATTCTAATCATTGCAGTATGTACTTAAAAGCCAACTGGGAATCAAACAGAGACTACAGCGGTGTATTAGACATTTGAAGCGTTAGCATAACACTGTCACTCTGTCAGCTCCCGGTACATGCCCGCTGTCAGCGGCAGCTGGGACAGGTACCGCTAACGCTATAGCTCCTCACTAACGTTAAGTTATCGGGTAGCTTCCTGGTGCCAACTATGCTTTAACGCACGAACGGGTAAAATAACTGGGACATTAGCTAAAACAACATGTCCCTTCCCTGGAAATGCCTGCGAGACCGGGATGATATTTAGCCAGCTGACGCTAAATTACGGTAAGTAACATCTGTTAACTTTAGCTAAGGCTAACGTTAGCAAGTGCTGCTAAATCATTTTTGCTAGTATAATTACATTTAACTGTTAATCTGCTTTCAAGCTGTAGTTTATGAATAAGATATTCTGCCGTGTCCGTGTGACACGGCAGGCTGAAATTCCTGGCTTTGTGTCTAACCTTGTGAAGTGATGTGAAGGTGTCCGGATAGGTTTACTACTGTCTGTGTCAATCATTAGCTAGCTAGTGACTAGCCAGTATGTATGACTGGACCGGATGAGACAGCAGTACTCCGCTGGGTTGCCAGGTGTCTTAAAGGGAAAGCTGCAAATAAATGAAATATTTCAGGGAACGCTAAAACTATTTTAATTGACCCATTATATATATATATATATATATATATATATATATATATATATATATATATATATATATATATATATATATGTATATATATATATATATATACGGTTGTTAGCCTACAGAGTTGCCATGTCTGCATGCCAGCTTTTTGGGACTTTAATTAATTTAATTATTATTACTTATTTATGTCTAAATCGTCATCTACTAACGTTAGATTTGAATTTAATTCATCCTTCTGGTTCTTGTGCTGTAAGTACACAGTTTATCCTGCCTTTTGAGTTGTAACATTACAGGTAAAAAAGAAAAAGACTTAATGCTTTTCGCTTTTACTTATGTGCTAAGGTTATATACAGTGAGGAAAATAAGTATTTGAACACCCTGCTATTTTACAAGTACTCACACTTAGAAATCATGGAGGGGTCTGAAATTGTCATCGTAGGTGCATGTCCACTGTGAGAGACATAATCTAAAAAAAAAATACAGAAATCACAATGTATGATTTTTTAACTATTTATTTGTATGATACAGCTGCAAATAAGTATTTGAACACCTGTTTATCAGCTACAATTCTGACCCTTAGTATGCCTTATTATACAAATAAATAGTTAAAAAATCATACATTGTGATTTCTGGATTATTTTTTTTAGATTATGTCTCTCACAGTGGACATGCACCTACGATGACAATTTCAGACCCTCCATGATTTCTAAGTGGGAGTACTTGTAAAATAGCAGGGTGTTCAAATACTTATTTTCCTCACTGTATATAACCTTAGCACATAAGTAAAAGCGAAAAGCATTAAGTCTTTTTCTTTTTTACCTGTAATGTTACCACTCAAAAGGCAGGATAAACTGTGTACTTTCAGCACAAGAACCAGAAAGATGAATTAAATTCAAATCTAACGTTAGTAGATGACAATTTAGACATAAATAAGTAATAATAATTAAATTAATTAAAGTCCCAAAACACTGGCATGCAGACATGGCAACTCTGTATTCTGCTTCTATATGGTAACAACCGTGCAATAAAGTCAACTCATATTTTTTTGTGCTGCTTGGTTACAACAACAAATACTGAACATGGGTCAATATTCTATAAAGAAGAGGAGTCCACACTTTGTGTTGCATAATTTTCAGGTTTATTTAATATATGACAATGTGTTTAGTGTACACAAACAATTGACGCTAACTCCAACACTCAGAGACACTGACTGAACTACTGCCCATTTAAGATTTTGCAAATGGGTGCAGCTTTATAATACACTGTTCACAGCAATCATGTTTATATACAATGCAAAATAATTTGGAGAAGGAAATAAACAGAAAGCAACTGGTGACATTTGAAAACAAAGAAAAGAAAAAAAGATTAGATGTGGAAGCACAAAAATGTAAATGATATTCCTTCAAAAGGGGAAGGGAGGTATTAGAAAAAGTAGATTTTGTAAAGACTGTCAGAGCATGATAGTTATATTGAAAAAGGAGTAAGTGTGACAGTAAGGTTACCTGCAGCATTACTCTGTACAAGAGGCAATCACAGGGCCATCACAAACCAACATCCCCTCACACGTCAGTGGACAGATAATTACAGGTATATCCCATTACCTCCATTTGGTTCCCTGATAGTAACCAACCTCCAATCAATAAGGAACCAGACTGTGAAAACAAAAGACAGGTCAACATAACCACTGCAGCAAAATAAGTATTTTCAAATATCAACATACATTCAGTGGGATTTTTTTTTGTGACTGCACCAACAAAACTTTGGTCGGCTCAAATGTGAAGCACATTAAAATGCCCAATGAAAACACCAAGACCAATCTCAACACAGATCAGACTGGAGCAATTCCGGGCTCGCATTGTAAGATTTTTCATTTAAATGAGACAGAAAGGAGTGCTTGAGACAGTATAATGTACATAACAGCAGGGCATTCCCTCAATGTTGATGCTATACCCAGATAAATTACAACTGCAGTCTCTGCCAACACAGGCTGTGATAGACTTTGATCGTAACATTGATCACAGGACTTGCTACACAACAAGCTAAAGATATTAACAGACATTTGACTGTTTGATTAGCCACAACTACTGACAGTTATGTGTATGGTTGTAAAATGTTTTGAGTGGATCACTCCAGAAATATGTCCGCAACACACAGAATACAAAAATATGTTTATAGTAGAGTAAGGTATTGAATGGATTACCTCAGCAACAAAAATAAAAACATACTGAATTGCTGTTACAATTTAATCCCCTGCTAAATATATTATTCTTGCGCTTTTGTGTGATTGGAGATGTTGTCCTAGTATGTAAGTGAAGTGTCATACTGTCAGCAAGCATGCGCTCTAGGCTGGCTAACCTGAGGCATGCTTATCAATCAACCTTCACACAACTACTCCCAAGCTGCAACTGTACCTAGTTTTTCAACAGGTTCAATTTTTGGATTAATAATCAATTTGAATGAAAGGCAGTAGAAAAAGCACAGTAGCAATTTTCATCAAGAAACAGATGAAGGGAAAGAACAGTTATACAGTCTTTCAGCCTGCACTTTGAAACAGTCAACAGTATTGATTGTTTTCCAATCAAAACATGATAGGTAAACACAATAATATACATACTGTATGTACAAACATAAAGTATTCTCTGTGTTATGGACATTCCATACTATATGACAGCTGGTTGCCATATTAGATATGTAACATTCATACCTTATTATCTGAATATGTAAGTAGTGATGATGATGATGATGATGATGAGGAAAGCAGGAAAGTGATGTGATCTGCAGACACTTCCAGAACAGTACTATAGCAGCATGGAGGATGTAGTTTCAAAGCAACTGGTGCAGAGGCATACTGTACAGTATGATTGAAAAGAGAGGCACTACATTTAATCAATATAAATATCATTCAGAAAACCAGTTCCTTATTCTGTACTGTGAGGAACAGTTTGTACTTTTGTTCATTTATCAAGGTAGCTTTGTGCAGCTGAAGATGGTCACCACCTTAATATTCTCTATCTAACAATACTTTGACCTTTTAGATGTATATTAGTCGGGTCAAAGGTCATGTACAATTATCCTAATCATAAAGAAGATAGTATTATTCAATAGATCCTCAGCACAAAGAAAGTGGCCAATCAAAATGATTAAACTGTTTAAATAGCATTAACTGCACAGGGACAAGGTTGTATTATTGAAACATTTAAGGAACTCATATTAAAAAGTGCGGTGTGCAGAAATTGCACGGTACTACTACTTTAGAAATATAAATGTCTTTGTAAATAAATACATGCAGAAATAAATAATACAGCTGTTAAATATCTAAATATATCACATTTTAAAACAAATAAAATTCAGGTAGAGAATGAGTTTAAATTGGGAGGCTTAATGGTGATGACATTTGATTAGTTATGAATGTGAATGTAAATACCCTTGGTGCTCCTACAAGTAGCTAAACGACATGGATTAATCAAAATGCTGAAAGAACATGATCTATTATGCCGCTTGTTTCCCAGGCCGTGTGTGTTTCAAAGTTTTAAGAAGAGGAGACAGATGTCCGGATTTATAGACAAAGAAAGAAAACAGAATTAATCTAAAGAGTTACACTCACCTTTCATTTTTTTTAATTTATCGTGTATTTTCTAGCTGTATGTTGTATGCAAACCAGGTTAGACATTGTATATATAGCCGTAGACTCGAGAAGAATCTGCATGATTTTCTATTTACTGCAAATTAGCAATGAGATCCTCACTGACATGGTAGCTTTAGGTAAAAACAAATGCCACAGCATTTTTTTAAGATGTAAATGTATAAGGCTTGATGTGTCACTGACAACAACTACAGTACATTACTATACGTATGTGTTCTGAGATAAGAAACTGTTGCTACTTTCTCCATTTTCTTCAATCATCCAGCTATGAATAAACTCCAGTACTGTACAGTGACAGCTGTTTGAAGAGGTTCTTCAGACTATAAGACCCACACTGCAGCAAGGGCCCGACACGGAATGGGCGCTTTGATGGTTGTTGGTGACTGTGGAGGCGGGGGGGGGGGGGGGGTAGGGCTCAGCACAAGGTTAGGGATAAGGACAAGGATCTATGTACATGTTTAGTCTCTGCATTCATTCTTCTCTCATGAGAGTCTTGTTTCACATCCTCATTTGTCCGGCTCGTCTTCTGGACAGCTTTGACCTGAGAGGCAGAAAAGATGTAGTATTTGTGTAGCTGTGGTGCGTAGTTTCTGTCTCCCCCCATGAGGAATAGTAACTCATGTGGCAATGGCTTGATTGTAACAGACGTTCAGTATTATAAAGGTTAAAGATATATTTCCCAATTAAAAGTGTGTTTACTTTTACCTATTACATTATATATTTTTTTTACCTGATAGTTCCAGCAAGGAGAGGATTGAACGCATACAGCCAGTCATGCATCTCTTTGTCATTAGTGGCTTGAAGCAATATTCCACGATGTTCTGTACACACGGCGAATGTGTACGGGGTCTGGTGAAAAAGACAAAACAGCTGAGGGTTTCACCAAATAAATAGCAGAAAGAGGGAATTTTGGAGAGTTTGGTTAATCACCAACCTTCAGCATTGCCTGCTGGTCCTCACTGTACTCCACCTGGGCAGAGGAGAGGTTGAGGATAGCCCGCTCCACAGCGTCTCTCTCTCTGTGTTGTAGATGTAGACGTACGGCCGCCGCACAACAACATAGCGCTTCACCCATCCGTTGGTTTGTGGCTCCAAGAAATGTAAGTAACCCTTCTTTGACACAATGGGGCTGCAAAAATAGAGATGAAATATCACCACATGTAAAACCAAAAAGGATGTCTCCACAGCAGAGAGTTACTGTGGCAGACTCACCTGACTCTAATTTCCTGGATATCAGGAACAAATTTGCGGGTCCGTAGTTTGGTTTCAGAGGCTCCGTTGATGGACTTCTTAGCCTCTGCGTCCTGCTCTGTGTTAGGACTAAGGCTGACGGCACGAGAGCGAGGCATAGGGACTCTGCCGTACAGAAACAAGATGCTTATGAGCCTGGGACCTAAGCAGCTACCTACACCTTTCCATCCAGCTGCCAGGGCTTTTCATCATGGTATCACGCTACCAAACATTTTATTCTGAAAATAACCAATGTGGCTAATCCAGACTGTCACACACAACAAAGGCTACCATGGCTGCCAAGGATGACAATTATTACATAACAATTGCCAAACAAGTTAATCAGGACTGACCTGAGTTCAGCGTTGCCATAGCAACCATCAACCAGCGAAGGGCATGTTGAGGAGGGTGTGATTGTGTTGAGAGCAGAGATTGAAGCAGAGTCTCTTAGCATTGTGACTGACATCTCTGAGATCTGTAACACATAAAAACACAGAGATGCATGCTCGCTTAACTGTGAGGAACCAAAAGACAACCCGATTATTTTGTGTGTGTAGGTTAAAATGGAGTGTTTGAGCGCTACCTTGCTTTCACTGGCGCTGACACATACAAGGCTGTATTCTCGGTTAAAGGAGTGAGTGAGCAGCCGCAAACACTGTGTATAAAGGACAGATAGCTTAAAATATCTTCTAAGGTTAGATACAAGATACTGTAAGGAAAATCATGACATGAGTTAGATAAAATACCGACTTGATGTGACAAAGATCATAGAACAAGACAAATTCTTATTTGCCAACAAAATACAGTTAAGACTGCACTAAGTCAAACGTGAAAGTAATGATGGCTGACCTTAGCAGCGAGCTCCCTCTGCCTCTCAGTGATGATTTCTGAGCTGGAGCTGCCCTCCTGGTCAACGTCGGGGGGTTGAGGAGACTCACTCAGCTCCTCAGTGATGCAGGTCTGCAGGGACTCCTGGCCCATGAGCAGGGTAGACTCCAATTTCTCCCTTAGCAGGAGGTAATGTTTGGTCTTCTCCACCTGAGAGAATAGGTGGGGGGGGGGGATGTCACAATCATTGACAATGTCCCTTGCTGAAACTTAGAGAAAGTTGTCTGCAAGGAACTTTTGGAAATTGTAAAGGAAAAAAGTTTATTTGACAAATTCCAGTCTAGCTTCCATCAGAGGCACAGCTGCTTTTAATACCATACATCATAATATTTTATTATGTCTGAGGAGGTGGGTTGGGACATCTGGTAATGTATAGCTCTTGAATGGTTGTCTTCCTACCTTACCTAATCGTAACTTGTTTGTATCTGTTATCTGATTGTGCTTCTTAAACTGTGGAGCTCCTCAAGGATCTATCCATGGTCCTGGCTTATTCTCCCAGTACATGCTCTCATACTTTGGGATTTGGGATGACTGTGTCTCTTATCATTGCTATGCTAACGATACAGTATCCTGTTTTATGTATTTGTGAAACGAGCTGAATTTTCCACTTTTGCTTAATTATTACATAATTGTTTACAGAAGTTTATATACTGGATGTCTCATGTTTTTCTGCAGTTAAATCACAACAAAGCTGAAGTTCTTGTCTTGAAAACTTACATGTGCACTTAGGTTCCCTGGCTTCTAACCCTAACCCTATTATCTATCAATTAATTAAATGTTTTTTTTTACCTAAGAGCCTAAAGAACCACAGTAACAGTATGCTTAGACACATTTATGTTGAAGGCTGATGACTGCACTAATACATTTTGTTAAAAAAAAAAACCCTCCTAGAGACGCACCAAGAGCCACCACATCTGTATAAAGGAATCCATCTGAATCCAATTCACCAATTACGACCAATGACCAAATGTCAATTTATTTAAATGTTTAAAAATCTTTCTTCAGTTGAAAATAGCAGTAACTTTGCTATAAAAGAAAAGTAACCAATGCCCTCACATCTTGAAGGAGGCTGAGTTTCTCCAGCTCCCACTGGTGGTCCAGAATGAGGCTGTCACTACGGGGCCTCCACCCAGCCAGGTTCTCCTCCCCACGGACGTAGGCCACTGAGGTGTCCAGCACCCGCCTGCGTCTCCTCTGCATACCTGGAGTGGTTAGGCGCAGGGTTAGAAATGATGCACAGGTAAGCTTAATGCGAAATAGTGACTTTGTCTTGACGCTCACCTGGGCTTCCTGCCTCTGCTAGGTTACATAGGCTGACCTCATAAACTCCAGTTACACGGTTTCTAGAAAAAGACAGATCTCTTTATCAAAAGCGCGAGAACAGGAGCTGCATGATGTTTTCATAGTTTGAAGTTTCAAACTCACCCATCTGCCGCTCTCAGGCTTCCAGTACCAAAAAGGTTTCGAATAGAGCGGGAGGCTGAGAGCTTTGTGTCTCGAGAGTAAAACACCATGCAGATATCTTTGGTTATGATTGCAGGCTGAAGGCAGTTCTCCATCTGCAAGTGATAAAACAGGAGGGGTTTTCTGACATTGATCTTGTAGAGTAATTCACCTCTGATACTGTAAGAGATAATTTCTCTCATGAATGCAGGCACTGTGCTGTACCTCCAAGTAGGCTGATAAGGTCATGTAGCTTTTCTCTCCATACGGAGTGACTCGGTTTAAGAGCAGGGAGTTGTGCATGGAGCTATCCCAAGCGGCCTCAAAGCGGTAGAAAGTCCTGAGGTGATCCAAGAAGCCAAGAAAATAAATCAGTGATATAATCAGCGGTCAAAATGTATTGCCTTCTATCGAAACAACAAATTAGGAGCAAAACAACATAGATGTAATATGTCTATATATTGTATGTATATATCTAACATAATAACAATACTTCAATAATCAAAAATATTTCACATACAGAAAGACGTAGACTAAAATATGATTTGATAAGACAATATCATTAGTAAATACAGTCATAGTCAATTTACTTTTGGCATTGTACAGTATTTAAACATTGTAAGTATTCCTAAAATTGCAATACAACAGTGCCAATGAAATATTTTTGCATGCAACATGTTTACTCAGTTTTTGCTCTGCCTTGTACAAAACCGCACAGAAAAACTAAGAGCTGAGATGACAATTAGTACAGAAAAAGGAGGAGGGGGTGAGAGGCAGCCAGACAAAATGAGGGACAGGGCAGGGAAATACCTATGGTCAACTCCCAAGGAAATACTGTGAGGAAGAAGAAATCAGCAAAAGAATAGAAAGTGAGAGTCAGGTAGTATGTTGCAGTTGTGCGCTTGTGTGGCTGGGATGGTGTTGGTCTTTTTTCACTCTGTTATCTCATTATCTAAACACTGCCATGGATTGTACAGCTCACCTAACCCCAGGTCAAATAACAGCACATGACCATTAAAAACAATACTGCTTTCTGTTACGCCTTTGATTTATTCCATATACGTTAAAGTACACCATTTTTCCTATTTCCCATGAGGTGAAATATTCACACACTGAAACCAGTTATCCTTCTGGCCTGAATCCTGGTACAGCCTTAAATATAAAAAAGATAATCCAAACATAAATTGTAAAAGGAAACTAATGTTTCTGTAAACCATAAAAACAGGCTGAAAGAACTCTTCATTAGGTTCAGATGTTGGGCCCACTAGCCTTGGACCGAAGTGACCTTGTGGGAAAGTGAACAATGTGTCACCCAAAAGAAAGCAAACAGCAATGAACTGAGTTGACTCTAGTAAAGAGAACTCACTGCTGCCATGTGTGAATAAAGGGGATTCAGTGTAGAGATGGCCTGTTTTTTAAGTAATTACGCGCACACACACACACACGCAAAATGGCACACTTCTTTCCCAGTAGTAGAAAAGTGTTCTCTTACACTACAAGGAAGCAATTTCCTCTTTGCGCTACACCAACATGTGATTCTCTGTGTTTTACTACCTCCTAAAAATGCAGGATTGAAGTCATGCTGCTGGCGGAACATGTGAGTAGCCATTTGTTTCTGGTCTTTGGCAGAGTTTCACTGAGGTACGAGATTTTAAAACTATTCACAACATTGCAGCAATTTTGAACAAAGTGCTACTGGTGATGTAATGGTTCACTGGATTAGATTTTAATAGCCGCATTTTAATAGCTGCATTTATATAGCTGCATTTTAATAGCGTGCCAGAATGGGTACTGTAAATGATGTGAGCCATATAACAGTGTATTACAGGATGACTAGTGTTCCTGTTAATGTTCTGTAGCTGTGATGAGAAGTCCTCTCTCTCATGATATTAAATGCAAATAACAAAATCATAACCATGGATTCCAAATATTGCTCAACTGCAAAGGTCAACAATATGAAAATAATAAACAGAGTGGATATTTTCTGAATATTCTTGCTCAGTACAAGGATGCATCCCTTTGCCCTTGTTGTTAAAAATGTACTGTGTTGGGGCGCCTGTTTCGCTCACCTGGTAGAGCAAGTGCTCATATATGGAAGTTTACTTCTCTACGTAGTGGCTGCATGTTCGACTCCGACCTGCGGCCCTTTACTGGATGTCATTCCACCTCTCTCGCCCCTTTCATGTCTAAGCTGTCCTATCAAATAAAGGCCTAAAATGCCCCAAAAAATAATCTTAAAAAAAAAAAAAAGTACTGTGTTGTTATAATGGATCACTACTGACGTCTACTGGCAAGTATTGATACCTCTTATCCATACTGTTGGATGTGACAATGCTGCTTTTTAAATTTAATCTGACTGTGAATAAAACAACATCTGTAAACAATCAGGAGAAGGGCAGAGTAAAAAGACACTTTTTAAATGTTTGTAACATTTTAAAATTCAGTTTTTATCCAAAAGAGCAATAGAAAAGTGAACAAATTTTGACTGTACACTTTCTAAAATCTGCCTCATTAGATCCTTCCTGCAGCAACTGCTGAAGTGGAAACAAAGAGAGCAATACTGGCCCCACGACACCTCCAGCAGAGACACAGCCAAGGACAATCCATGTGAAGCAAAGCGAGCCATGCCGAACCTGTCCATCACAAACTGCAGCCTGATAACAGCTCAAACACACACCCAGCGCAGCAAGAGAACCGGGGACATGCAGAATCACATCCCTCACTTCTCATGAGAAGGGGCAAAACAAAGAGGCACAGATGAATCACTGACAATAATGGTAGAGTAATACAGAGGGAAACAAAACACTGGAGGCTGAGTATGAAAGACAGGGTGTAGAGAATGTTAGAAAGATGAGGTGTTTATGTAACTTAACAGCATAAAAAGAGAGGCAAAATAAGATACCTAGGCATGTCCGAATCAAGAAACTGTCTGCAAAAGCAAAAAACAACATTCCGTTAGTGGACTGGAGGGAGAAAAATGTTAGCATCCATATATACCTTGATGTTAGTCTCTGCAAGACTGAGCAGAGACCACACTGTGCCAGAGCCTGCCCGGTGCTGAGCCCTTAAACCCAATTCTTGGCCATAGAGGCCATAGCAGGACAAACATTGAGGGCTAAAAACCCCAAGGGTGCAGCACCAGGGTCAAAGAAAGGCTGGTCGAATGGGGCCACTGTACAGTGCTGCTTGGAGCATTTGGTTGATTTTGATTAGAACTCTGTGAACCCAGGTCTGGATGGTGGTATTGCCGGTATTGTTAGGCTTTTTGGAGAGTGGTTGAGAAAGCAGAGGGATTAAGCAATGAGCCAAAAACAGAGGGTCACAAAAATAATACAGTTAATACAGCCATACAAAAAAGTTAAAACAGCCATAAGTAAAACGGCAAAAATACTTAACAGTTGTAATTAATTGAATAATTTTAGCTAAAGGACGTAGAAAATGTACACTGATAATTGTTTATATAATACACTGTAAATACACTGTGACGGCATACTGTATGACACGTGCTACCACTTAGTTACTGTGCCACCATACAGTGGTGATGTTAATATTAGGGGACTTTTGATATCAAAGACAAACCAGTGAAGAGTTCATTGTTTTTTTTATGCCAGTGATAAACTGTGTTTCTTGAATAAACATGTTACCTGCACAACATATCAGTAGTTGCCAAAACACAAGCTTGCATTATAGGGACGAAACCTAGTGCCCTCTACTGGCCGGCTGCAGAACAACATAAAACATTACACTTGGCACCAAGGCCCATCTTGTTTGTGGAAACCTCAGTGCATACCTTTTGCTTATACTATTTTAGTCACAAAGATATGCCTCATTTATGTTGTCCTTTGGTAAATTTTAGGATGTTACTTAAACATACTGTTTTCATTCCAGTATGATATTAGCAATGGCATTGGCCTGTTGGGTTGTTGATTCCTGTAGTTGTGAGTTTCATTCAGGCCTCATCTGCACCTTCTTTCTGCTACTCTATAAACTAGGCTGCAATCACACAACACACCCGAAACACCATCTATAGGGCTTTAAATTAGACCTTACATACAGTAGGTTAGTGCATGAAGTTTGTCATTGTTTTCTCCAATCTGTGATTCTTAAATATCAAGAGTTAATTAAGGGATTTAATAAAGTGATGATGGAATGTTGTATGTCCAATGGCATCATATTGAGTCAAAATACTGATAATTTAAGTTTTGTTAGTGATTTTACACTATGCAGTGACACATGCTGCTGGAGTTAAATTAAGTTAAAGACATGAATTTTAATATCATATTGTGATGCTACTGTATTAATTATTTAATTAATGCAATTCATTCAGCGGTGAGATACAGTGTAGTGACTTGTGCTTGGTGCAAATATGTGGCTCTATAATCAGGTCAATGTTGGGGTTAGTGGATATAATCATGGCAGAGAGATGAGATGGGTTAAAGGTGAGGTGATGAACAGAGATGCAACATGAAGACAATCAAACAAACAAAAAGCACAGAGTAACACAGAGGAGGGTCGCACAGCCAGCATGGACAAGTGAATTCATAACTACTGAAGTGGCAAACTTAAGTTTCAAGAATGACTCTTAAATAACTCTTTTGATTCACTTTGCTTATGGTCACTCTGGATGTTGTACTGTATGTGTAGCCTCCTGAAATTAGAGAAAGGAAACTATACTCATGCAGACACAGTTATAAAGATTACAAAAGTAGGTTTGTTATAACATTCAAGTTGTGCATCGTCTGCCATGCTTTTTTGTTTTGACAAGTAAAGCTGGATTACGATGCCATGCATTTGCCCGTGTGTTCCATTGTAAGATTTGCCACAACAGTAATAAAGTGAGGTCCTCAGATAACACTGCTGTTGACGTAAAAATCAGAACAAACGTATATGCAGACTATATGTGCCCACTAATTTTGAATTCCCATTGAGCATATACTATATTGAAAATCTCTTAAAAACCTACAAAATATGGACTGGCCCTGTGATATACTTCATTTGCAAAGATCTGACTGTTTCTCTCAAATGTCGACACCAGTACGTACCGGTCTTCTTGCATGGGCCTGACATACCCAGCAGACAGGATGTTGAGAGAGAGAATATTGGGGTCAATGATGGTCTCATCAGCTTCAGGGGTGTTGCGGAGACGACCTAGGAACACACAAGTACCTCAGTTAAAACAGCACATACAAACAATAATATCACTGTTGGTGCAATGTTTGGTTTTCAGGTGTTAGAAAGCATGAAAACCAAACTAACCCACAACAAGCTCACGGATGTCCTTCCATTCCATGTCACCTCCTGACTCATGTACAATGGTAACAGTGATTCTCCTCTGGAGGCCCTGTGGTTGTCAAGAGAAGACAGACAGCCAAGAAAGAAAATGAGGTATGGTTATGATTAGTTCATTAAAAAATCATCCAAATATTATATTTGCTCACAGTGTGATTGACTTACCTGGTGCAGTAGGAATGTGCCATGACAAGGCATTCCTCCTCTGTGGTCCACCACTGCAGGGATGTAGCTGGGAGGACACAGATGAAACCAGCTTCACTGATTTGTGCATGTGCCAGTGATTAACAATGCTGGAGACATTTCAGGATCATAATAATAATAATAATAATAATAATAAACAGATATTATTTCATGGAAAGCTCTGCCAAAACCAACTGCTCTGGGTCACCCCTTGACCCAGTAAACTCACTCTCCAGTGGCCTCCAGCTCGCAGATCTCAAAGAACACCATGAGATCATATTTGCAGTGACAGGGTCCTGCCTGCGGGCGGGTCATCGCTGTCAGCTTGGTGGCAGGTACTGTGTTGAAAAAGGAGATAGAGAGTACAAGACAGGAAGACAGGTTGAGCGTAGACAGAGAGCATACTAGTGGCTAACAGCAGGGAGCTGCTCTAAACCTACAAAGGAAGGAGAAAGGGAAGAAGAAAGGACATCAGTGATTCTGGAAAGAAAGGAAGCCACTTAGAAGGCGCTCCTTTCCTTCAGCAAATTTATAGGCAACTCTGCAGTCGTCTCTTAAAGGAGAACACCACTCAAAAACCTTTGTTTCCTTCTGATTTAACAAATGTATTCATAAAGTTCAGAAATGAACAGCATTCTCCTTTAACAGTATTGATATCTCCACAAGAGTTTAAGAGGGAACTGTAAGGAGAATCCACCACGCAGGACAGTTAACACACAGTACACCAGAGAGCCAATCCACTTGAATCCTGACACAAGAAAACTACCTTTTAATATCAAAATTAAATATTTAAAAGTATAACAGCTTGTACTAGTTAATGACCAGTGGTAACAGTAATACAAACAATAATTTGAAATCTTTGTTCTTTTCTGTGACACTTTTTCCTTTTCTACAGGAAGGACATGTCACAGTATCAATTAGAGAACATCGACCCAATAGCTAGAAGACCTTAGTGTTAATTTGAGCAATACTTTAGCTAAATTGATGCTTCTTGTTACAACATCTTGAATCTCTACATAATAATATTAATTGTAATGTGACATAACAGTTGCTTTGGAATATTTTTGAAGTCACCACAATAAACACTTGATATAAAAAGGCTTTCAGTCACAGGATTCTCTTGGATCGGATATCAATAACCAACCCGGCTTCTGAGCTTTAATAACTGAACAGACAGAAGTGGGTGGAGCTGTCAGCTGAGCTCGCTCAGTTCCTTCCAGTAAGAAGGAAGCAGCCAAGCCAGCAGCAGACAGAGCGTGGTCTGACAACGAGTCCACCAGCGTCCCATTGAACACATCTGGGACCAGGTATCGGATCAGGTCCAGCGATTTCTCCCGGTCTGGCGAGGCGTCAGAGTCAACTGGTCATACCCAACAACATGAGGCTAAGATGACGTGACTTGCATGGAGACCAGTACAAAGACAATACTAAATAAGCAAAGTAACTTTGCAAGGAGTTTTTTTTACCTGGCTTGGACAGAGGCATCACTCGTGGGAACTGTCTTCTGCAGGGACGTAGTGGACTGGGAGTGGAAATAACACACAATCATGTATCATTTCATGAAAACAACACTAAATACATTGCATCTTTGTCCGAGCAGTAAATCAGCTCAGACTTCCTTGCCAAGTACCTGATGACGTCTTTACAGAGTGGAAGAAAAGGCTGTTTCTGGTAGTGTCCAAACACTTCAAACACAATTGGCTGAGTCTTGATGTAGTCAACAAAGGATTTAGTCACTTCAACAGCAATCTATAAAAACAACACCATGATGTTAAAACAACCTATTTAAGCTTCACAGCTCATCACTGGACAGACTGGCTGATACGTCTTACATTCTGCACATGGTAGAAGCCAAGAGGGGGACCGCGGCCTGTGTTTTTTAGGGGCTCAGTGGAAAAGGCCTCATCATGGCGGTGGATGAAACTGAAATCAATCCAAATTGCATAATTTACATATGAAACTGTAAAAGGAAATGAATAAATATTGACCATCGTGGGAAGGATGTACAATGAAAAATGTTGATGAACTACTTACTTAAACTGGCAGAAGATATCAGCATATTCTGCAGAGATGCTGGAGGCTTGAAGGACAGTCACCCTGAAGGTAAAAACATTACCAATCTTCAGGTGCTCCAGAGTTGTGTCAAGCGGGCCATCCAGACTCTTCAGCGGACTCTCCAACTCATCTGCACCAGCTGTTAGGAGCGCAAAATAAAAATCAGACACTGGTTAAAGTTGGCATTGCAGGCAGCCAGGTTGTTTTCTGGCAGCATGAACGATGGATGGATGAGGTTGGACTAGGATTTGGGGCACTGACTTTGTCTGATTTGGGCCAAGTATCACCTGCTCCCTGTTTTGAGCTAATTCCATTGGGAGTCATTTACGCAGAAAGCATCAGTCTGGCATGACTCTTGTAGCCAGGTGTGCCAGATTTAGGCCACACTTGGGCCGAGTCGGACACAACACGCACTGTACACGCACACATACTCAAACACACAAAACACGTGACAATCACTCATAAAACAGCATTACCCGCACATGTGTTATTGTTGACCTCATCAGCTGAGGGTCCCAGTTCTGCATTCTGCCCCTCCCCCTCCACGATACGAAGCTCTTCCTGTGAAATCCCTGTACGGGACAGTCCTACAGAGCAGGACTCGGACTGGAACTGCAAAAGAAAGTTGCAAAACAGACTGGTTAGCAGGGTAGTATTTACAGGTGAATCCTATCCTGTATGTACTGTGTTGTGATTGTCTCTACCTTTTCATACTGCTGATCCTCAAATGAGATTTTGGCAGTGCCTGACTGCCTTACTCCTGAGCCATAGTCGGGAGCTTCCTCATCAGCTGGAGGGAAACACAAAGCACCTTCACTTCACTCCCTCAAGAAGTCACACACTGCCTGTCCTTTCAAACCCCTCATGCCCTATTTTCGACAATGGTGAGGCCTACGATCCGAGCCTTACCTGATATAGCCTGCACTGCCACTCGGAGGAAGCCCTTCACTTCCCCCTTCTCGCTGACAATGGCCACGCGGTGGACGAGAGGAACTGGGTACAGCAGGTTACTCAGATAAACAAAAGCCCTGGATAGGAAGCAGAACAAGAGAGAGAAATAATAAAAAAGATTACAAACAACCAAGTTAGGAGACGACTCACACTTGATCAAATTTCACTGAACTGGACAACAGAACACAGAGCTGCAAAGCAACCAAAGAGAAGCTGGGACTGCTCTTGCGATGGCCATGGCTGCCCTTTACTATCGCTTTGTGGGGGCTTTTCCTTACCATCTATAAATAATGACATTATCAGGACACGTATGGCTCACATGCAGTATCACTTAACATTTGTATTGTATGGATGAAAGCTTGGTGAGGCTAAGGAGCATGTGTGTAAGGGTCAACTTTGAATTCTTTAAATGATTGCAAAATAATGAGCAATGAATTCCATTCCTGAAATAGTGTTTTTTTGCATTGCTTAATGATTATATGCTTCTGCACTAAAATGTGCATCATGCCTAAATATAAAAACACTATACTTTAATCAAATGTACAGAGCCAAAATGAGCACTTGAGGCATTTTGTTTTTGCATTAGACTTGAAAATACTTCAGCCTAGTGGCAAAGACTAACTCTTGACGATACAAATGCGGGAATCAACTGCACTATAAATGTTCCTATTTTCTGGTTTCTCAATCTCTAGTTTTTAGCTCCAATACTTGATCTTGCAGTCAAGGACCACATTTTCCACAAGCTAATAGTGTTAGACATTTAAGGGTGGAGAGTGTAAAAAGGGAGAGGCTTATGACAAGATTGGTGAGGTGCAAAGAAGGCATGCTCAGGACAAAAAAGGGTGAACAAAAATGCTTTCAACTTCTCGACGCAAAGGAATCAAAAGCAAATGGAACAGAAATCATCATACGGAACATGGCTCAGCTTGAATAAAAACTGCCAACAGCTTGATATACTGTATGCTACACCAAAAAACAACAACGAATAACATCAAAAATCAATGTGCACCTCCTAGGACGAAGTGCTAATTTGTGCAAGAGAGGGGCACTAGTTCATCATCAGACGTATTTAAGTAAAAATTGACAAAAAAAGTCAAAATGAAAAGACTTGTGCTCTGGCATGCCTAAAAGAGACAGCTGCAGTAGAAACCAGCTCTTTCATCTTGAGATTTTGAGTCTTCTTTGAACACCACTATGCTATTCCATATGAATCATTCCCAGACTCTTTCATACTTATTCAGGTTATTCAGGTTATTCACAGCATGGTGACAACATTTTGCTCTGGGTTCCTGTGTTATGCAAATCAGACCTGAATATACTCCATGAGAAATGTCAGTGCTTTATCTAGTGAATGGTCTTCTGTAAAAGCCCCTAGTTGTGTGAGACACACACCTGAAGCAGCTGTTGAGCATAAACTTTGCTTGAATTTGAATGGAAACAAGTTGTATGAATGGATCCACTCTGGGCTGACTTTAAATACTTGTTTTAGAGGTACAAATGTAATATGCAGAAGCATTTTGCTTATTTCAGTGTAGAAAATCAGTTAGCAAAAAAAATTTAAGATTTGAAAAGAAAATCAAGCATTCAAATTTGATAAGGTTAAAGATAGAAAGCAAAGGATAAACCTTGAAGCCCAGAAATGTCTATTCGGTGTCCACTCAGTATCACGTTCATGAAAAACAAAGATCTGTGTACTGGTTTGACATTTGTGTGTCAAACATGAGACACAGTGCTGTGACAACTGAGACAAGGAACAGAAACTGAAGTGGCTAGTTTGACTTTGTGTTCTACGCAAGCAGGAAGTGTTTAAGAAGATGAAATTAATTAAATTCCCACATTGTTTTTCAAATCTCCACTGAAGCAATCCAACTGAAATGCCCCGACTCCATGTTGATATTACAACTTTCAAACTGTACTGTGTTTCAAAAATGTTCTTTCATCAGTGCTTATGTCTATCAAGGGAAACAGACCCTGTGTCTCATTGTGAAAGAGCTAGTTTCCTCCACCAGCATGCTCCCGAAACCTCACCAACCTTCCCACTACACTGAATAATGGTGAGCGGTCGTAAAAGGGATCCTGGCCTTCGCCGGAGCCACGGCAGAGCTCTCCCTCATCATCATCATCACCATCCTCATCATCATCATCATCATCATCATCCTCTCCCCCGAGCTCCGAGCACGGGTCGTCCAAAAAGATATCATCGTCCAGGTCATCCAACTCCTCCAACTCATCCAACTCATCCTCCGCCCCTCGACCCTCCCGCTGTGGGTCAGCCAGCTCCGTAATTTCAGAGTTGGAGAGGGTCGGGGATGGGGTAGGGTCACTCATGCGCTCGCTCATGCATGTGTTGAAAATGGGGTTTCTGGTACAGCCAGAGACATGGGAACTAGGTTAGAACAGTTAGATATAAAGCACACACTTGTTCAAAGAAGAGGGGCGGTAGAGCATCGTATATACTGGATCACAGGAGAAAACCATCCTCCCTTTAAGCCACAATCTGCTTACACTGTCTATTTTAGCATATACAGCAGAAACACAGAGAACAGAGGGACGCGTGCAAGACAAGCTACAAAGTTTGTATTTAACTTCCTTTGCTGCAAGTGCATATACAGTAACTGTGCCAGATCATGTAGATGATGATTGACATCCTGTAGAAAAAAGATTAGCTTCCACAGAGGCCAGTCACATCCAAGTAACACAGGCGCCAGAAATAGTTATGCAAAGGTTGAGCCATCTTTTATCTATGTGTTTAAGTATTTATTTAAACCCCGTAGAGCTCACCATGTTACTAGGTGATGGGGTGGTGTTAATTTACATATTTTCATTTATCCTGCTGCTGTATCTGCTGTAGGTATACTATATATATATCATATCAAACACTATTTACTTTAAGATAATTTAATGTATGGTGTTTTTATTTATATTATACATAATACACACATCATGGCCTCCAAACTGGATTTATTTTGCACAAATATTGTATATGAAAGGTATTGTGTGCACCTTTTTAAATTTAAAGATTGTATTTTATAATTTTATTTATATTTATTCAATTCAAATAGCTCTGTATCTTAAACTATCCAATATAACTAGGCTAGAGGTTGACTTATAAAAAAATAAATCAATATAAGCAGCATTTAAATACTATACAACAACAATTCTTTGTGGACATTTTGTCATTTGTGAGTGACCTGCAGATTATTAACAGCAGCAACTGCTTGTGCTTAATCTATAGTAAAATCATCACAAGTGGACTAAAGCTATGTCTTTACTTGTAAGCCTAAAGGGTGTTGGTGTCTGCTACATTCACTGTCCGTTGACTGCTGACATGCAACTTTCATTAGATGTGGTGCTTTTGGCCACAAATGGCAGTATTACTCACTTATTGAATAGAATCAGAAAATCTAAATGAGGTAACAAACAACATAGTTCAACAGGATATTTTTTACACTACTGTTTAATTATCTTTGCTCATTTTGCAAGAGCTAAATGACATTGAAATGTCAAGGCTTGATGCTGAATATTATGTAACAGGGCCATGTGACTTTGTGTAGGACCCATTTGCAAGAGAAAGAGAGAGAGCTTGGCAAAGAGATTGCTGTGTGCCAAAATAGATTCTATGGGATAGAAAGAAATAGCAGGCTTTGAGTAGGTGGACTGAAGAAATGTCAATCTCAAATGTTCCATGTTTATTCCTATAAAAAGATGGCATCAACTTCCATCTACCAATCTTTTCAATTGGTTGTCAAATCCATTTTTTGTGTTAAAGCTGCAATGTTCAGGAGAATATACATTCACACTGGTTACCAGAAAAAGAAGGGCACAGGTTAATTGTGATTAAAAATGTTCAATAACACATTTTATAAGCTGTTTGTGGTCATGTTGTTTGATAAATGATGTCCAGTAAGTCCTACATACAAATACAATTTACTATTTCAGTTAAAATGGCAAGATGTAGTGGTGTACAGCCTGGGAACACCAGACTTCAGTATTCAATGAAAGAGACACCGTATTGAAGTGGGCTGTAGACTACTTCAAGCTGGTGCCTCAGTCATTATTGTCTGTCAGTTGACCACATGCACAATGTGTGGTATTTGCAGCCTTCCATTATCCTGAATGGACTGACAAACACTGGGTTTCTGTTTGCTCGCTGTTGACCTTTCTATGAGTTCAGTATGAATGCCTTCCTGTCCTGTCCATATACTTTATAGGGCTAATGGTGTTTAGCATTTACCTGCCAACCAGACGGAACCAAGGGAAGCGGTCATAAAAGGGGTCCCCTCCGGTCATTACATTTTCACTGTCTTCAGTGGTATTGTTGGGCACATCAGCAGCGCGATCATACATCTCTCTCATGAGATCGAGTCTCTGTCTGCAAGAAGCAGTACATGAAGTCATTGTACAGAGGCACAGCCTGTAGCTAATGAGAAATGTGTCTATGTTGTTGCATCTCTTACTAATTAATACTTTTTGTGAAATGTACAGTATCCATCACAAGATATTTTAAACATGTTTTGTTTCTACCATTCAATATTCTGACAGTATACCATGAATATATTGGCCTCAGATTTATAAAAAACATTGTTGTGTAAAGACTTGGTGCACATTTATGTACCTTAGTTTTTGTAATGTCCAATAGTGGGTGGCTCCATTTTTCTGATCCTGTACCTCCACGGCTACAATGGTGCGTGGGAAGTGTCGCTTCTCATTGTCCTTAGTTGCCTCTGCGGGCAACAGGTCTGGAGGCAGGGGGGAGTATAGAGTGTCTGTGAGTAGAACAAACTGGAACTGGACCTGCAGGGGCACAAAAAGCATTGGTGTGGTCAGTGAGCTATATTATAGCATCAATCCGTGGATATAGGTTTAAGTGACAGCATTTTGAACCTTCTTCTTGAGTTCCACACTGATAGCATTGGCCTCCTTAAGGAAGATGGCATTCCCCCATAGCAGGTCACGGAGGGAGGTGAACTGGTAGCACCGCCACTTACGAAAGCTCCACACAGCCAGCTCTCTTTCCCTCTCTGTCCATTGCACTGTGGGCAAAAAGAACAAAACACCATCATTTGGTGAAGATTTGCTTACTAGAAAACAAACATGGTCTATATCCACGATACCGCCGGAAATTCTGCCGGATGTTCCTCTTTTCAGCAGGATGTCCCGTCCCCTTCCTCTGTCTTTGTGTTAGTGTTCTAACCTCTGTCCAATCTGAGGACTATGGTTACCTGGTCCTCAGATCTCTGCAGGTTAAATCCAGACAGCTAGCTAGACTATCTGTCCAATCTGAGGACTATGGTTACCTGGTCCTCAGATCTCTGCAGGGTAAATCCAGACAGCTAGCTAGACTATCTGTCCAATCTGAGGACTATGGTTACCTGGTCCTCAGATCTCTGCAGGGTAAATCCAGACAGCAAGCTAGACTATCTGTCCAATCTGAGGACTATGGTTACCTGGTCCTCAGATCTCTGCAGGGTAAATCCAGACAGCTAGCTAGACTATCTGTCCAATCTGAGGACTATGGTTACCTGGTCCTCAGATCTCTGCAGGGTAAATCCAGACAGCTAGCTAGACTATCTGTCCAATCTGAGGACTATGGTTACCTGGTCCTCAGATCTCTGCAGGGTAAATCCAGACAGCAAGCTAGACTATCTGTCCAATCTGAGGACTATGGTTACCTGGTCCTCAGATCTCTACAGGGTAAATCCAGACAGCTAGCTAGACTATCTGTCCAATCTGAGGACTATGGTTACCTGGTCCTCAGATCTCTGCAGGGTAAATCCAGACAGCTAGCTAGACTATCTGTCCAATCTGAGTTTTCTGTTGACGACTAAAACTACTTCTGAACTGTACGTTCAGAAGTAGTTTTAGTCGTCTCGGTGGAAAACATGTTCCACCAAAACAAGTTCCTTCCTGAGACTATTTAGCAGAGGCACCGTGGCTTTGTCCAGCATTCAGTGACGCCCATGTCGATTGTGATTGGTTTAAATATATGCCAATAAATTAGAGCCTTTTTTTCTCCCATCCAGAATTGCTGTGAGAATAGCCAGACCCTCTTTCACAGCGCAGTGGAGGAGGGTCTGGCAAAGCAAGACTACCAACAAAGATAATGTCTATGTGGCTAATAATTTGCACTACCTTCCTCTTCTGGTTCTTCCTCTTCATCAGGGGCTTCTGGGTAGTAACTGTCCACTTGCTTCTGGAGAGCCTCCAGCTTGCTCTCATAATCCTAGAAAATTAATGGAGAAAGACACACAAGTTTAGGAACAGATGTCAGTGAGTAAACTGTCTAGTTGATTCTCATAACTGTTTAAATGGAGAAACAAATGTCATTTAAATTACTAGTGTGTTGTATATAAAACATGGAAAAATCTCTTGTGGTTTATGTTTTGACTTTTGTAACTTTTACTACTTAAACAAATATATACATACAATATATATATATATATATATATATATATATATATATATATATATATATATATATATATATATATATATATATATATATATATATATATACATACAATATATACACTACCGGTCAAAAGTTTGGGGTCACATAGAACTTCCCATTGCACTCCATTGTAGACAGAATGCCAGCTGAGATCAGTTGCATTGTTTTTTAACCAGGGCAGTAATCAGATTACATTATGTGCTTACATAATAGTAAAATGGTTCTCCAATGTTTTTCTAGTTTTTTATTTTTAAATGATAGATTAGTACACAGAATGAGCCTTTGGAACATTGGATGAATGGTTGCTGGTAATGGGCAATGTAGATATTGCATTAAAGATCAGCCCCCCCCACCCAAATTAGCAGGTATTCTGTCTATAATGGAGTGGTATGGAAATGTAGAAGTGACCCCAAACTTTTGACCGGTAGTGTATATATATATATATATATATATATATATATATATATAATATTTTAAATGCAAAAACAAAGAAAAAGACAACTATAGATATTCAAAATAATAATTTTGGATTTAGCTTCCAGTTGCTTTACAGTAAAGATTAATGTCAATAGCACACAAAGCTGCTCATTACTGTACCAGTCTTTGCTGCTCCAGAAGGTTGTTGGCTTCCTCTCTTTCTTTGCGATACTGGTCTTCCAACTCCTGCAGCCTGAAGACATTAACACAAGAGAACAAAGTAGGTTTGAGAGAGCTGATGCACCACCTCAAAGGAAACACTACTTTGGTTTTCGCACCAGTGCAGCTCAGTTTCTCAAGCAGCGTGCCTGCCAGCATTTACTGTGCACAGTGCTGCAGGCTTGTATAATGTGATGGTTATTAAGGTTTCTGTTAACAGTAGTATGCCTCTTCTTTCTTTCCTAGCTTCCTTATCTGCTGTTTATGTCTAACATGGTGGTCTGCTACCTAAAAAGTCTTTCTTGAAAAAGTCAAGTTGAATGGCTCCTTATTTCCCCCAAGGTACCTCTGTTCCATTTCCTGTTTCATGTCAATCCCCTGTTTGTCCAGCAGCTCCCTCTGGGCGAAGGCCCAGTCCACAGGCTCAGCAGGGGTCTCTGCACATGGGGTCCGCTCCCTCTCAGCCCTGGCCTGCACAGGGTGGTTGAACCGGAACACATGGCTCTTCCCCAGAATGATGCGATTTCCTTTACAAGAATAAGAAGCCAAAAGACATACACATAGAGTATACAACATATAAGTTTCCACTAGGTACCATGTATGAAATGTACAGAGCAAGAGAGCTTTCTGACCTGATTTTAGGACAGTGGGCTCTGTTACTAGCTTTCCGTTAACATAAGTCTCTGCTCCTTCACACGGCTCAAGGACAACTGCTATACAGGAAAATTAGGGAATTAGGTGGCTTTACTTCTTGTCTGTCAATATTAAACACTGACGTAAAAAACTACAAGCATGTGGAGCAATATTAAGGTCGCTCACTTTCTCCCATTGGACCAGTAGAACTGGTAAAGGTGCAGTGCTCATCCTTGATGAAGTGGCCGCTGAGGACTATATCCTGACGACTGCTGGCATCTACACGACCTACCCTAAGAAAAGAAAATGATGAATGATGTCAGAGCAAACACCTAACAAGGTAATGATTTGATATTTTAACTGACAAGCATTAAGCATCTGACCTTTAGGGAAGGCAGAACATCCTTCCATCCTTTTATATTAATCTGCCATTAATCTGTCAGATATTTTAGATTGTAAAATATCTGACAGTATCTAACCTGGTGATTCCATCTTTAATGTAGTACAGCAAGCACTCAGACATCAGAGGGTCCTCGTTGAGATTCACCAGATGAGGGGTCTGAAGCAGAACAGAATTCATTCATCATCAACTGTAGACATTTGGTTAGTAATACACATACAAGAAATTGTTTATTATCCATATGTTATTTACAATATAACATATGCATACACTACACATCAAAGAGCTGAAAAGCAATCCCTCCCCAATCAGCAATAGTTAAAAACCATGCAGTCAAATTCACTCCCCACAGCGTCACAGCATGAGTCTCAGTCTGCTGTTTTTCTACAGTTAAACAGCCTTAAATCACTGAAATGGGGCCACTACCATCATCTTTGCCCCCAAGTTTACAACCATTTCTGTCTTCAGTGCAGTGAGGGAGTGTTTGAAGTGAGTAATGAAGTAGATTTCAGATAACACTTAATGAAAAAGAAAAACCCTTGACTGATCTGCCTTGGCCAGGCTCCTGCTGAAGTGATACTCAGAGCACTCAGAGAAGGAGGCAACTTTAAACACTTCACAGTTACAAACCTCGTTGGGGGAAAACAGCCCAACTGTGTCGATAAACACAGGCTGAGGTTTTCTAGGGCTATTGGAGGGCTTTGGGGTAAATAAACAAGCATTTCAGTAAATAAATGGTAAGTATTACTTTAGATCACAGAGGAGTTTTGCAGATATATTTTTTATATATTCTTACCTTTTTGGGAGAGAACACACCAACTGTCCCGCCATCTTCTCGCATTGCTACACCCATTTCTGCCAGCAAGGCCTCTCTGTGGATGAATGTCAGACTTAGTATACCAAGGGACTGCATTTTTTGTCTTTATGTCAAGATGCCTTACTCATTAATATAGTTTATATGCTGCACAGATGCAAAGTGGTTCATTTTTCATCAATCTAACTTCATAGTTTCCTATTTGCTAATTACTCCATATGTAGTAACAAGTCAGGAGGAAAGAATATGCATGCTATTCCTAAAATAAACCTGTTCTTTATTTGCACATCCTTCATTGTGCAAATAATGGAGTAATTTTAAGATGAGCCATTTTTTAGACTAGAAAAACATGATTAATACTTATTTTATAAAATTTAACAAAAACTCCACATCCTGTTTCTCAACAGTACAAGAGCATTCTTTAATGTTATTTGTGGGTTTTCTGCTATAAGCCTGTTGTCTCCCTGTGTTCATGAATTATTGTCTTTTTCACAATGTATTTGTTTGTGTTAAACTTTAATGATCCCAAATTAAAAAATGTTAGTTCTACAGTAGTAAAATATAAGACACACAGCACACATACAGAATTTAGGAGAATAATAAAAGAACATTTAATTTAAGAGAAAACTGAATCCTAACCCTAATCTAAAATAAAAATGAAATATTGTATATCTCACCTTTCCATTCTAATGGCTTCTGTTCGACGAAGTTTCTCTTCCCAAGTCTCATTGAGTTCAGCAATGATTTTCTCTGTTTCCTGACATTTCAAAATACAGTGGTAATTAATTAATTTTAAGGACAGGCCTGGTGATGATGTCTTATTTTTTTTTATTTCTGTCAGCAAATACCATAAAAAGAACACAACGGACACTGTACTGATCCCACTTACAAACATTGTGTGTTTAGCTAAGCCTGACATCTTATTCCTCTGTGTCACAGAGCTCCATTGTTGTTCAAAACTATTTAAAAAAACATCAATGAGCCACACTCCTCCTTTATTAAGATGACCGTGGGCACTGTATATATGTTTATTTTGATGTCAATCCCACATACAGTGGATGGTTCTGCTGCCACAAATACTCACTAGAGCAACAAATCCATGACTGAAAATAGTCACCAAACGTGCAATTTACTCCTGTTTGTATTGTTTCATCGTGATTTAGAAATGCTTTGTTGCTTATCATTCCTCATCTGTCTCCCCTCACTTAATGGCATCTCTCTACCATCCATTCTATCCATACAGATACAAAATGCCTTAAAAAATACTTTTGACTTTTGACAATGGGCCAGTCTGAGGAAGCCAGAAAGTATTGATAAACAGACAAATACATTGTTAGTTTCAGTCTTTTCATGAGATTTGTCAGCCTTAAACTTTAACTAACTACAGAGAAGGTTATGAGTAAAGTGCTTAGTGAAGACACTGAAGATTTATCTGCATGTGATGTGAAAATATACAGCTGATGAGCTGATATCCTATATGTACATGCAGTACATTAACACTGTGTCAATGAGTGTGGGTTTGAGAGTTTAACTGTGTGCAGCATATTATCCTGTGTTTACCTTCAGCCTCTCGATGGCCTCTTCGCTGCCCGGGCTGAACATGATGCGGTCATGAAGACTGGCGATCGATCCGGCACGGCTGGACAAGGCTGAGAGAGACGGCGAGGGACTCATCCCCGTCATGGCATTGGTCACTGTGGAGAGATCATCTCTTTGATTCACAGCTTGTCCTTTATTGTTATTGTTCTTGCAATCGGATAGGTCTGTTGCTGTGGGAGGGGGCACTGGGTGTGTACAGGAAGTGGGTTTGGAGAAATCAATAATAGGGAATAAAGAAATTGAGAAATGCAAACAGATAAGGAAGAGAAGAGACAGGAGAATAGAAAAGAAAAGGAGAGAAGATACATGGCTTGAAACAAATCTAACTCACAGAGACAAACTTGAACTGCTAGTACACAAGCGAGGGCAGCAACAGCAGAAAGCCACGCACAGAGAACAACATTTTCACTTAAAAGATGCAGAGGCCATCCAGCCATGACCAAAAACAATGGGTTATTACTATTATACAAAAAGGCAAGCAGAGAGTCATATGCAGGAACATTCAAAAACAAGAAAACATAAAATAGCCGTATATTTAGATGGTTCATCTTAATCAGTTATTAAATCTAGTATGATATAGGGATTCTAATGCTCACTCCCTCCCTAAACCTAAGCATCATGTATGGAAAATAAAATACATCAGCTAGGCAGCCCTTTGTGCAGAGACATAATGACTCATTTGTAATATATCATATTTCCTGCAGAGAACATTGGGAAGCCAGAACTCCCAATTAAGATTATTATCTTAAAGCAGCAAGATGTATCTAATGCTCAGTGTGCTTCTCTAAAATTAGACATGTCAAATTACTGAAAGCAGAAATCCATTTCTCTGGCAGAGAATGAGACACAGTGGTAAGATTTTTAGGATAACCTTGAGACCTCAGTCTTCATTGGACATATATTTTTAAATCCAAATTTGTATTGTATTTGTGTTACTATTTATCAAAATAGTCTAACAAAAAAGGCCACAATAGTTTCTATGAAATAAAGAATATAAACCCTGAAGCTGCTGCTATGACAACAAAGAGCAATACTTTGGGAGAGTGTTTTACACCCATCCATCTGGTTGCCTGCCTAGATGGATCATATAACATTGCCTTTGCAGTGAAGTTAATAAAGAAAGACAGTAAACATTTATGGCATTCAATGAGATGACTACCTCAAAGATCCAATATTATGTAAGAGATTATATTCTCTCTGTTATCATCTTATGTTTACTGTTATGTCTGCCAACAGGAGGCGATGGAGTCAGACAGACCCTGCCAGGGGAATGGGAAGCTACATTTTGTAAATCAGGGAAATCACAGACAGGGATGATTATTGCCCATAATCTCTCATATTGTATTGCTCTGCTTTAATGCTTCATAAACAAGTATGCTCTGTCCCACCAATGCCACAACTACGAATCCAAATGCAGATCTCTACAGCACCATGGCATGGCACATTTAGCCCATTAGGACCTGATTAGAGCCAAATTGACAAAGCTTAAAAATCACCCTCAGGCCCAGACTGCATGCTGTTTACATTGCATTAACATTATCTACTTGTATTTCAGTGCAATTTAATCTATTCTTTAAGATACTGTGGTGCTGCAGAGATCAAAGAAAAGCAACTATTTACTGTCACATTAAGCACCAGTGTTGCTAAGCTGCCACAACAGCAAAAGCCAGAAAACACACATTTCAAACCCTCTATGTCAGCACCAGTTGCTCGATATGCTGGGAGAAGAGAAGATAAAGTGTGACAGAGAAAGAGAAAAAGCAACAGTGAAACTATAGTTTTAAATATTCACTTATTTGCTGACAGATAGACCAAACTTCACACCTCTTTCCTTCAATGAAGAAGCACATAAGGGGGTGCCTTCACGTCTGGATGTTAACCTGCCATGCTATTTGAGCAAAATAGCTAGATCCTACATTTTCCATCATGCAACTCACTTGCATAATTTCATTAGAAACTCCAACCCTGGAATATGGCCACTATTTTAAACTTCTCACCTCCAGGTTGTATCTAGGACTTTTTCATTACATGGTAATGCCATCTTGCTTGACATGCTGGCTCCAGAAGCAAATGCTTGAAACCCTCTACATACTATTATGGACCTGCCTGTTGTTGTTTTTGCCACAACATGGAATTTAACTGCACTTTGCCAATACTGAGTGAATCTGTTCATCCTCATTCACATCTTCGCATTGATTTTTCTGCACTGGCAGCAGTTTAATTTGCTTCATGTTCTATCTGTGCACACACCAGCAGGTGCAATGTTTGTGAGTGAAGGGAGAATTAATGTGCTGTGCTTGTGAGGTGAGCTGTGTGGGCTGAGGTGTGACTGATGGTGTTTTATTGAGAATAGTGTGCATGCTAACTAGAGGATCTGAAACCATTACAAAGGTTTGATATTAAATCTAGATTTAGGCCCAATGGTCATATAAACCCAATAAATTATGCCTTACTTTCAATGATGTCACCCAGGCCCTGGGCGAAGAGGAGATCTTTCAGACGAGACACCTCCTCCTTCAGCTCTCGCACCAATCGGTTGTTGGGATCCTCATTGATAACAGCGTTACAGCGAATCTGTTTGGCGCGGTCTGCGTACCTGGGGGTATAAGGGAGAGATCATTCTGCATGTGATACAGGTGAGGGAGAAGAAAAAAAAGACACACACATCCAAAGTATTCTGCAGCTTGGCATTGCAGCTGTAACTCACTAAGGAGGTTTGAAATGTGAAACTGAAGCAAGCCACATTACTACGCAAAACTTTGGTCTCACTGGTCCCTCAAAGCCACATTTAGCAGCTATGTGGGAGGAGAAAGATGGAAGGGAAAAGGTGTTTACCTGAGTGTGCTGAGGGTCTCATCGTAGTTGATGTCAGCTGGACTTAGAGCAGCTACCATCGCAGTACGAGAATTCCCCTGACACAATGAAGACGAAAAACACTTTAGTTTCAGTTTTTGGAGAACTAATGGATCAGTAAGAGAAATAGCGTTCATACCCAAATTTTCTCTCAGTAGCCAGGTCAAAACTGAATCTCTGTAAGGGATGAAGCTTTCCACCTTCTTCTTCTTTTTATTCTATGTATCACATTGATACAAACCAATAAAATCATTGTATGTATTGCCATTAAGTTTTTACTATGCTATAAAAAAAATGACACTAAATAATTGAAATAAATTACCTTATTTGGCCCAGAGTCCTGAAAGGAAGTATAAATCAGAATTACATTTATTCTTCATAACACTTGCCTTATCTTACAGTGTACAATATGCAGATATACCTACCACTTCTGCCAAAGCAGAGATGACTTTCCCCAGTGTAGTTAGAGATTTGTTGATATTTGCTCCTTCCTGTGATAGAGCAAAAAGCAGAAGATGATATTGACATTGAAAATAAACACACATATTAACTGCTTTAATAAGGATTAAGTCATAGTAATTGTTTCCCACTTTAGCAGGAAAATGGGGTTTAGAGCTGTGTTACTGTGTTTGAACATCCGAAATGCATTTGAGGGAAACATTTCACCTTAAGCCGAGTTCCTTTGGCTCCAGTAGAATCTGCCCTCTCACTGCCAGCCAAATCCACCAAACTTATTTTGCTGACCTGCAACAGAACATCCAATAAGTAGACTGCCAATAAATAACACATTAGGTGAGAAAAAGGCTAGAGCTACTCATCTTTATTCTAGAGACATACTTCATTAAAGAAACATCTTTACAATTTATCTTATCATCACAGTGTGACCTTCAAGCAATCATTGATTTCCAATTTACGACAAGATTTTAATCAATGTCATCAATCAGCTCATAGAGGCTACAGCTCAATGTTAAATACATTCAGTCAGGATGAGATAAAACTCTACCTTCTCAGAGGTGTTATCAGTCTCAGCATCATAGCGTTTCTGGGTGAATATGATGTTAAAGACAGCATGCGAACGACTGCTGGTCTCATTCATGTTGGTGGCAGCCACCGTCCTGCAAATACAGTGAAGACATTTTTGTTTTGTTTGTGCAGCAAGATGTTTGTTTGCTCCACATTTGTCTAACAAGAAAGATGTCTTTTAACATGACAAAGCAAATTTTTAGTTATGTTATTTCTATTATTGGTCCGAAAAATCTAATAAAGAAACATAATAGGATAGAAATAATGAGCTGAATCTTTGCATGCATCATAAAGAGCTTTATTTTTTGAGTGTCAGCACAACTATAACTTTAATCTCCTCCACTTAATCGCACATGTCTTTAATGTATTTGTGATGTTTGATTCATGCCTAACATATCAAAACTCCTGGTACACAGCATGAATTGCTGTCTTTCAATTAGTTTGACTAATGTATGCAAAACATTCTCCAGCAAGAACCAAAAATGGTATAGACTGCAAAATGTCACCAGATCCTCTGGAACAACAGAGTGAAGTGCCTGAATGAATAAACAGCTCCATCACCTGGCCTTGTTGCCAGAGTCCATCAGATCCTGGATGTCATTGTAGGCAGTGACAGCTAGTTTGGACAGGTCCTCCACATAAGGTCCCATCAGAGGATGTTCTCTGACACGCAGGTTCCCTTTATTTTTGGGGTTCAGTAAATCCCGCACACGTTCACAGTAGATTTCCATGTAGCTTACCTATTCAGATTCATAATATTAGCTTGAACATTCATAACAGGTGTCAGCTTTAGATTCACATACTGCAGACGTCTATTTTAATTAACTGCATTAGTAGTATTGGTGTTTGTGTCTACACGCCTAAGGACTGCAGATAGAAATAAGCTTTCGGCTAAACTCATACAATACATCTCTTCTCTTATTGTGGGATTAATGTAACCCTAACCCCAATATTATAAACTTTGTACAATTGAATGTATAAGGAGCTAATGACAGAGGGCATGCAATGCTTACCTCCACAGAATAGGACATGCTGTTGTCTGCATTGTCATTAAATTTGGTAAAAAGATCTTCACACAGCTGTAAAGGAGTAAAATAAGAACATTATTTCCGCAATAAAGATTCAAACTCATCTTTCCTTTCATGTATAACACTGGCCAGGTAATCATAACAAGTCTGTACCAGGGGAATGATTCCTTGTTGATCCTTAACATCCTGTTTCCCCATCATGGTGTAAGACTTGCCAGCGCCTGTCTGACCATAAGCAAAGATGCAGACGTTGTATCCCTCGAAGGCGTGCAGCAACATTTCCTCTCCAATGTCTTTGTACACTTGCAGCTGAGAGGCAAAGTTGATGTCCTCTGGCTGTGATCAAAGATCAATAATCAGTCACTGTAATCCTAAACTTTCTTATAAAGCTGACAAACGCAACATGAAGTGATTCAAAGTGTGTGTGTGTGTGTGTGTGTGTGCCTTTGTTGGTGTGGCTGTACAACATTTGCTCTGTCAGGGTGAGGAAAGAGTTACCGAGGTGTGAGACCAGTAGGAGTAATCAAAGTTGAAGCTCTTGTTGTCTTTGGCCTGCTTGGGGTTGATGATGGCTGAAAGACAGGACAAGGAACATAAGTCAGAGGGAGGGTGAGAGCCGCGCACGTGAAACTGTATCTGAGCTGTGTCGGTGTCATGTTGTGCTAATAGAACTGGAAAGGCCTTAGTCACCTCTTCTTTCTGCACTACAGCAAAGCATTACACTTCAGATGTATTGGGACAAGAAACCTATTGGCCTATTTTTGAAACATGAACACAGATTGCTGAAAAAATGTTCCCTCCACTAAAGGGAGTAGCATTGACTGAAATATATACATCATATATTTCAGTTGCCATCAGATTATTGTACAGTAATCCTGTTGGTGTAAAAAATGTCATTTAAACGTCAACACAGCATCTTTGCCCGTATTAAGAATGCTATTTCTAACAGTTGATTTAGAGACACAATTTACAATTACAATTTTTTTTTTTATTGTCTTTTCTAAAGGCATCTATACAACTCAACCCTAACCCTAACTCAAGTATTGTAACACAACACAAGAACAATATATCTGGTGTGGTCTGGTGATGCCAACTATTTGAATGTTTCCTCCCTGCTCCTGCTAATGCAGATCCGGTCGATAATAGAGGACAAGGCCCAGAGCTAAATACACTCTCAAGTAAGTGTACACACTGTTATTTCCTTTCTACACTGCTACTGTTCCCAGCTATGAAATATAGGCCAGTGTGGCTGACGTGGGTTTCTTGTTTCAGGCCCATTCATCCTCACCATGACAAAAAGATGAGGCCTTGTTTACTGGGCCTGACGTGACCAGTTACCTAGGAATATAGACGCATTATAATTTACACACGGTGCCCTATTTCACATTCATCAGAAATCTGCACTTATAAAAACATGGTTTGATGCTAACCACAGCATCAATTATTCTCCATACTGCTCATTTCTCCTGCAGTGCCACAAATGGTCTACTACAGACTGTCTACTACAGTAACATGACACCACTAGATATTCCAGTTAGACCTAAATATCTACTTAGAATTGGAGGTACAGCAAACATTAATCAAGCAATGGTCATTAAACCCTCCAATCATCAGATTTGTTTATGAGTGACTGTATAGAAGTCACCCTTATTACCTGTTTCAGTGAACTCTGGTGTTGTTGGCCATTGCAAAGACTGCTAACATATTATGGAAATAAGCTGTGGCTGTGCATTTGTTTGCAAATAACAATAGAAATCAAATTGACACTGGTCTTGGCACCTGTCCTAACTAACCACATCCAAAGAAAAACTAACCACAGCCAAAGAAAATGCAGTTTCTGTGATGCAGCTTAAACACAATGCTAACAATATCTTGTAAAAAGAAACTATTACTTTTGTTTTTATACTGCATTTCTGATATGTAGCATTAACACACATCCCTTCTATCATTGATAAAAAATAGACATTAAAGAACATTCCTCCTCGCACAATGTCTCAAGCTGCCACGTGCAGGTAACAAGAAGAAATTTGATTGGCTTTTCCTGGTAAAAAAATAGTGTAGTTGACCTCATTCTATAAAATCTGGATTCTATAACAGAAGAAAGCCATCAAGTAAACCCAATTTAAAAGGAGACATGGATTAATTTCCCTTCCTTTAAAATGAATAATCTGTAATGCTCTAATCATCACCCAGAAGCAGAGCCTCCGCAGTACAACATTCTCTCGTTGCTTTCTCATCCCTGATTGTGGTATGATTCATACAAGACCCCCGCGTCTCTCCCCCCCCGTCAGATAAGGTCATTAACTTTAGAGTGAAAGTGATTGGCAGGATATACGAGTGTCCTAGAGAAACATAGGGCAGGGCTGCACTCGGTAGCTTGGGTGACGTTCTCAGTGGTCACGGCTTGCGTGTCCACCTGAGGCCAGTTTTAGCAGCACTTTAAGCACACAGAGCACGTCTCCCATCTTCGTCATACTCCCCTTTACTACCTGTCTTCTCTGTTTATGATGGAAATGCTTTTAATTACGAGTCGTTGAGTTTATAGATGACGCTAGGTCTTGAAGTCATGTCAGTGGGGGCAAACTAATTAGATGGGGTACAACAACAAGTAATTTCTCTTCTGGCGGTGTGCTTACAGACTAGAGGTGGCCAGGACTGTATGCACGTATACGTACAGTATATAAGCTTGCTATATGTAACTTTCTAAAATCTGATATCGATGTCTGAAATATGATCCATCCAAAAAATTATCCACCAAATAAACCATTTAAAATAAATGGAACATGCTCTATTGTTGTTAAATGAACTGATTGGAATGGCAGCAAACTCCTGCCAACGTAGTGTGAATGAATTACTTCTGAAAACAGAAACCAGTTATTGGACACTGATATGTTAACATAGTATCTTGCAGTCTGTTCTAAAGTAACTTTTTATCTATAATTCAGTCCTCGATTCACAGAAGTTTTGTAAATAATTGTTAGCTGTTTTTTAAGACAAAAGTATTCACATCAAAGAAGCTGGTACCTGATTTCTTTAGGTTAGTATATCTTGAAAAACAATATTAAATTATTTGATGACCAAAATTGTTTATAATATAGTATATGATATATGATAATGCAACAATTGCCCGCCAATTTTTACATTGATTCCCATTTTACTTACTTTACTAAATACTTTTAAATACAGTTTACTAGGGTTCAAAACTGCTGAAAAAGCTGCATATTACATTTATAAGTACTTATTACAAAGCAATAGTTACACTGCTTATCACATTTAAAAGTGCATTACATCACCTATTACAAAGAGGTAGTTTACATAGGTAGTTACATAGTAGTTCAGGATCTATATGTTACTTGTTATTAAAGATACTGTAGGGTATGTTTTGATGTCATATCAGTGGTCAGTGATTTTATTTCCCTATAATTAGTGGTGAAAATAGATATTATAGATAAAATATTTTTGATGAATACCTAATTTAAAAATGTGCACTGTATATTCACCAGGTGTAATCTTTAGTATACTAGTGTATATACTGTATGTTTTGCATGCATATATTACTATGTGTAGTTCAACTTTTACAGAGAAGCATTCATTGGCAATGGAAATCTTAGATCTCAGAAACCTGCAAACAATGCTTAATGTTTATAAAGAAAATCACGCAGTAATGTAATTGGAATCTAAGACATAAAATAGTGCAGGAGTTAAATTATAGAGATAGTATACAGTATATCGTATATACTAGTATAGCAGTATTTTGTAAACTAATCACTGTCAATTATAGTGGTGATTACCTGCATTAGTTAAATTTAAGTTGTTAAACATCATATTTTCAGCATCCTATAATGGCACATTCCATGCTTCTCTTTGTCTTTGTCTTCATAATTGTGACTGAGTGATGGTGGTCTGACTGTCACGGATGACCTGCCCTAGTCAATAGGAGAGGAAATGTGGCTGCGTCAGCAGGTCTCGCTGAGGGGATGTGGACCCACTGACTGGAAACTGGAGGAGAGCAACGATGAAGCTATATTCAGCAGTAGCGGCAGCACTGTACAGTAAGTGGTATGTCTGCTGTTTTATGCCTGACTTCTATACAACTTTATAAAGCCTAAGAAACTTGCTATAAGACAGGGGTCTTTAACGTTTTTTAAGCCAAGGACCCCTTAACTGAAAGAGAGATGGAGCAGGGACCACCTGCTAGCCTGGAAATCGCATCGAGTAATGAAAGTCACTCATCTCGAGGGGCGGCACCAAGGGTGCATTTGAAAATCTCACTGCACGCAGTTGGATAACATTACGACCAATCACAACAACACACTGGTTGACGTATCCAGAGCCCCACACGCTTAGCTACCAGCGGAGCTAACAGGTATTATGGTAATAAGGTATTTAATTATGCTAAAATAAGAATTAAGAGAAGCAGCATGCATTCACTCAATTTCCCCTAAAATAAATGAGATTTTTGTAAATGAGTGTCTACATTCAAACGCATAGAATTTACCACAACCACATCCATTTGCAGGAGTTGGTAAAGTATATACCCAGATATTCAGTAGAGTCAGTCCATTCACAAAATTTCTTACAAGCTTGTTGATGGAATATAAATCTCATAAGTGTATGCACCCAACAATCCACTAAAGAGAGGCCAATTCTTTCTTGAGGTTCATCCCCTGCATCTTATTTAATGTCAGTGTGAGAGGGAAGATCTTTCAAACAACAAGATTATTGCCATTCTCCTGTTTGTGGGAACTGGGGTATTTGCCCACACAAGAGTGTCAGAGAGCACAAAGCAGAGAGTGAGAGACACACACAAAAACCCACTCCTTCTTCATCTTCCTTTCCTCGGCCAAGGCTACAAAAAGACAAGGGGGCATTCATACCCTGCCTCTGTAGCCACTCTAGACACTGCAACCAATGGGCTTTTCATGACATTAGTCTACTGCCATCCTCCAGCCCACATCCAGAGCCATTGACTCGATTTGTAAGAGAACAATCTGCCCTGCTGAAAGACCTGTATTCTTACTGAAAGCGTCTTTGCGTTTTCTGTGGATCTGACCAACAAGACGTTTTCTAGTACGGTTAACATATTGATAAACTCGGTTTAATTTCTGGATTTTGAGGTATATTGATTAAACACAATCATGACTTAGGCCTCATAAAATCTGTAAAGTCCACTGAAATCTTCCTTTTCACTGAAACTTTAAGTGAAATTTACCAGAGTGTAGAGGTGATTTATATAGTGGGGAATCCATCCCACAAGATCAGATTTAACTAGATTCAGGTCTAAGAAGATCTTCTTGTGTTACTTAAACTAGATATAAACCATACCTGATTTATAGTCATGACTAAATCAGAAAAATTGGCATTGTGACACCATACTAATCATTAGCATGGCAGCGAAATCCACTGTATTTCTTGTCACATGTCCTTGATTAAAAACAGACCAATAATTCATGTATATTTTTTATTTTTTAAATTGTAAGTGTTTAGTCTACCCGGGAACTAGTTCACAAAATACAACAAATCCCTCAGTTAAAATAAGGCGGCCCAAAAAAGTCACCCGGCTTGTTATCTAGTCATCCGTGACATGAGGAAGAAGAGGGGAGATGGCTAACTTAGGCCAAACGGTAAATATTTCAGGAAGCCTCATCCATTATTGACAAATGGCTTTACCTTCCTAAGCAGACTACGTATCGAGTATCTTTCCAGTCTCCTCTCGACCAAAGTCATCACTCGGCACTGTATAACCCGAAGATTGCGGGGTGCTCTGAACAACATACCTCAAAAACATACAACATATGGCCAAAAAAACAAATACAGTAGCTTTAGCAGGAAACGTTCCTGTAGTTAAAGGCAAGTACACGATGGGTCACACTCCCAAATGTTTATATGGATTATTTTATATAGACAATATATCATCTTCAAAAAGTATCTTCTATTACTGTACATATTGAATATTTGCATTTGTGGCAGATTTGAATAGAAAGATAAATGTTGATTAAGGAGCCATTTTTAAATATGGCTTAATCTGGCTACATAAACAGATAACAGGCCTTGCCCTAAATAAATATCAGGTCAAATATGCAGGAGATTATGTCACCTACTGCATAATGTTCAAGAAATTTTCTGAACAGGTGATTTTATTTTGATAACCGTTCTCTTGCTCGCTCTATTTACTAACCGAAAAGATCAACACTGTAGTAATTAAACAATCTAGCAGACAAGCTCAATAAGAGTTTCGCTACAGAAAGATTTCCATTATGTTAATAATCTTCTTATGAAATTAAAGCTGATAGTAAATATATTTTTTGCTCAAATCATTTCTCTTGAAACTCCTGGCACTATGCAAAATGGAATCATCTTTTCAGTAAACCCTTCGCGCAGTGGGGTCAGAGGTCAAGATCAGGAATAGTTCAGAAAAGCCTGAACGTGTGCCTTCTGGTTGAAGAGGAACCCCCCCAGCCCAAACTTACATCTATCTGGGTGCCTGCTGCCAACCACTTTCCACACTTCTGTTGCCCATGCAGTGTGAAGAAATTGTTTATGCAATCTATGTTGCAGTATACATTAAAGACACTAAAAACATAGACTAAGTACACAAGACACATACTTAAGGTACATTTTAAAATCTTCTTAGAGTACTTACTGGTGGTGTTTCCGGACATCTGAATGATGCATTTGCTTTCTTTTCCAATCTCCCTTGAATTGAAGGGGCGGACACGCACCGCCACCTTCACAGAGGCCCCTGCCATGGTGCTTTCTTCCTAGCACCTTGGGGTGCCTTTAGTACCCAGGTGTAGGGCCAGCAGGTCTGTAAAAGGGATCAGTATGCATCAGTTCATTATGCAACATGACATGTGTTGAATAATATGTTATATGTTAAAAAACTGAGCTCTTCTTTTTTTTTTACTTTTTTCTTTGACATTTGTGAGGGCAGAATATAACACCTTAGGGTTGATGTAATCAGCCCAATAGAGGAGGGCAGGGTTATGTGGCTGTAACATGAAAAGACCATGCATGGTCAGCTACAGCCAAGGGAGATGAATAATAAAGCTAGCAGTAACAAAAGAAGTGCAGCAGCAGCTAAATGTCAGGCTATTTCTCTGGATGACAATGGCTCCAAAACCAGCCCCAAATCCAGGGTTTGACTCCATTCAGCAGCTCGGTTTAATCAACAACTTTTAAGTCATCATACTGTCTCCTGAAAGACTAAATATTAACATTAAATCACTGTGTGATGTCCTCATGAGTGATTTAAGAGCAACCATGACTTATCTACTGTGGTGGCCAAATTACAATTATTTAATTTTTTCATCAATAAGCTTTAACAGTGAGCAATATGATACAATTAGCTTTTACTGCATCCCTGGGGTCTAATAGCAAATATTATAAAGCTATCATAATTTATAGCAAATCAATAAGAGAAAGAAAAAGAACTTTATTCATAATGCAATATATTATATGTTCGATGTTGTATCTCAATATTCTGAGTATGTTCCTATGCATTGTGACTCAGATGTCTGTCATCATAATTGAGTGTTGTAAATTCGCTGTGTCACCCTGCTTCCTGGTACACCCTCTACAGAAGCATTCATGTATGCAAGTAATGCAGTTACAATGGAGTCAGTTGTGGTTTTTAAGGTGCTACTGTACTGTATTATTAGAACAAATTGGGCTTCATTTAAAAAATATAATAATAAATAAATATATATAATATAAAACATTCAACATCACATTCAATATTGTTTTGATATCTGAAATTAAATGATAAAGATGAAATTCATAAAGCATATCACCCAGGGCAACAGAATATATTGTGTGAAAAAGCAGTAGGCCTACTTAAAGTTTTGAAGATTAAAATGTGTTTTCCCCATCAACATCCATGTTCATAATCTTCTCATACATCTTCTCAGACCAATCAGCTGATGATGCAGCTCAGCTGGGCGGCTACCGTTTTTCCAGCGACAAAGGCTTATAATACACATCCGGATGCTGGTGTGTATTGGATCTTGATGACAGATTAGATACAATTTTACCTTGTCACTTATAAAAAATGATTTAACTGGTGGCTTTTTAGCATGACAACAAAGCCATAAACCACATGTCACCAGCTAGGGTGCCATATTTGGCTAGGCTTAAAGTGATAATTCATTGCTGTAATTACTTTCTACTTCTTGCATCATTGTCATCTCTTCAGTTAACTGTAACACGTCTAGTAGTTTACCTTTTGCCCTATGACAGGGCATTTATTCGTCCTGCTTACATAATTAAAATACATTTTATCAAACAATATGCTATAAAATAGGACGTGCTGTGTTGTGTTACAGAGCAGCTTTATGTCTTTTAATCTCTGTAGCCTAATATCTTTACGACATTGACAGCCATTCAATGGCCGCACCCTATGCTCATCTCTTCCCTAGGGCTAACACGAAGTAGCCTAAATAAAGATTGCCTCGTTAAAAATGCATTACTGGCGGGGCAATGGGAAAATAAAAAAGGTTAACCCACCTCCCCTGTGCCAATAACGTTTTCTCCCGTGTAGAGACCGTATTTGTCGTGCTCGTCTCCGTAGCTACTTCCACCTCCTCGGGTCTCCTCCAGGTCTGGCACCGGCCGTGCTAACAGCCTCTTCTCTCCATGAAAACGGGAAGAGCTGAGGTTACCCACCAACCCACCCCCCTCTGCTCTGCCTTGCCAGTTGGGACCCAGGAAGAAAAGGAAGGTGGCCGCTCGGTTGTTTGGATGTTCGGCCGGTTCTTCACGCTCCGAAGCGGTCAAAATGGCCCTATTGTCTGCCTGTCTTTGGTAAGGATGCTCGAGCTCCCCTGAGCCGGTGACATCACCGCCGAGGGAGGTAACAGCATCAATGCAGTAGTGGGAAGAGAGAGAGAGAGAGCTAGAGAGAGAGAGGGGCAGAGAGAAGGGCAGAGAGAGAGGAGGAGGAGTAGGGAGAGAAGGAGAGGCAGGGACGAAGACAGGAGCAAGAAAACGCCTAATATAAAAACTGCTGTTTTGATAGTTTTTAATCAAAGTTAAAAACCGGCATGCACGTTTTACAGCTTAGTTGACTTACATGACAGTTTAGAATGCTGTGGACAACAGGAGTATTTGCTATGAATAGTCTTTTTAATAGGTCAAACCAGGGACATCAAGCTGACGGGAGAGAAATTGGCACAAAGCAGGTCTTTGCTCCATGGAAACTGCCTGTTCAGTTAAGGACACAATACAGGCATCTCTGAGCAGAGGTGGCCACAGAAACAGGATTATAGCAGCATGTCATGGTTCTTTTGCAAATGTGGTGTTCCTGTAGGCCTATGCCTCTTCTTGTAAGTTGTCTGCATTGCAGTTTGCAGGTTTTATAGTCAGTTGTGTCCCTACCTATATTACAGCAGAAAATGCTAAGAGTTAAATGGTAAACGTACAATACATAAAAAAAGGCCTTTTTCACAGCAGACATTTTGTCTTGTCAGAGTAGAAAAGGTACAGGTGTTACTAATAACATTAACGGTGGCTGCATTATATTCAAGAAGCTTGAATATTGATTTTAATTATTTACACTTGTGCTTTTCCTACAATGACATGTCAAATTGTTTACATCTGTTCTTACCATAAAATATCTTACATAAAGGTTGTGGTATTGTATTACAATAAATTAACAAATCTGTGAAAGAATCAGCAGAGTTTGAATTTATATGTCCTTATGTTGAGGTTTTCATTGCTTTTAGCAAAAATGTCATTTTTTTAAAATGTAAAAAAAAAACATAGGCCTATGTATAGCGTAATGGGACCTCCCTTTAGTCAGAGAGAAAAATATGATATTTGTAGTTCAGCCTGTGTAAATGTTAAACCTAAAATGAATTGTCTGTAAACAGACAAAAATGAGATGCAATGCCTTGAGAGAGATGTTTTTGTAGCGGAGCTCTTGACAGTCATTGAGCTAATTGGAGAGAAAGGACCGGCCCTGATAATGTCAATGAGTCCTTGTGCATGTGACCTCACCCACACTCTACAGGGCTGTAATGGTTTAATGGCTTAAGAGGTTATTGCTATCAGATCAATACATATTCTCTTCACTATCATCCATCTGAAGACAAAAAAATCTGCATAGTAAAACATGTTGACGTTATAGTGCATTTTCTGCAGAGATGTAGCCTTCTATCTGCCATCCAACGGGCTGTATTGTCTGTATGTATACATACTGTAATTCAAAATGTATTAATACTTTATTTACATACTAGTTAAAATGTTCTTGAACTTTCTTTTGCTTGTATTAAGATGAAATGCAGAGACAATTGGACATGAGCTTTAGCAGCAATAAAGGGTTGTGAGCAGGAACTCGCTTTCTGGTGGAAGGATACATTGGCTGCTTAGGTTTCAGCATGAGTGAAACACAATGCAATTGTGTTTGTGACCTTGCTCATTGCACAATCCTATTGTTCCTATTGCTCCCTCTCCCCCTCTCCCTCTCTCTCTCACAGACTTAGTTTCTTTAAGAAGTAACATCTCTATTAGCCCCCCCATCTACTCCACATCTATCTGATGCAATTGTTTTATTTTATTCATCAGCATTAAGATTTAGGTCTATTCCACTTAGAGAAATAATATGCTGGTTTATAGTGTAGCCATCATCAATTTCAGTGTTTCCCCCCTACATCCATTCATGAACCTTTATAGGGCAACATGACAGACCCTAGTTTGGTAACCGATGGTCTATATCCACACCACACAGAAAATATAGGGAGTGAGTGTGAATCACAACAGATAAAAAAGGATGATGTCACTGGCATGAATTGCCACAGACTAGATGAGGTACTTCCCATACACTTGTCATGTCCTCATGTTTTTAAAGCTGAAGGCTCAGTTTTATTAGTGAGCGTGAAAGGAAATGTCTTTTGATTAATTAGAAGTACAGCATCCAGTACAGGAAGGTTCAGAAGGAATGGTGATATTGTTTCCAGCTCTGTTCTGCCATGTCTTAATTCAATGGCACAGGATCCTGAATAATTGATTGGTTGAGTGAGCCTAGTGTGACAGACATGTTTTCTTAAAGAGACACTCTTGGTGTGTCTATGAAAGCATGTAGAGCCTAAATCACATTAGACATGGAAATAACAGAGACAAGAATAGCATGTATTGAATTAAGAATAAAAACAAAAATAATCCACTGAATGATAGATTATTCCTCCTACCATGGTTAGTAAAAGAGTGTAGTAATTTTGATAGGCAATATTTTAAGAATACCTCGGTGAATTCTATGTTATAACACACTGATGATTTCCAGAAATCAACATAATAAAATCACACATTGCATTTGAAAATTACAAATAAGAAATCTAGTGCAGCCATAACATGTGGATGGATAATGATAATGATAGGCAGTTAAACAATAATTATAATATTATAAAAAAAACAGGAAATAAAATTATAATAATAGATAATTTAATCATGTTTTATCCAATGTTGTACTTATTTTGATAGTCTAGCTTTCTGAATGATATCTCACACACACACACACACACACACACACACACACACACACACACACACACACACACACACACACAAGTTTGTATATACAACTATAAGGTATTCTCAGTGGTGGAAGAAGTATCAAAGTAGCAAATATTATATAATTGGATTGGAATTGATGCATAATAATATTATAATGTAATTTTGTATATTATGTATATAAATAAATGACTATTTGTTGATTATAATTTGTATTAATATCTGTATAGTCTGTATATACATTGTAAAAGCTGTCAAATACAAATACATACAGTGAAATAGTAAAATATAATATATTTCTCTTATACACAGTGGAGTAGAAGTATAAAGTGGAATAAAATAGAAATACTTAAGTAAAGTACTACTACCTCAAAACTGTACTCACGTGCAGTACTTGAGGAAATGTACCACAAGTAGCTCATTTGATTTTTGTGGGGTCTGTCCTGTTTTCTTTGGAATCAAGCTGTGGGATGTTGCCTGTGAGATAAGCTCCCCCTGGTGGATTACAAAATAAATCAACACTATAGCTCCACACAAGGTAAAACCACCTAAGTTGCTATATGTAACTTTCAGTTTGTGTTGATTCTAGCGACTGCTTTGAACTACAACGATAGCCTAGTGTTTTTACCACACCTGTTGCCATAAAGCTCTTTTCTTTACGGGGCTGTGTTACTCACTGTATATTACTGAGAGGTAGATTTCCTTTCCCTTTTACCGTTAAGTTGTTCTTCGTTTAATTTCCTTCTTTTCTGTGATTGTCCTGCCCCAGTATCAGCAATAACTACAACAGATGACTTGTAAAGTAAAATTAAAATACAATTAGGCCAAGGCCTATATAAAGAAAACTCCTGTTACCTTTTACCTGGCTCAAAAGGCTGACCCATCACAATCCTTTGTGTTCCACTTTCAGGGTTGCTGCGGTGCTGCAAGAAATTCTGCCGGACACATGTCTTTTCCGTCCCCGTCCTCTGTCTCTGTGTTGGCGTTCTAACCTCTGGTGTATTTCTAAGGAGTATGGCTAACAGGTCCTCAGATCTCTGCAGGGTAAATCCAGACAGCTAGCTAGACTATCTGTCCAATCTGAGGACTATGGTTACCTGGTCCTCAGATCTCTGCAGGGTAAATCCAGACAGCTAGCTAGACTATCTGTCCAATCTGAGGACTATGTTTACCTGGTCCTCAGATCTCTACAGGGTAAATCCAGACAGCTAGCTAGACTATCTGTCCAATCTGAGGACTATGGTTACCTGGTCCTCAGATCTCTGCAGGGTAAACCCAGACAGCTAGCTAGACTATCTGTCCAATCTGAGGACTATGGTTACCTGGTCCTCAGATCTCTGCAGGGTAAATCCAGACAGCTAGCTAGACTATCTGTCCAATCTGAGGACTATGGTTACCTGGTCCTCAGATCTCTGCAGGGTAAACCCAGACAGCTAGCTAGACTATCTGTCCAATCTGAGGACTATGGTTACCTGGTCCTCAGATCTCTGCAGGGTAAACCCAGACAGCTAGCTAGACTATCTGTCCAATCTGAGGACTATGGTTACCTGGTCCTCAGATCTCTGCAGGGTAAATCCAGACAGCTAGCTAGACTATCTGTCCAATCTGAGGACTATGGTTACCTGGTCCTCAGATCTCTGCAGGGTAAACCCAGACAGCTAGCTAGACTATCTGTCCAATCTGAGGACTATGGTTACCTGGTCCTCAGATCTCTGCAGGGTAAATCCAGACAGCTTGCTAGACTATCTGTCATATCTGAGGACTATGGTGACCTGGTCCTCAGATCTCTGCAGGTAAATCCAGACAGCTAGCTAGACTATCTGTCCAATCTGAGGACTATGGTTACCTGGTCCTCAGATCTCTGCAGGGTAAATCCAGACAGCTAGCTAGACTATCTGTCCAATCTGAGGACTATGGTTACCTGGTCCTCAGATCTCTGCAGGGTAAATCCAGACAGCTTGCTAGACTATCTGTCATATCTGAGGACTATGGTGACCTGGTCCTCAGATCTCTGCAGGGTAAATTCAGACAGCTAGCTAGACTATCTGTCCAATCTGAGGACTATGGTTACCTGGTCCTCAGATCTCTGCAGGGTAAATCCAGACAGCTTGCTAGACTATCTGTCATATCTGAGGACTATGGTTACCTGGTCCTCAGATCTCTGCAGGAAATCCAGACAGCTAGCTAGACTATCTGTCCAATCTGAGGACTATGGTTACCTGGTCCTCAGATCTCTGCAGGGTAAATCCAGACAGCTAGCTAGACTATCTGTCCAATCTGAGGACTATGTTTACCTGGTCCTCAGATCTCTACAGGGTAAATCCAGACAGCTAGCTAGACTATCTGTCCAATCTGAGGACTATGGTTACCTGGTCCTCAGATCTCTGCAGGGTAAACCCAGACAGCTAGCTAGACTATCTGTCCAATCTGAGGACTATGGTTACCTGGTCCTCAGATCTCTGCAGGGTAAATCCAGACAGCTAGCTAGACTATCTGTGTCCAATCTGAGGACTATGTTTACCTGGTCCTCAGATCTCTCAGGGTAAATCCAGACAGCTAGCTAGACTATCTGTCCAATCTGAGGACTATGGTTACCTGGTCCTCAGATCTCTGCATAAACCCAGACAGCTAGCTAGACTATCTGTCCAATCTGAGGACTATGGTTACCTGGTCCTCAGATCTCTGCAGGGTAAATCCAGACAGCTAGCTAGACTATCTGTCCAATCTGAGGACTATGGTTACCTGGTCCTCAGATCTCTGCAGGGTAAATCCAGACAGCTTGCTAGACTATCTGTCATATCTGAGGACTATGGTGACCTGGTCCTCAGATCTCTGCAGGGTAAATCCAGACAGCGAGCTAGACTATCTGTCCAATCTGAGGACTATGGTTACCTGGTCCTCAGATCTCTGCAGGGTAAATCCAGACAGCTAGCTAGACTATCTGTCCAATCTGAGGACTATGGTTACCTGGTCCTCAGATCTCTGCAGGGTAAATCCAGACAGCTTGCTAGACTATCTGTCATATCTGAGGACTATGGTTACCTGGTCCTCAGATCTCTGCAGGGTAAATCCAGACAGCTTGCTAGACTATCTGTCATATCTGAGGACTATGGTTACCTGGTCCTCAGATCTCTGCAGGGTAAATCCAGACAGCTAGCTAGACTATCTGTCCAATCTGAGGACTATGGTTACCTGGTCCTCAGATCTCTGCAGGGTAAATCCAGACAGCTAGCTAGACTATCTGTCCAATCTGAGGACTATGTTTACCTGGTCCTCAGATCTCTCTACAGGGTAAATCCAGACAGCTAGCTAGACTATCTGTCCAATCTGAGGACTATGGTTACCTGGTCCTCAGATCTCTGCAGGGTAAACCCAGACAGCTAGCTAGACTATCTGTCCAATCTGAGGACTATGGTTACCTGGTCCTCAGATCTCTGCAGGGTAAATCCAGACAGCTAGCTAGACTATCTGTCCAATCTGAGGACTATGTTTACCTGGTCCTCAGATCTCTACAGGGTAAATCCAGACAGCTAGCTAGACTATCTGTCCAATCTGAGGACTATGGTTACCTGGTCCTCAGATCTCTGCAGGGTAAACCCAGACAGCTAGCTAGACTATCTGTCCAATCTGAGGACTATGGTTACCTGGTCCTCAGATCTCTGCAGGGTAAATCCAGACAGCTAGCTAGACTATCTGTCCAATCTGAGGACTATGGTTACCTGGTCCTCAGATCTCTGCAGGGTAAATCCAGACAGCTTGCTAGACTATCTGTCATATCTGAGGACTATGGTGACCTGGTCCTCAGATCTCTGCAGGGTAAATCCAGACAGCGAGCTAGACTATCTGTCCAATCTGAGGACTATGGTTACCTGGTCCTCAGATCTCTGCAGGGTAAATCCAGACAGCTAGCTAGACTATCTGTCCAATCTGAGGACTATGGTTACCTGGTCCTCAGATCTCTGCAGGGTAAATCCAGACAGCTTGCTAGACTATCTGTCATATCTGAGGACTATGGTTACCTGGTCCTCAGATCTCTGCAGGGTAAATCCAGACAGCTTGCTAGACTATCTGTCATATCTGAGGACTATGGTTACCTGGTCCTCCCATACCAGAATGCTGTTTGCAGTAGCCAGACCCTCCTTCAGCACGCTATGGAGGAGGGTCGCCAGTCTATATCGCGTCTACCTGCTACTAATCAATCTGTAACTTTGCGGGAAAAATCGAACCCGGGCAGAGGCGTTACTAAAAACTATATAAAAAAAGCGTTCTTTTCACTGTTAGTTTGCTGTTACAGGTCATTTAAGATCATTGTATGAGTGTTAAAAAAGCTTCAGAAAAATGTAAAAGTTACATATAGTAACTTTAACTGGACCAAGTAATTTACAGTTTTTATATTTAGAGTGTGAATTACTGCATAATAAACAAATTGAATATAAATATAATAACTTTCCAGTTTCATCAGAAAATAACTCAGAGGCAAATAAAAACACCACAGGTTTTACTAGATTAATGAAGAACAGTTTATTGTAGAGTTCAGTGATGAATTGGAACAACATCATCCTGACATGTTACCTCAATTTTAACAAAATCTCATGACAAATGGAAAAAAATCTTTCAGACAGATCTATTTGGTACAGCAGGAAGGTTACTGACATTTCACCGTTACTTGCACTGCACTGACCACTTGCATAGTAGTCACCCCAACATTTACCACAGTTTACATCCGTCACAGCCACAGGGGATGACTGGCTTTGTCTAACCAGCTTAGCATGATCAAAACAAATCTATATGTCCACAACGTTGAACATGGGATTAAAAACACTGAAAGTCATTGTTGGAAACCTCTGTAAGATGCCTTCCTTTCGCTTATATTGCTTGCATGACAAAAAGAGTGCTCATTAATAAAATCAATACCCTGCACAAAATGATTTATATGTATAGTGTGAAACTGTGTAGAGAAAGTTTGTTAAAATCATTCTTATCACAGAAATATTCATTGTCCAATTTAAGATCATACTTTTGAACCAGCTAAATCCCAACATATCAGAGGATTTCAAACTAAAATACCATACTGTAAATGACACTTGCAAAAGTACAACTTCTTTTCTGTAATAAATAAACTTGTCACTATTATGGACTCATTTCAAAAGCTTGTATCACTAAAACACTATTAAAATAAGTCACTAGTACTATATGTTAATTAGGCTGACATTTAAAAGAACCTTTCAATTGTAATATCACAGTACAGAGTGTACTGTATTATAATACTTTATATACAGTATGTATTTGCAGGAATTGAAATAGAGGTACATGTGACTTCAGCACAGTCCTACTGCCACGGTTACCCTTCCATACCATGCATAGTGCACAGGATGAATGCTCGGTGTTATCACATCAAAAACATTATTAGAGCATTGTGAAATATGGTGATTTCTCAATTCCAAATTGATGACATCTAATTACTTGAATGTGAATAACTGACTCACAGCAGCCGAGTTGTGTGATGACTATGTGTGATGTAGGGTGACTAGTGAAATGTTTTGACATTATTTAAAGATTCCCATGGTAACTAATTTGACTACAAGTTTGTTATTTTATTTCAATTGTAATTATCGTAAATGGACCCTTTGTGATATGAATCAACCCATTTGCAAATTTACAAACAGATGTCCCTCATCTTTTTCATAATATGTGATTATTATTGAAGTAAGATGCTCAAATGTCAGTTGGATGTTTATAAAGAATGTGAAAAACAGTAATACCTGTGTATTTAATTGGTCATTGTAAAGTTAGGGACATGTGATCTCATTAAAATGGTATTTTTATGTGCTGAATTGCTTACTGAAGGGATGGGAGGCATTACTGATATCCTCCAAATACACATATTAATGAGGAAAATTGTAAATATATAGATAATACTTTTGGGTGCTGAAAACAGTTACAGATTTGGTGAAATTTGCTTGTTTGTTGTTTTGCCCAGGGCCAGGGATTGATATATATTTCATGTCTGCGCAACCTGTTCAGAAATAGGCCAGGGACATGTTCAGCCTGGCTTAGCGCTAGGCCATGAAGCAAGGGGAAAACAGCTATTTTAGCTCCATCAAACAGAAAAAGTCTACCTTCTAACAACACCAAATATGTCTTATCTATACAGATGATACTATTTCTACATAAGACATGAAACAGAAATGCAAAAACTCATGGTTTTACAAGTAGTATTTCTACTTTGTGGCATGCAGCATCTCAACAGTCCTGTCCCATTTGTGGGCTTGTCTGGTTTGTGCACTGCAATAACAAAACTGTAGTATGGACGTATTGGTAACTATCTTGCTGGCGAAGAAGAAGTCTTTACTGGTATGATAGCGTTGAAGGTTTTAGCTATAGATTTTAACTTGCTAGCCATAGGTGGGGTAGCCATTTTGCTCTACTTTGTGCTAAGCTAGTATGAACACATTCCCATACATGTACAAACGTATATATCGCTGTACTAAATGCACAGTGATGACACTTTATATCAATCTGACTGGGTAAAATGACAAACGAGTGTATTTCTCTAAATCCTTTAAGAATGATAAATACATGAGTACGTTCACTGGGGTGTCATACAGGTATTTTGAATGGCTTTACACTTGCCATGAGCATAGCTTGAGCCATTGTAGCTTCCCTTCCTGCAGTCACTGAGGCACTACTTCCTTCAAAGAAGCCAGAGCTGAATGGATGCGGACATGAAGCCTGTTCTCAAAGTCGTAGCCTGTGAAATCCTCCTAAAACAGTTTAGATTGAGAGATAGGTAGAATTCAAAAACTAATTGAAACATCTGTGAAATTCAAATGATTTCCAATTAATATTATTGCCATGTAAATATTTTTTACCTTGGCGTGAAGTAGCAATGATCTTCCCCTTGCCAGAGTCTGAATTGCAATACAAAAAAGACTGGGTTAATACACGTGGCTCCATCATTTCATTTCAAATAAAAATTTGAATACATGGAAATCTGAATTCTGGCAGACTGACCTCCTGTTTTGCAAGGAGTATACATCCAAGCTCATAGACGGCATACGGCTGAACATATGAGTTGATCTGTCGTCCATATTCATCTCTAGCAGCCAGCTGGAATGACTGGATCACAGATAACATGGATAGGAGAGCAAGCTGAGTAACATTTAAAGTGTAGATTAACTGCAAAGTCATTCAGTGGTAAATGTAGACATATACCTGAACAGCATCCCTCATATTTCCATGACATTTGTGAATGGCACCAAGAAGAAGGTGTTTCAGGCCTCTGAATGAAGCCAAATCTAAACTCTGTAACACTGAGCAGACACGCAGAGAAAATTATCACAGGGGAAAATGAAATTCCTAGAAATCTGGCTGCAGGTAACTTGGTTATGTTGCTATGAATCTTTCATTCACCCTGATTCATTATCTGCAGGTTAGATGAGGAGCAGTTAGGAAGCGCTTTCCACAGATAGAGCACTTCAATTACACCGAGGATGCATAGCTCTCTGGTGGGGGAGATCTTTCTCAATCGCTCAGCCTGCAGATATGGATCAGACAGAGAAGGACAACGTTTGTGACACACTTGTGATGACTTTTGAAAGAGAGAAAAAGAGCAAAGTTTGCAACAAAACCCACCCTTTTGACAGCAAACTGCTCTATTTGGTTGTTTTTTCTTTTGAACAGCTTCTGCACATCTTTTAAAACTCCGCTTGCTCCATCCAGGTCACCTGAAGCACCCTGACACACTGAGAAAAAGATTACATAAACTTCAGAGTAGAGACATCTCAGCAGTGTTAGCATATGATAAAATGTGACAAGTGTACCTCCTGTCAAGTAAGCGTAGTAGCACTGCGACCATCGTGACTCATTCTTCAGCCTTTCAAATGACCTGTATGCATCTTTAAAATTCATCTCTATCATGCTACACCAACCTGAAACATAGACAAGCAGGGTCAAATTAATCCCTTCCTGTGCTGTATGCCAAGTGCCAGTATGTCACAACTAACCTGATGAGCAAACACGTACCAATCTCATAGAGACACACATGCTGGATCTCTCTTTGATCTGATGCAAGCTCTAATGCATCATGGAAACAGGCCAAAGCACTGTTGATATGGCACTGGGGACAGAGAGCACACACACACACACACACACACACACACACACACACACAACAGGTAACTACATGCATGTGTTGAATGAGAGTTAGATAAATAGTGGAGTAGATGTTGGTGAGTTACTTAACCATCTGACATGCATATTAATTATATGTGTTTGAACAAAGACTGCTGTACCAGCCTATGGTAAACAAAAGGTTTGTCTACTGTACAGTATATTTGCCATTCAATGTCTTTATCCAGCATTACAAACACAAATAAACCACTTTAAAGGTCCAATATGTAATATATTTACTGTAATAAATCCAAAAATGACCCCAATGCATCACCCGATATTGAAACATGTTAAGTTGAAATACTATCTTTTCATGACAACAATGCTAATTCCAGTATTTTCTCCTTTTGTAATGTCCGTTCCGTGACGTGATGTCTGTCTGTGTTTGGGCCTGTGTGTTGGTATCAACTGGCCAGTTGGACAGCCAGGCCGGGTTGCAGGATCTATACCTGTAAACATGTAACTCTCTCCAGTATTTTGAATTTGTACTGCAGTAACTATTTTAAACACTTGCTGTCAGTATTACATATTGCACCTTTAAACTTCAATAGACTTGTTACAGTTTGGCTTATCTGTCACTGATTGTTATTAACCGTGAGCCTGCTACACATACCTCTAGCCTGTGAACTCGTCCTTTAAAGAACATGAAGAGGGATGAGTTGGGGTAAACCACAGACTTTCTCTGCAGAATAGCTTTGGCTTCCAGCAGCCCCTCATGTGTATCAGAGCCATCCAGGGCAAAGAAAGGCAGCACTACTGTGTGGTACCACAAGAGGGCCAACCTGAGCAGGGAACACAACAGATTACAGCCAGTCTGAAATCTGGGATCTGAAGCTCAAATCACAATCTATAATACACTGAATATTTATGAAAGGTAAATATGCAGCTAACTATATACTAATATTGGCAGTATATAAAAATTTAAATTAGAGTAGGTCTATGTTTCACATCGTCGCTGTCGGACTGAAACCTTTTAATTATGTTATTTTAACTTTTGTAATGGGTTGCTTGTAAGCATTATTTTACAGAGTTACAGGACAATAACGTTGAGAACGACTGGCATCGTTCATCCTAATGAGCCTCAAGTTCCTAGGATTCAGTATTAAGAGTTTTTGGTTTTTGATTGAACCTGCATTAATTGTCCCTGTTCACACATGGGTCATGGGTGAGCCGATCACATTTGGACAGTCTTCACATGCTCCCTGTGTATGCACCTAAACATGTACATCATTTTTGTTTGCAAAAACCAAATGCATTGTTTTTAATTAGGCAGCAATGCACTTCCCGTGCCTGCTCTGTCTGAAAATATTGTGATTAAAATTGTTATTACACACATGTCACTACCCTTGGGGTTAAGGTACTAAAAAGTACCTGACAGCAGGTGTCAAGGACTTTTGGAAACATGGGAGACATGGAAAACCAAAAAAGGCGAGTCGAGACGAGTCGAGGAGGTACCATGCTGTGTAAAAATGCCATTAGGCTTACACAGAGGAAGTCTGTAGCCCTGGACACATTTACATGCCCACTGCTAAAAGAATGTGGCCATTTGTGTGGCAATCTATGAATGTGGTCTGAGCGATCGGATCTCGATGTGCTCACATTTGTTGATTCTTAACATAAAAATACTGCTTATAGCTGCTTTAAAGTCTTAAGTTAACTACAGTTGTACAGTTTATTTCACAAGGATATCCTCCTCCAATGTTATTAGTCTGTATTAGTATACAATAGAAGACTAATACTCACGTAGCGAGTGGTGCCTTCATGTCCTTGCTCTCACTTGCATACATAAGGGAGGACAGGCCCTGGAGACGGTCACCAGGGAAACCCAGCAAGTTGATAATCTTGAGCAAGTGTGGAGGTACCATGGAGATGCACAGATGGAAGAGGCCATAGCCGAAGCTGACAGAGCCTTTGAGCCGGTCCAGGGCCTCAGCTGTCACACAGTTCTTCACTACCACGTTGTGGTTGGCGTTGTCCGTCGAGAGGGACTCCTGGTGGACTGAGGGCCCCTGCTGACAGGCCTCCTGCAGCTGGCTGATGTCACTATGGCACTTATTGTACATTTTCCACGCCTTACGTAGAATCCAGCCTCCTTTGATATAAGCTGTTAGTGGAAATGTGAAAGTGGAAAATACTTTTGATGAGGTTGTCCATGGCTCAAGGGGAAGAACGAGACCATATTTCTCTGTAAGAAAGTGATTATTAATCTCATTGATGTAGGGCTGCAACTGATAAGTGTATTCATAATCACTTTGTTGATTCTTTTTTTAGCCACACTAGCAGTGGTGCTCTAGGATCAGCAATGTCAGTCTGTCCACCACTTTGGTACAGACTGAAGTATCTCAACAACTATTTGACAGATTACCATGAGATTTGCTACATATATTCATGTTCCCCTCAGGATGTTAAAACTTTGGTGATCCCTTAACTTTTCATGCTAATTAGCAAATGTTAGCATGCTAACTAGTGGTAGAATAGTACATATACTCCAGTACTGTACTGTACAGTATAAATTTGAGGCATTTGTACTTTACTTGAGACTTTTATGTTTATGCCACTGTCTACTTCTACTTACTACAATTCAGATGGAAGCATTGTACTTTTTACATCACTACAATGATATGACTTAATATTTACTAGTTACTTTACAAATTAAAAAATGATATGTAAACCATATGGAGAGCTTATAAAAGTGCAGTACACTATGTAAAGGTACAGCTGAAAAGATTAGTCAACAAATCGTTTAGTTGTTGGACAGAAATTTAATAACTAAGACTATTTTGATCTTTTAAGTGATTTTCATTGAAATACATCCCGTGGTTTTAGTTCCACAAAATGAACACTTGCTGATTTCTTTTTTTTTTTTATTAATAAAATTTATTTTCAATAATTCTTTTAAATTTTGGACTATTTGTTGGACAAACCAAACCATCAATCAATTAATAATAATAGTAATAATAATAATAATGTATACTTTATTAATCCTGCAAGGGTAAATTACAATTGGAGAAAATATACTTAACACATACTTTATTCTTACACACCTGACTTTACATAACACCTATACAGTAATTACAATCCTCATTTCAAATTCAGTTATTTCTTATTAATATATAGATCTGCTCCTAAATAAAACCAGGTACTCTGTTCTACACTGTTAATCTGTAAGTATGACATTTCTATCATCTTGTTGCTTAATGCCTTGAAAACTGGTTGCCATGAGAGACAGACATTTAAGGTGGGTTCGATTTCATTACCTGAAAGTTCCTGTTTGACGAAGGAGAGCACGGCAAGGTACACCTGACAGTCAGCAACGATAATCTGTCTCTGTAGGCGGTCCACGACCACAACTCCTGACCTCTGTGAGTCCATCTGTTTCACGCGCACACAAACACACACACATTCAATATGCAGTATTGCAAGCACAACGGAGGATGCACTTCCTGTGGCAGCTGAAGAAATTCAATCTGTCAAAGACAATGATGGTGCACTTCTACACAGCCATCACTGAGTCCATCCTCACATGCTCCATCACCATCTGGTACGCTGCTTCCACTGCCGAGGACAAGGGCAGACTGCAGCGTGTTATTCGGTCTGTAGAGAAGGTGATTGGCTGCAATCTGCCGCCGGTCCAGGACCTATACACTACCAGGACTGAAGCGTGCAGGACAAATAGTGGCTGGACCAAAACCTCTCGCCACATTAACTGTTTTTCCCCCTTCGCCACTAGCCTTATCAACAAGGCCCGGACCCCACTTTGATTCTCTCCACACTCCCCCCCTGGCTCTTCATGCCACTGTACTCTCTGCTGTACTGCTCTTTTTATTTCTATCTTTATTATTTTTTCATTTATTTTCGTATTTATTATTTAATACATACTGTGTACATATACTTATACTTATGTTGTTTATACCTATACTTATATTGTTTAATATTCCATGTAGAGAATGTGTGAACACCAAAACAAATTCCTTGTGTTAAAAAACGTACTTGGCAATAAAACCCTTTCTTATTCTGATTCTGATATACATAACCTGTAACTTCACCCAGAGGCTGGCAGCCAGAGTTTTGAGAATGTCCCAGAGCTTCTAGACAGCCCCCAAACTCCTCACTCAAGAAGTTTGTTGATTAGATTTCACAGAAGCACTAATGAAATCTGTGAGTTGGTTTGGAATGATCGCATTGCTGCCTGCATCATTAGGCCTGATGCCGAGGATATAAACAGTGTTATCTGAACAGCAGCCTGTTCTGGCAGCCATTTTAGGAGACATCAGTGACAACAGAATCCTGTTTGTTCACACAAACTAACTGAACAATCTATATGTGTGAATTGGTGTTCTTGCTGCTCAACTTGACCAGTATAGCACTGTTAGTTAAGGGTTTCAAGGTTGCCATGCAACAGTCTATATACCATATTTTTTCAATTGTCCATAGATGTACTAACACTTTTTTTAATCTTGTTTCTGATTGTTTCTATGACTCCGGAGCTGTCACTCTCGCAGAGTTTCTCAGTGGTCCTCAGGTCGTCACAGGCTGTCTGCATCTTCTCCTCCTCAAATGTCATCATGGCGTTCTGCAATGCAATGAAACGTTTTGTTCATAATAAATCTTTTTTTCATCATTATTCTAATATCAAACTGTCTTATTTTACAGAGGATATTGATGCTTGGGGTGGCTTACAAACAGTAATAAGAGGGAAGGGGTGTGAAGTAACAGTCCTAGAAGGACAAAGGGCTCTTTCTGCATGACAGTGAATGGAAGTGACATCTGTAACGCTGTGTGTTGGAAGTTGGAAAGATGCTACACAGCCAACACATGCAGAACATCTTTGCTCTGATGTTGCTGAAACCTCTTAAGATAACCCTTAATGAGTGAGGTTATAATCAGGCAATACAAAATGTAATGATATTTGAATGACATTTAGAGATAGGTTTCATGGTTTAGCATTTTTATATTTTCGTGTAGAACTGAAGCATTCTTTCCTTTTATGCTGCATTTTCACTATCCCCAGCACACGTATGAATGCCCACCATATTGGTCAGATGTCACTACCGCCGCTGCCATTTAACATCTAGGGACAGAGGATGACATCACCTCTGGCCTCATCTTGTGTGTGTGTGTGTGTGCGTGTATGTGTGTGTGAAATCTCCCTCTCCCACTGGCAATGGATGCAGCGTAACTGTAATGTGCTTCTCTGCGAGAGCAATGCTGTTGTCGAGAGGAACCATCCATTATGTTAATGCTTGGAAAAGCAAGGGAGAGGATGCCAGTGGTGACAATAGCAACCAATCTGACAGATTGGGTTATTTCAGATGATACTGGGTACTGACCTTATGAACTGTGATGGTAGGGGCTCAAATCTAGCTCTGCTGCTACATCAATTATGAAATTATATTAATCATCATAATTACTATTTCTTAACATTAACTGTTATTTCCTCCAGCATTTTGTTTGATCTCGAGCTGAGATCTCCAGCTGAGAGGAAACTCACCAGGAAACTAACAAAACTGGCCCCAAAGCTCATCAGTGGACTCTGGGTCCTACACAGAGAATAGAAAGGAGAAAGATGTTGAGACCACAGAAGAAAACAGAAAACAAACTCAGTTGGATATTCTGTTGAAAATTGTAATTACGACACAATCTCAATCAATGTCTTCATATAGCTGTGACACGCCTCTGTATCAGCACCCAGAAAGCAGAAGAGAATAGATTATAAGCATAACTAATAGGAGTTGTGGATGGTAACTTGTGTGCAGGAGCAGGTGCAGCTACAATCCCCATATTCAGCTGTCATGGCTGATGTGGGTGACTATCTGTTTGACGTGTTGCACCCACCTCGCACTATTACATTTATTTATTAATGTATTATTTAGTTTAAAAAGGAAAAATGCCCCCAAATCACAGGATACTTCAAAAATCAGTCTGATGTACACGGAGACATTCTGGTCACCTACTGTGGGTGCATAGTGCCGCTTTTCTCCATGATGAAAATAAAATAGAGGTGGTCTACAGTATGCCAATGGGAAGACAGGTAAGACCTGGGGCCAACAGACCCCCACAAGCTTTCACATGCATTTTGAACCTAATAATATCTAATTTAACTGAATTCTTATTATATATGTGGAGCAATGTTTTCACAGTTTGCATAGTGGTAGTACATGCTGTACCTAGTGTTCTAAATTTCACTTTGATGTTTCGGCCACTTCACAAAATGTTCTTGCAGTAATATCTTGCTGATATTAAAGCAATGCAAAACACTGCAACACAAATACTGTATATCATCAAATAATTACCTGTATCTCCTGAAAAGTTCGTCGCTCTCTTTGAAGCCGTTGTTAAGCAGCATGTTAATACCTTGCAGGGCCATCTCAGCATCATCTATGTACTCTGCCTTCTCCTCCACATGCTGCTGCTGCTGCTGCTGCTGGGACTGCTCGGGACCCGCCATTGTTTATACAGCACAGTGGCTGTTGGACTAACCCAGTGCGATGGAGAACAAAATATGAATCTGTTTCTTTTAGAAAACAAACCTGCATTGATTTATTTACACTGATAAGGGAGACGATTTTAAACAGATACAGAAACGGCTCACCTGAAAGAAAAAAAAGAAAAAAGGCCGTACAGCTTCCGCAGGCTCCAGACGTGTGTGCGCCTCGGGGATAGGCCACTGATGGCTCGCTCACTCTGCACTCCAGCGATTTACAGTTATCATTGATCTTGCCGACAGCAGAAGTTTGGAGCCTACGTTAGTCAAGCCAACGCACCGTTATTTGTCAATAAATCAGCCATCCGTCATTCTCCCCCCCCCACCGCTTCTCTCCGCCGTGCAGCAGCATCCGATGCATTACATAACGAGGATCCAGGCTGCTGTGCTGCTCTGCCAGTCTCACGTAATGCACTCGTTAAACGGCCTGACGTCATAACGCACAGCGCATCGCCGGGTAGGATGAGACCATAGACATAATAAAGAGTAGACGCCGCATCGACCGCTACTGCCTATTGGCGCTGACGAGATTTGGGGCCGCCATCTTGGACCGGTCATCCGCTCCACTCAGTGTAATGTGTTTGGCAGGTGTAATGAGCTGTCAGCGCGTTTAATTAATCAATCTCACTGAATACCCAACTGGTTTTCATGTTTTTTTTTGCTACAAAGGTCATACATGTAGCTATGATACAGGACACATGATTAGGCGTATTTTAATATTCAAAGTGTGCTTAACAGTAATAGAATATTCTGATATGATATAAATTCACCAGACGTCCGAGATCAAAACTGGAAACATAATCCCCGAAAAGGGAGAGCAACGGGGATATTTCCAGTTTGACTATAAATCTGATTGAAAAACCTAATGTTGTGTCTTTAAAAAAAAAGAACAAGGACAGAGGTAGTTTTTCTTCTGTATTTAGTCAGGGGACAAAAACGGGGGACTGTCCCCTAAATCCGAGGACGTCTGGTCACCCTAGACCAGACATCCTCGGTGTATCTATCATTTGTAAATGATAGGTATTTGCAAAATACCCCTACATAACATATATGATGTAGGCTACAATAGGTATAAATACCCCTACATCACATATATGATGTAGGCTACAATAGGTATAAATACCCCTACATCACATATATGATGTAGGCTATAATAGGTATAAATACCCCTACATAACATATATGATGTAGGCTACAATAGGTATAAATACCCCTACATCACATATATGATGTAGGCTATAATAGGTATAAATACCCCTACATCACATATATGATGTAGGCTATAATAGGTATAAATACCCCTACATAACATATATGATGTAGGCTACAATAGGTATAAATACCCCTACATCACATATATGATGTAGGCTATAATAGGTATAAATACCCCTACATCACATATATGATGTAGTCTATAATAGGTATAAATACCCCTACATCACATATATGATGTAGGCTATAATAGGTATAAATACCCCTACATCACATATATGATGTAGGCTATAATAGGTATAAATACCCCTACATCACATATATGATGTAGGCTATAATAGGTATAAATACCCCTACATCACATATATGATGTAGTCTATAATAGGTATAAATACCCCTACATCACATATATGATGTAGGCTATAATAGGTATAAATACCCCTACATAACATATATGATGTAGGCTACAATAGGTATAAATACCCCCTACATCACATATATGATGTAGGCTATAATAGGTATAAATACCCCTACATCACATATATGATGTAGTCTATAATAGGTATAAATACCCCTACATCACATATATGATGTAGGCTATAATAGGTATAAATACCCCTACATCACATATATGATGTAGGCTATAATAGGTATAAATACCCCTACATCACATATATGATGTAGGCTATAATAGGTATAAATACCCCTACATCACATATATGATGTAGGCTATAATAGGTATAAATACCCCTACATCACATATATGATGTAGGCTATAAAATATAATTTGCACACACATTATAAATATGATAGGGAAGAAGAAACAGATAGTGACCGTAAAGTCAGATATTTAAGTACAAGAAACAATATGATTATATTATTAGAGTCTACTTGAAGCTTTTTATATTTGTCTCTCTCTCTGTCACACACACACACACACGCAAGCTCACACACACACACACACACACACACACGCACAGTACTACCACTTTGTTCTGCATCAATTGCCTCCCAGACCTTGACATTTAGCAGCCCCACTCCCAACACACACACACACACACACTAGGGTTGCACAACATTGACAAAATGTGATATTGCAACATCGATATGAATTCCAATATTTTTAAACATATATAAAATTACAAAATAGATTCATAACAAATTAAACAAGTTTTCTTACAACACAAGGTTTATTTTAACTGAAAGTTATATTGGACTGGTCCAACATGAATAAATAACTAAGGACCATGTCTACAGAACAGGACGGGTTCTACTGGTTGGACAGTATAAAATATATAAATCAAGTTATAATATAAATAACTAAGGACCATGTCTACAGAGCAGGACGGGTTCTACTGGTTGGACAGTATAAAATACATAAATCAAGTTATAATATAAATAACTAAGGACCATGTCTACAGAGCAGGACGGGTTCTACTGGTTGGACAGTATAAAATACATAAATAAAGTTATAATATAAATAACTAAGGACCATGTCTACAGAGCAGGACGGGTTCTACTGGTTGGCCAGTATAAAATACATAAATAAAGTTATAATATAAATAACTAAGGACCATGTCTACAGAACAGGACGGGTTCTACTGGTTGGACAGTATAAAATACATAAATAAAGTTATAATATAAATAACTAAGGACCATGTTTACAGAACAGGACGGGTTCTACTGGTTGGACAGTATAAAATACATAAATAAAGTTATAATATAAATAACTAAGGACCATGTCTACAGAACAGGACGGGTTCTACTGGTTGGACAGTATAAAATATATAAATAAAGTTATAATATAAATAACTAAGGACCATGTCTACAGAACAGGACGGGTTCTAGTGGTTGGACAGTATAAAATATATAAATCAAGTTATAATATAAATAACTAAGGACCATGTCTACAGAACAGGACGGGTTCTACTGGTTGGACAGTATAAAATACATAAATAAAGTTATAATATAAATAACTAAGGACCATGTCTACAGAACAGGACGGGTTCTACTGGTTGGACAGTATAAAATATATAAATCAAGTTATAATATAAATAACTAAGGACCATGTCTACAGAACAGGACGGGTTCTAGTGGTTGGACAGTATAAAATATATAAATCAAGTTATAATATAAATAACTAAGGACCATGTCTACAGAACAGGACGGGTTCTACTGGTTGGACAGTATAAAATACATAAATAAAGTTATAATATAAATAACTAAGGACCATGTCTACAGAACAGGACGGGTTCTACTGGTTGGACAGTATAAAATACATAAATAAAGTTATAATATAAATAACTAAGGACCATGTTTACAGGACAGGACGGGTTCTACTGGTTGGACAGTATAAAATATATAAATCAAGTTATAATATAAATAACTAAGGACCATGTCTACAGAACAGGACGGGTTCTAGTGGTTGGACAGTATAAAATACATAAATCAAGTTATAATATAAATAACTAAGGACCATGTCTACAGGACAGGACGGGTTCTACTGGTTGGACAGTATAAAATACATAAATAAAGTTATAATATAAATAACTAAGGACCATGTTTACAGGACAGGACGGGTTCTACTGGTTGGACAGTATAAAATATATAAATCAAGTTATAATATAAATAACTAAGGACCATGTCTACAGAACAGGACGGGTTCTACTGGTTGGACAGTATAAAATACATAAATAAAGTTATAATATAAATAACTAAGGACCATGTCTACAGAACAGGACGGGTTCTACTGGTTGGACAGTATAAAATACATAAATAAAGTTATAATATAAATAACTAAGGACCATGTCTACAGAACAGGACGGGTTCTACTGGTTGGACAGTATAAAATACATAAATAAAGTTATAATATAAATAACTAAGGACCATGTCTACAGAACAGGACGGGTTCTACTGGTTGGACAGTATAAAATACATAAATAAAGTTAACAGGACAGCTCCACAAAATAAACTAAATATTGCATACTTATTGCGACTTTCGATATATTTGATAAATGACCAGCTGTCTCAGCTCTTATTACATAAGTATTTGGACAGATACACCTCTTTTATGTTGTGTTGACTCTGTACTCAAGCACATTGCTATTGAAAAGGCTATATAATTATATATATCTCTATCTATCTATCTTATAAGAGTAACGTGCAAGTCTTATCAAACAAATCCCAACTAAACCAGAGACAATCCCAATGTAATAACAACACAAGCATACATTAGTGCTGCTTTTGGAACTTAACTTATGTAGCAATTTTCAAAACACATATAGGCCTACAAAATGCTTCACAGAACCCAAAGTGAAAGAGATAAGATAAAAAAATCCGCCGATCTGAGCAGGAATATGCTGCACAGTGCTCTGGCATCTTGTATCTTCTGCTGCCAAGTAACGAGTATGACCGGTCCAAGATGGCGGCTGGATTTCTCGCGCTCAGCAGCCAATGCGGCGTCTACTCTTTATTATGTCTATGGATGAGACGGGTATGGCGGCAGCCTGGAGCGTCCCATGTCATCCGGCCCGTCTCATGCGGTCCCGTCTCAGGTGTGTCCAACGGCAAAGTCAGAGGGTCAAAAACACGAAATCATGATTAATTTTCCAGACGGGTAAATTCGTGACCACATTTGTTGCAATCAATTGAAAACCGTTAATAACTTTTTTTGACATACACATAGTTTGCTGATTTCTGAATGTTATGGTTGTGTTGTTCCATATTAACGTAGCTACATCTGATGAAACCTGCATCAGCGACGCATTTCTGCCAACTAACGGCAGGATCTCCTGAGGAGGGACAACAAGGATCTGATTCTGCACACAACAAGAACAACAATACAAAAATAAACATGTTAGACTCTTTCCAATACTCTTTTTATTTTTATATTCTATATTGTTTTCACACGTCACTGGGACATTGCTGCAAATACAACTGCTTATCAGCATGGCGAGAGCATTGGACTGTATCTGGCGCTGCCTCGGCTGTCGGGTCTCTGATGCAGCCTGGAGCGTCCCATGTCATCCGTCCCGTCTCATGCGGTCTCGTCTCATGCGGAGGTGTGTCCAACGGTAAATTCAGAGGGTCAAAAATACGAAATTGCGATTAATTTTCCAGATTGGTAAATCCGTGACCACATTTGTTGCAATCAATTGAAAAACGTTAATAACTGTTAAAGTGACAGTTTACATACACATAGTTTGCTGATTTCTGAATGTTATGGTTGTGTTGTTCCATATTAACGTAGCTACATGAAACCTGCATCAGCGACGCATTTCTGCCAACTAACGGCAGGATCTCCTGAGGAGGGACAACAATCCACGATCTGCACACAGCGAGAATACAAAAATAAACATGTTACACTCTTTCCAAGACTCTTTTTATTTTTATATTCTATATTGTTTTCACACTTCACTGGGACATTGCTGCAAATACAACTGCTTATCAGCATGGCGAGAGCTCTATGTAGAGCTCTACTGTCGCTGCCTCGGCTGTCGGCTCTCTGAGACCCGGGGCAGAATGCTCTCGGGTCTCTGAGACCCGGGGCCGAATGCTGTCGGCTCTCTGAGACCCGGGGCCGAATGCTGTCGGCTCTCTGAGACCCGGGGCTCAGCCACAGAATTGCCTCCCTTCCTCTGTCTGGAAGTCAGTTAGTATACCAGATGCTCAAAGGGACAAGGACATTTGGAATCATTTCTGCCACTCGGGAAGAGTCAACAGTTAACTGTTCCTATTTGTCCTTCCCAAATGACAAAGTATTCTCCAATGTCCGGTCTTCTAGTGACCAACACAGTTATAGCCCAACTGTGAAGCCTGTGTGTGGGCTCAGCCACAGTCTGGCCTCCCTTGCTCTCTCACTGGAAGTCAGTTAGGATACAAGGGGCACTGAATTTTTTTTCAAAGTATTGAAATACTGCAAGGAGTGTTCTCAAACGTCCCAATTTTGGTCCCCCCAAACGTCCTTCTGATATGATAGAAGTGTTCTCAAGTGTCCTTCCCGAACGGAAAGGTTGATCTCAAATGTCCCAAAAATATAAGACCCAAAGGTCAACAGGCCATTTTCATTGCTATTTTTTTCTTTTGCACATTTAACATTAAAACAATGACATGAAACCTGTTCTATGTTGATGAAGGAGTCCCAAATAATGATTGACAAATTTGTCGTGGACCTGGACAAATGGGAAGGGCCTCTACTGGCCCCCAAGAAAGTAGTCTGGACATTTGAGAATATTTTTTCCATTTCCCATAGCATTTTAAAAAATCTAAAATATTCATATTTAATCTAGGAAAATTCCCAGAGACCCCAGATTTTGCAGAGTGATGGAGGGTGGGATCCTTTACCAAAATCCAAGATTAGTTTTGCTCCAAACCCTTTAGAAACAAGTCCAACACCATGTTTTGATATGGCTTTGAACAGATAAACTTTTTTTACAACGATGCTTAGTTTTTAGATTTGCTTATGATCTGCCTGTAACAAATACAAAGATTTGCATGTTAGTTAGCTAAACTAACATGAAACTAAAGTTAACTAAAGTTAGCTCGAAGTAACTAGCAATTTCCTTGCGCTAGCAAGCTAACCCTCTATTTTTCCATCCCATCACACAGATTGTGATGTTTCTGTTTGTGGGGATGAGTTTACAAGAAGAACGCGACATTTTGGAAATCTTGGATGAGCTGGTAGAGCAGCAGGAGTTTGATGACCTCCTTGAGGGGGTTCAGACAGGAGCAGCAGCTCCTGAACGACCGCTGAAGGTGAGGTGGACGGAGAGGGACGCGGATGGAAACACGCTTTCCAATAGGCCAAGAGTCACGCGGAAGCAAGCCATACATGGTTAGTATTTTAATATTTTAGATATTTAAAATTGTTTCAGTCCTGAATGTCAGTGTAGGCCATTGCCAGGGATAACATGCAACAGTCCATGGACTACAGTACTATTTTGTTCTGTTTTAAAAGTCTGAATAATCTCCAAAGGTTTGGGTTCAAACGGATCACAGCAATATCAGTTGCCCATAACTATGTAAAGTACACCAACATTTTGAGTTATTTATCAAAATGTTAAGCTAAATAACACCACACCATGTCAGATCAATGTGTCATCTCTGATATATATATATAGTAAATGTAGATTGCGTACATGTATTTTAAAAACAAATGTAAGTGTTAGACATATATATGCTGCTTTAAGAAGTGTTTATGTTTTTCCTGCATTACAGCTGAACGCCGTTCTAAGACCGGTCTCACCTCACACCCTAATGTAGAGGTGACCTTTGCTCCCAGAGATTGCTCCACAGACAGTCTCTGCTGGTATGTATTTCATTAGATATGTTCTGTATAATGTCTTGTAGCTAGTCTCTGCAAAATGAACCATTGAACAAAACAAAGTCTCCAAAACAAGCTATATGACAACGTTTCTCCCTATTGATATGCAATTGCCAAGCACCATTCACATTGTTATATATGTTATATTTGTCATATAACAATCTTTCCTTCTTATCTGTGTAACAATACATTCTATGTTTTGTGCTAGTTGTATGCATAGGATACAAAAACCACCTTGGGCCCCTTCTAACTACTCCATGTATTTCTTTACAATTGCAATAGAATGTCTTCTGCAAGATCTGCAACACTCCCTGAGCTGCTCTGATGAAGAGCTTAGTGAAGCATCAGCAGACCAGAGAGCTCCTCTGGCTTCTCTGGATTGGAGCATTCGCAATGCTCTCTTTTCTGACAGATGGAGGGAAAAGAGACCATCTCTTCTTAATAGCATGTTGGCCAAGGAGAGCGTGGCAACAAATGGCTGCAGCCAATGTGGGAACAACTGCGCGGCTATTAGATGCAGAGATTGCCTTCCATGTCACTTTCTATGTGCTGAATGTGACATCAGCAGACACGGCAATGCCTTAGTCCTCCATAACAGTGATGCCATGTGTGCTGGCTTCTTCCAGCCATTGCCTCCAACCACCTGTGTTGTTGAAAAGGCACTTACAAACTGCGGTAAGTTACACACTGCTTTTTTCTGAGCTAGTTTTTGTCTGTGTCAGTAATTATGAATTAGTGTAACCTATGTGTAATGTCTTTCAGTGCGATTTGTGCCTATTGAGATGGCTGTCAGCATCTGTGGGTGTCCCCCAGAAGCACTCAGGGTGATCAAAGGGAAGGCAGTTGCTTTGGTCACAATAAATGGTAATTGTGCAAAAGATTTCCTTTGTCCAGTTTCAACAAAACTATGTATTTCTATTCAACAACTCCAAGAACTTAATGTCTCAAAAAATGAGCTCATTATGGTTGTCATGCAAACCTTTTGGGGGGGAATGTCACTTATTTATTCATGCCATTTACAAATAACTTATTCATGATAGTGCCCACTTGGATGTACACTATATGGCACATGCTACATAACATTCCAACCTTGGTTTTAAATGTAAATATTACCTTGTAGGACGGTATGATCTCAACATGCCTGAGCTGACCTGCGAGGGATGCCAGGCACATGCCTTGGACAGCAGGACTTGATGACCTGATAAATAGTGGATACTGGCCTGCCACCCTTCATTTTGTGACAATTTATGAGACAGACCTGTTTTATACATTTGAAGACATAAAGATGGCATCACCCGGGATATCTTTTCAGGCATATCTAAGAATGCTTGAGAAGCGGACTGCTCGCTTTGGCCGTGTAAGTATTTCTTTCTTCATTCTGCAAGAGCATAAATATGTTTGTTTTGAAATGGAAAGGTCTTTGTTTAAAAAAAAAAAGTGCTTTTTCTTTTTTACATAGACTGGGAAGATCTCATCAGAAAGCTTCCAAAAAAGCTTTTTTGAATGGGCTGCTGTACAATATGAGGTTGACTCCACCTGCTGCACCTGTAATGACTGTTGATGAGATTATTTGTCAATTATGATTTTCTACAATGTAGGTCGCTGGAAGGAGCAATTGTGGAGGGGAGTGGTCAGCTGTTAATTTCCTGTGTTTCATAAAGTTATGTTTAAATTGTGAAATACTTGTTCTTTACCTGGACAGTGACATATTTTATCCCTTCTTAAGGACATCTCACAGAGAAAGCCACAAAGGGTCACACCTGCCTGATCCTCAGAAAGCAGTGGGAAAATGAGAGAGCTGCAGCGGCATATAAGAAAACACTACCTGCATGTGCTGTCATCAGCAGATGACATAATGGACACAATTGACAGTTCAGATGAGTTCGACATTAGCTCTGAAGATTCAGAGTCTGATGCAATGTAAAACAGGAAGAAGATGTGGTGCTCATGATCACAGTGACACATGGTCACACACAGCATGTGGCTTTTAAAAAGTAACCAATTATGTGGTCATTGTCAGGATTAAGTTGGAGATGACAGTTGTAGTTTTTTGTGGGAAGTTCCTGGTTAATGTTGTATTACATCTTTACAACACAAACCACTGTCCTTTACTGTCTTATCTTTGATTCATGTTCAGTTCAGAGTTCACAAAAGCACAATAAAACTACATTTCTGATTGAGTCCTTGAAAGTTACTGCTGTTTTAGGTTTGACTTATTTTATCTGAGCAATTCTCACATGTGTTCAGAGTACATGAATTCAGTATATGGCAAGAGGAGAGATTCAGAGGAAGGACTAGTTCAGCATCAAATATTTTTTCAATTACAGGAACAGTGTTTTAATGCAATTATTAGTATAACATCCAACTTTACACAGGTTGAATGATTTAGCAAACCACATTTCATAGTGATAAACTGTATATCAGATGAACTAGCCCACTCTTTCATCCCATCTATTAATCAGCCCAACTTCTTTTTATCAACCAGATATATATATAAATGTATATATATGTATATATATATATATATATATATATATATATATATATATATTACCACCCTCACACAGATACACAGACATGGTCCTGCAATCTACAACTGCATGACCATAAAGTAGATTTCTTGGAGGATGTGGTGGGATATTAGAGGTGTTGAGAGTGCTGCCTGTTGAAGAATGATCTTTGTTATTCTTTTGTGGTGCATCACTTGACTGTATGCTCCATTAAATATGTTTTAGTGTTAGGCAACATGGGCCAAGTGAGTGCCCTGCCGTGGTGTTATGGGATGTTGGCATGTCCATGGCAAAGGGGACCATTGTGTCATAATCTGCCTATGGGTAAAAAAAAAACATTTCTACACTAGCCCAGATCCCAAATTATGAATGTGATTAGGAAAACATCAATACCTTGAAGGTTTTTACCAAAAAAAACAAGCAAATAATCCAAAGATTTGAGTTCATCCAGGCTGGAGTCTCAAATGGTCTCAGAAACTACACCTGAAAGAGGCTGGCGCCAAACAAAGGTGAGAATTAAACTTCATCCTAGAGCAAAATTAAAGATTTTTGGAAAGACCTTGACCTGGTGAGTAACATATGTCAGTGTGAAGATTATAAGTGGCACCTGCTGTGAGATATTGACCTCTGAACCTTGACCTCAGTGCATATTGGAAGGCTTGTCATTCAGCAACAGAACAGGCTACAGACATGAGACCAACTGTTATAGAAAGCTCTTGACTTCAGCTATGTGACTATATTCATATAAATATAGTCACCAAGTGGGGGCACTGTCAAGAATGATCAAAATGAAATTTCACCAATTTAACAATTGCATATTTAAAATCCGATCACATAAATGCATTTCCCAGCCCTTTAAATCTACCAGTATACTCTTAATTTAATATTTACAACTTCAATTTTTAGGAAATGTACCATTAAGGAACAAACTACAATTCCCCTGTACCAGCCATGTTCTTGATACAAATTAGCACCATATTTGTAGTTTTTCCGGTTTGCAAAGTATTGTTGAGAATAGAGTTAAAAAAGATATATCTAATGAATATATCAAACATTTAGTGCATCCGAACTAAATTAAACAAGATTAGTAATTACACTCCATCTAGATGATTGATGTTAAAGAAAAATAAAGATGTTGGCTTATGTCAGATATTCTTATTGTTATTCTATAAATGTGGATTTGGGTTAGCTAATTCTTCCAGTTTGCAAAGTAGGGTTGTAAAAAACACTTCATCTAGATGATTGATGTTAAGAAAAAGTAAAGATGATTCTTTCAGATAGAAATAAATACTGTTTCTTAAGTTTCTTTGATTTAAAAGTGCTGAGACAGTGACATCATTCATCCCTGCGGACATGTTCAGACAGTAAACTCAACTGTCCTTGCAAGAAAATCATGTTGTACAGCAGGTAAGAAACACAGTTAATGTTTTGAGTATGTACCTAAAAATGTAAACTATAAAACAATATACTTTTTTAGAGATGCAGCAATATTACTTTTGTACAGGTATAACACATTAAAAATGTTCATTGTAACATCAGTTTTGGTTAGCTAATGATAGGGGAGAGCACGGTCAAACAGCATGGGCGGATAAAACATTCCAGTTTCTCATTGTCAGTAAGCAATGATGATAGACAGACTTCCTTAGGTCTGAACATAGAGCATGTTACCCTCCTCTATCAGCCAAACCACTATTTCCTGTTATTTCCTTTTATGTTCAGTTCAGGAGGTACAGCCAATAAAAAGTTTTGATGGTCAAAAGTAAACTTTTAGCGGTCACATTTTTCTGAGCAATTAACATTTTTCATTTAAAGGTTTGACTACATGCTCATTCAGTAGACCAGTTAGTTCCCAAGTTAGTTAGTTAGTCCAGTGTTTTAATGCTGTTTATTCGTCCCGTCCAAGGGACAGATGAAACATTTAGCAATCCACATTTCTGTAATAACTGAACGGTTTTGTTCAAAGCTGAAAATGCAGCTGTATTTGACAGATGACAGGTCTAGGTTGCTACTGACAAAATATCACCTTTCAGTGTGATACAACCGCTTTGTAAATTACGTTTAATTAAAAAGTGTTTCAACTGTCCCGGCTCTCCCCTACTATGTTATAGGATGCACATTACTATGCACATTATGCTGGTCAATGGGAATTGTAACTTAGTTCTTTGAATGTTGTTGGCCATTGATATAAACTGCATGAGTAAAATAAAAGATTTGTTCATTTGTTTTATTTCAGTTCAGTTTCAGTTTGCCTTTTCATTACATTTTGAATGTTTCTTTTACAAAGATCCCAAATCCCTTTAGTGTTTTTAATAAGCAAGTCATATAAACAATGTTATACTACAAGCAATAAAAAAAAAAGGGATGTGTAAAAAACATCAGTATGTACAGAATCAATGGCATATATGCAGGAGTATATGCAGTCAGTGTTTGAGTGAAGAAGACTAATAAATATGCCCATGAATATTTTGTAGCATCATCCTAAATTACACCAGTATTGCAATTACTGTCCGTGATGTGCTATGTTAATTAAACCGAATACAACATTAGACACGTATTTCTCGAATTGTTAAATGATACTCTAGGCAGCCACCAAAGGGGGCAGCGGGATGTTTTCTTCAGTTTTGGGGGAGTTGTCTTTTAGTCACCAAAAAATGTCTATGACAAAAAAAAACGCATAATCTTTGCCAATTCTATGAATCATACACACTTCACCTTTCCCAAATGGGCGTGGTGTCCAGTTGCCCCTGATCTCAAAACTTCATTCAAGAGTTGTAAAGTCATGTAGATGGATGAAAGCAGATTGTGTTGTACCACAGACTAATTCAAAAGGTGATTTAAGTTTTAGTTCACTTTTAGAGATCTATTTGGTGAATCAGCAATTCAGCACCATAGACAGTTCATGGTCAAATCTCGCGATAGTGTATTTCTGCTGGGAAAAGAGACAGTCTCGAACAGTTAATTTTCTCCCTAATTTGTCTGAAAAACACAATTTCAGAGTCCAAATATTCAAAAATTTGTGTGCTGTGAAAAAAACTGAGTCAAACTTTTGAATGTCAGTGACAGAAAATAATCGCTGATAATCAGCTGGCGTTCATTTCTCCCAATAGTGTCAACACAATCAGGATCTGCCACAGGGCTCCTAAAGGGGGTGGCTAGTGACGTTAAATATTCATATTTAACATATTCACATTCATATTTCATATTTAATTCTATTTAACGGCACTGGCATGATTAAACCAACGTGTGACACAAATACAGGAAATGACTCTAAAAGCTCTGTCGTCCAATGGTTTGTCTATTTGAATGTTTTTTTCAGTAATGATTTTAAGAAGAAATCTACAACAAATTTGAGGCAGCATTCATGATTGTGCTTGTAAAATCACGTGATTTGATGAATAAGATATGCATTCATCTATACAGAATAGATTATTGTCCGTTGAGTTATATAAAACTTTCAGTTTAGAATTTCTAGTTAGTAGAATTTGTCTGCTGTCTGTGGACAAGTAAAATGTTACCAGAGGTTCTGTTATAAGTAATAAACATGAAACGTTTCTGGCTTTATTTTGAAAGTGTAACCGGACGTTGCTTATTTATTTTCCTAATTCAGTCCACCGGACGTGGTAAACATTGTTGCTAACTTGACAGTGCCACGGTCTAATATCAATCGAACATTCCTGCTGGCGTCAAAAAGTGGCGCTTAGTTTAGAAGGTTCCTAGATCGCACTTTCTTGAATTGGGCCACTGACCAAGCATACAGTTTTTTAGCTCGGGAATGAACATGATGTGTTTATCTCATCCCTTTGGGTCATTTGGCCTTTTTTAATGCACTCTGCCTGCTGTGTCAACATGCTCCAGCACCCTCACCCTCATTGATATGCAAATAGAGTCATCACAGGCACAAGCTCAACGCATACACACAGACACACACACTTACTCCAATGGGGAGGTGTAACACACACAGACTCAAATAAGTTGGAGGCCATAAGACATTAGCTGAGAAACTTTTATCATCGGCATACTCAGACAGTAAACTCAACAAGCATTTTGATATGCATCCAGAATCCCAAACTGCATTTCTATTGTTGAATGATGACCTCCTGGCCATCGGCCGGAACTCTGACCTGTTCACTCCCGGAGGTCTTGCAAAGTTCAAGTGGCCCATAAATCGTTTCTGTAACTTTCTGCTTTGAAGCTGAAAAGCAGGTGCATGATTGGGGCACTTGTAGCCTTTCCTGCACTCTGACCTGTTCCCTCACTGATGTCTTGCAAAGTTCAAGTGGCCAATCAATCTTTTCTGTCACTTACTGCTTTGAAGCTGCTTTTTTACACTCATCACTAAGATAAGACTTAGTGCAAGTTGCACAATAATAGATACAATTATATAAATAAATAACAGTACATGTTTTACACATTAAAGACAAATTAAGCTATCTACAGCTTCATCAATAATAGTTAAACAGTTTCATTTTTTTTTTTGTACATATTTTAAAGGTTTTATTTGTTAAAAACTATCTATCAATTTATTATCTATCTATCTATCTATCTATCTATCTATCTATCTATCTTCTATCTATCTATTATCTGTCTATCTAATCTATCATGGCAACTCAGGAAGCTCAACCTGCCTAAGGAGCTGCTGGTCCACAGCTGACTTCTTACCCACAGTGTCAGGTTCAATTCTGGTCAATTACCCAGTAACACTGTCTCTACAGCACCTGTTTACAGGTACCACTTATTATTCCAAATTTAGTATTATTCATCATTCCCATTCTCAAAACTGTTATTGAAGTTTTATTTTATTCATCATTCTAATTTCAAATACATAACTGTTCATATATTCATACTGTTCATATTGTAATATAATAACATGATACTTTCATCCCATTATCCTTTTTATGCAGCCCCATTTAAAATAATTTTTGCTTGATCTCTTTTTACTGTGCCTCTAAAAACTGTTTCTGTTTAAGTATGTATATATATATTAGTGTTTATCTTTTTTTGGTTGTTTTTTATATGTGTAAGCACAGTGGTAACAATGCTCAAACCTGAATGTGTCCAATACCTGGCAAGTAAAGCTGATTCTGATTCTGATCTATCTATCTATCTATCTATCTATCTATCTATCTATCTATCTATCTATCTATCTATCTATCTATTTTCTTAAGGGGATGGTGATTGACTTTCTCACACAACTGCAGATCAGCTGCCACTCTCAGTTCTTTTAAAACAAGGCTGAAGACCTTTCTTTTTGATGCTGCCTTTGATTCATTTCTTAAACTTCTTCATTAATAATGGTTTTGTCAAATGTTATCTGTTTTATGCTTTTTTGTGTCTTATGTTTCTTAAAGTGTTTTGAAATGTGCTCTATAAAAAATGTCCTGAAGCCTTGCCTATATTTGATCTCTCTCTCTCTCTCTAGACTCTTAAACTTCTCAGTCTCTGCCTCTCTGTGCCAGTCATGCTCTGTGACGTCACATCTTGCCACTAATAGCTGAGACCCACGCCAGGATTTTGATTCGCACTCTTCAACTGAGACGGTAAGTCAACTTCTCTTTAGCTCCGTGTTTTTCTGTGTTAAAACTGTACTAATGATTTGTGTCTTTAGACTTTTAAACCTGTGTTATCTGTGGTAAACGGTGGCATGAACGCTCAATGCCACAGGAGTTCCAGCTGATTAGTTTTTTTTCCGTTGTGTGCAGGTTACAGAGGCATTGGAGAAAGTGTTTTGTGTGTGTGTGTAAAAACTGTGTTGAAGTGGTGTTGTTTGTCTTTTAGACTTTTAAACTTCTTGATCAATGACTTTAGCAGACAAAGAGTTTAAATTTTTTTTTTGTCCGTTTTATTTTGTGTGTGTTAAAGAGACCATTTCAGTCAATGTGTGTCTGTGTGTGTGTGTGTGTCTGTGTGTGTCTGTGTGTGTGTGTCTGTGTGTGTGTGTGTGTGTGTGTGTGTATGTGTGTGTGTGTGTGTGTGTGTTGATCTTCTGCCTGGGGGTAACTCCACATTTGCATATCAATGACTTTAGCAACAGAGTTTCAAAAAAATGGCATTCAGTTTTTTTAACTTCAGTCACTTTTTTTTTTTGTCATTTTATTTTGTGGAATAGAGTCAATCTGGTCAAATTTTTGCCACCCAATCTTAAAGCAGTCTTTATTTTTTTTCACCAAATACATACCATTAAGATTTATCTTATGGTTGTTTCCGTCTTCCCTTCACAGATGACTCTAACAAAGAAACCGATTTACTGCCCTCTGTGCCACAAAATGTTCTTCGCCTTGCAGAACCACCTGAGGCGGACCCATGGCGTGGCCAATGCCCAGGAAAGGAGCATTCTGCTCAAACTGGCTGCAGAAAGAGTGAATATTCGAGAGGAAGCTTGCCCCTTAGTCGGGTGCTCTTACAAGAGCACTCGACTGGATAAACATATTTTGGGAGGTAGCCATAGTGAGCTTAGCAAAAATGAGGCTGAAGCCCAGCTTGCCGAGGTCCGGAGGAAGAAGGCCGTTAGGCAGCTGGCTGCACTCCGGGCGTCCCAGCCAAGGTGGGTGCTGCACATTCTCTGTCAAATCCTTTCAGTGTCTATGATAAAGCTCTATATAAATGGAATGTAGCATCCATGTAATGTAATTGCATCGTTAGCATCAGCATGGTGTCAACTTTGGACATCGACGTTGGAGACAGCGGCGATGATGATGACGACTTGACAGGGAAGGGGCTCCTGTCCCAGAGGATGAGGTGGAGGACACCGGCTGCCCCAACCCTGACTGCCAGGAGCGGCTGTCCTCCATTTTACAGGACAACAAGGTCCTAAGGAGGAGGGAGAAGGGGCTTAAACAAAAGCTTGCAGCACTTGGAAAAGAGCTGGCCTCCTGCAGGAGTGTCTGCCGCCAGCAGGCCAAGAGGCTCAGCCGGCTCACCGGCTCTTTCACACAGGTGAGTGCTGCTGACTGGAAGGCGAGAAATGAAGTACAAAAGTGCCGTTAAAACAATGACCCTCCCTTTATTTGTGCTTTTCTACCAAAGTCTAAGAGAAGCCGGAGGGAGCGGGCGGAGGATGAGAGGGAGGCCGAGGTTGCCAGCGAGGGGGAAACAGCTGCTGCTGTGGAGGAGGCTGGCGGTGAGGAGGTGGCTGGTAGCGAGGAGGTGGCGGGCGGCGAGGAGGAGGCTGGCGGCGGGAGGAGGCTGGCGGCGAGGAGGAGGCTGGCGGCGAGGAGGAAGCTGGTGGCGAGGAGGAGGCTGGCGGCGGGAGGCTGGAGCCAACAACCTCCACTGCCGCAGGCCGTCAGGTTTCTGCCATGCGGCAGCTGTTTAGGGGACAGGGACGGACATCGGGAGGATGCAACCTCATCTTCCCTAAGTCCATTGGTAAGATTAAAAATACAATATGTGTGTGTGCATTACTTGAATTCCATGTCAATGTTACTCACAATGTTCCTGGTACGTTTGCAGACGACTACCTGTTGGAGTACAGGCGGCACCACGAGGGGCCTGCCCGACCTCAAAGCAAGTAGAAAAACGCCCTTTCAAAGGTCAACCGGGTGAAGACCTTCATCTTCTACCTTTGCCAGGGGAAGACAGAGCTCTACACCTGGAGATTTTTGTATAATATAAAGGGCATCAGAGAGTAAGTGTGACTTGTTTAAGTTCTTATTTTTTGGTTTCACACACAAAATCACATTCAAGAAATCCAAAGTACATAGGACTGCATGGTCAAAACCAGTAATGGCTTGTATAACCATACGAGCTTGAAACAAGCCTGATGTGAACAGCAATTAATCCCAACATGTGTTTCAACAGATGGGCAGAATACCTCCTGAGGGAACGGAAAACAATAACAACGGCAAATTTCTACCTCAGAAATGTCTACCAATTTGTGAGGTACCTGAAGGAAACCCCTCCGCCAAACGCGAGGCTGACCCAACCACAGATTGTGGGAGTGGTCAGAGCGGTGAAACAGAGCCTCAATTTTATCGGGAGGCAGGTGGTCACCCACCAAATGGAGGTGAAGCGAAGCAAATTGGAGAGGGTGGTATCCAGGGAAACATTGAAAATGTGCCAGGACAGGGCACGAAAGAGGATCCCTGAAATCCTGAGTAAGTGTTATCCTTCTCACCACAGCCATGTGTGGTCTCTCTCAAGGTGCTGAAACTGAGCTCTCTTTTCTTGTCCTTTTTTCAGCTGAACTGGAAGCGGACCCTCTGTCCCAGGCCCGCTACCGTTTCTACGGCTATATTGCCGCATTCATTGGGAGCATCTACGGCCACCGGCCGGGGGTGCTCTCAACATGAGGGTTTCGGAGGTCATGTCAGCCAAAGAGAAGGCAGATGACGGGGTGGTGATTCGTGTAAGTCTGTCTAGACAGAATTACAGTTGTAGTCACTGCATTTTATTTGAAAATCATCTGACGAGAGTCTGGATATGTTTTCTCTGATTTGCAGATCAATGAACACAAAACCAACAAACATTTTGGGGCAGCGCAAATTTACCTGACCGTGGGAGAGTTCTCCTGGATGGAGAGGTGGCTGGCCATCCGGGAGCAACATGCTCCGCCCAACAACCTTGTGTTTTTTACAGCAGGCAAGGGCCCGGTAAAAAACATGGTCCGGTACATGCAGACGGCATGGGTGGAGATGGGCCTGCCGGGGAGGCCGAACTTCACTGACCTGAGGACTGCTGTGTCGGCACATGTGAGTATTCCTCAGTCATCATTCTGCGGTGCTGTGTTTCATTGAAAGTCTGCTATACACATCATTTTGTCTTGCTCTGTTCTTCTCTTTCAGACCAAAAACGTCCATACCAAGGACATAAGGAGGGAGATGGCGACCTTCATGTGCCACGATGTCGGCACATCAGACAGGTTTTATGCACTTAATTTGAGTGTAGCACAATGCCGGGCCATCAGGGAGCATTTTGAGGCAGTCTCAGCTACCCCGGAGGGAGCAACTGCCTCAGCCACCCCCTCCACCTCGGCACCCCATCCACCTCGGCCACCCCTTCCACTTCAGCCACCGCCTCCACTTCAGCCACCTCCTCCTCAAAACGCCGCCGGAAGGACACCACCGCAGAGGAAAGCTCCACCTCATGCTCCGATGAGGTGGAGTACCAGGAGTCTGGGTCCTCTTCCGTGGACGAGGAGGTGGAGGCAATCGAGGAAGAGGATTCCAGTGTAAGTAAAAACTAGACTTTAAAAACACTCTCTTGGTTGTTTGTTCTCCCAGACACCCACAGTTGGGGTTGGATGGACACGTGGGATTAAACACTTAAAATGTCATGTCTTTGGGTAAGGGGAGGACAGTTTAGGGAAGCCCAACCCAACATTTAGTCGGGGGATTGACTTTTCCCAAGTGTCCAAATGGTCTATCTCCCTTTAAATGAATGCAAAGTGCCAGAATGCCCAAACCCACACAGTTGTTCTCTGTGTCAGCAGGGCCATGCGGAAGAGAAACAGAAGAACAAAAAGATGGCCTCCATCAGGAAGCCACTTTCTGTAAGTTCAACATGTACTTTAAAAGCTTTGTTCTGTGACACCAAACATACGTGGACACACTCTGAGTTTGAATTGTGTCTGTGCTTCCTCTACAGACACCGAGCAAGAGGACGGTCAATTGGACCGCGAAGGTAGAACTTAGTCCACTTGTAATTTTGTCAAAAGGAATTTCGGCCAGGACCAAGAGGGCGGCAGAGAGATCTGTCCAGAGGAGAAAAACAGAAAAATTAAGGAAAGTTCTCATTAAAAAGAAGACGGAAAGAAAGTAATAAACCAAAATGTTTTTTTTTTTAGATTTAAAACATTTGCTTTTTGCACATTCAAAATATTTGGGTTTTTATATTTAAATTATTGTTTTTTCATATTTAAAACATTCAGTGTTTTTTATATTTAAATTATTTGTTTTTCATGTTTGAAACATTTGCTGTGTTTATATTTAAGATTTGAGCTTTTTCATATTTAAGCTATTTGGTGTTTTTTATATTTAAATTATTTGTTTTTAATATTTAAAACGTTTGGTGATTTTTATATTTAAATTATTGAAACATTTGCTGTGTTTATATTTAAGATTTGAGCTTTTTTCATATTTGACCTATTTGGTGTTTTTTATATTTAAATTATTTGTTTTTAATATTTAAAACGTTTGGTGATTTTTAGATATAAATTATTGAAACATTTGCTGTGTTTATATTTAAGATTTGAGCTTTTTTCATATTTAACCTATTTGGTGTTTTTTATATTTAAAAGATTTGTTTTTAATATTTAAAACATTTGCTGTGTATATATTTAAGATTTGAGCTTTTTTGTATTTAACATATTTAGTGTTTTTTAGATTTAAATTATTTGTTTTTTCATGTTTAAGGTATTTGATGTTTTTTAATATTTAACACATTTTCTGTTCTTATATTTAAGATTTTTGCTGTTTTTTATTTAACATGTCTGCTTTTTTTTTGTATTTAATCAAATGATAAATTAATTTGTGTGTACCGTATGTATATATTTTTGGTAAATAAATGCTCTCTTGATCATTTACAGTTTTTTTCCAAGAGTTTTTATAGATAATGACTCAGTATCTGCAAATAATGACTTAACTCAAACTAACTCAAATGGGAATCAATTAATGAATAAGGACCTAAAGCCACATTGTAAAGAGATTTTTCTTTTTTTTTTTTTTTTTGTTGGGCGTTTTGTTGGTCATTTTCATGCTGGACTGACATACACAACCTCACAAAAATATTTACAAAATTGTTCAAATATTTTTTTTTTTTTATTGAAACACATGCACCCACTTAATATACTGTAACATGATAAGTGAATGGGGATAGAAAGTCCATTCAAAATGACATCAGAAAGGTTTGTCCTAGACACATTGCTTTTAAATAGGGGGAGTGACTGTCCCCGGTTGTCCTTCCCAAATGGAAAAAGTATTCCCAAATGGAGGTTGCATGAGGGTCGAGGAAAATGTTAGTTAAACCTGCACTGATGCTGGGTTGACAGGCTCCAGCCCCCTCACACTCCCTCATTTTCCCTGACTTAATAAGCAAATGATACTCCATGAAGTTGCTAAATGATAATCATAACTCAGATGAGTTCATATTAAAAATGACCAAATTTAAAAGAACATAGGTGCATTCTTTTTTTCCCTTAATCAGAGAAAGTCAACACATGTGTTGATTTCCAATGACATTTGGCCTGTTTTTAATAGGGGGAGTGACTGTTCCCGGTTGTCCTTCCCAAATGAAAAAAGTATTCCCAAATGGAGGTTGCATGAGGGTCCTAAAATGTTCCTATTAGTTAACCCAGCAACAGAGATCCCTTACTGGGCTTTGGGAGGGATTAAAGAGGGTGGGAGTTTGCCACTTTGTTAATGGCATTAAAGAGGAGGCAGTGAGGTCTGGCTGTTTAGAGGATAGAAGCCAGCCCCAGAGCCTTTTTCTGGGCCAATAGTGAAGCATGTTAACCCGGACCAGAGGTATGATACTCCTAAGAGGTCCTTAGTGCTTTTTCCTTCAATTTTAAACATTCTCCATGGCTATTTATTATTGATTTAGGTGGAGTTGTTATTGTCAACATATATGCTTGTCTCAGACGTAAGTCAAGCCAGAAAACAGATAAATAATCATATAAAATCAGGAAATCGACGTAAAACAAAAAAAAGTAATAGGAGCAGTGCCTCTTGCCAATTGTCCTTCCCAATTTGAATATGTGTTCTCTTTTGTCCTTTTGAAATGGCCTGAGGTCATTTGGGAACATGTTGGGACACTTCAGATGAGCGTATGTTCCCTTTTGGCAAAAGTGATCCCGATTGTCCTGCTCAAATGAAAGTGTTCCCAAATGTCATGCCTTCCAGTGACCCACACAGTCTTAGTCCAAATGTGAAGCCTTGCAAGTGGGCTCAGCCAAGAATTGCCTCCCTTCCTTCTCTGGAAGTCAGTTAGTATACCAGGTGCTCAAAGGGACAAGGACATTTGGGATCATTTCTGCCACTCGGGAAGAGTCAACAGTTAACTGTTCCTATTTGTCCTTCCCGAATGACAAAGTATTCTCCAATGTCCGGTCTTCTAGTGACCAACACAGTTTTAGCCCAACTGTGAAGCCTGTGTGTGGGCTCAGCCACAGTCTGGCCTCCAAATAATCCTCTGTCTGGAAGTCAGTTAGTATACCAGGTGCTCAAAGGGACAGGGACATTTGGGATCATTTCTGCCATTCGGGAAGAGTCAACAGTTAACTGTTCCTATTTGTCCTTCCAAAATGACAAAGTATTCTCCAATGTCCGGTCTTCTAGTGACCAACACAGTTTAAGCCCAACTGTGAAGCCTGTGTGTGGGCTCAGCCACAGTCTGGCCTCCCTTGCTCTCTCACTGGAAGTCAGTTAGGATACAAGGGGCACTGAATTTTTTTTCAAAGTATTGAAGTACTGCAAGGAGTGTTCTCAAACGTCCCAATTTTGGTCCCCCCAAGTCCTTCTGAAATGATAGAAGTGTTCTCAAGTGTCCTTCCTTCCCGAACGGAAAGGTTGATCTCAAATGTCCCAAAAATATAAGACCCAAAGGTCAACAGGCCATTTTCATTGCTTTTTTTTTCTTTTGCACATTTAACATTAAAACAATGACATGAAACCTGTTCTATGTTGATGAAGGAGTCCCAAATAATGATTGACAAATTTGTCGTGGACCTGGACAAATGGGAAGGGCCTCTACTGGCCCCCAAGAATGTAGTCTGGACATTTGAGAACATTTTTTCCATTTCCCATAGCATTTTAAAAAATCTAAAATATTCATATTTAATCAAGGAAAATTCCCAGAGACCCCAGATTTTGCAGAGTGATGGAGGGTGGGATCCTTTACCAAAATCCAAGATTAGTTTAGCTCCAAACCCTTTAGAAAAAAAAAAGTTATGTCCAAAATTCCCCACAAACATAGTCTGAGGACTGTTAAGTCCAACACCATGTTTTGATATGGCTTTGAACAGATAAACTTTTTTTCTGAGCGTCCCAGTGCCACAAAATTACAGTATGTTGTTGCCGGGCCCAAATTGGATGAGATCATCTTGGTTTGGAGTTGCTAGCACCTTGCATGCTGGCGTAGGAGGTGGGACAAATGCAATTACAAATGAATGGGAAGATTTTATAAGGGAAAATGAAAGGGAAATATTCCCAAAAGTCCTATTTTCAAACAGCCATATTTGTTCCAAAAATGGTGCTAAACCCCTGAAACATACAGCTAACTGCTCGTCACGAACCCTAGATTCAATGTGTAGGGCGTGGCCGTCATAAAACATCAGGAATCCTATCTCCTCCAGGGAAAGTTCCTGGGGGCAGGAACCAAGCCAATTTCTTAGCCATGCTCTTTTTATGCAGCATACTAAAAATTGGTGTACAAATTGTTGAGCCAGGTGTTATTTTTTTAATTGTACTCATTAGGTGTTGTTAGGGTTCTTGCCACTTAGGACCACTTTTGCCATATGAGAAGGACTCTTGGGACCAAATTTGGGACACTTCAGATGAGCATGTGTTCCCTTTTGGAAAAGGTTTTCCCACTTGTCCTCAAATGGCAGTCTTCCCAAATGGCTTGCCTTCCACGGACCCACACAGTCTTAGCCCAACTGTGAGGCCTGCGCATGGGCTCAGCCGCCCTGTTGCCTCCCTTCCTCTGTCTGGAAGTCAGTTAGTATACCAGGTGCCCAGATGGACAAGCACTTTTGAGAACACTTATGTCATTTGGGAAGGACACTTGGCAACCGTCTTTCCCCCTGTTAATAACAGGCCAAATGTCCCATTTTTTACATGAACAGTGTAATGAAAGATCCACTCAGGAAATTTGGCCTGTTTATAATAGGGGCAGTGCCTCTTGTCAAATGTCCTTCCCAATTTGCACATGTGTTCCTTATTGTCCTTTTGAATTCTCAAAAGTAGTCCCATTTGGCCTGAGGACATTTGAGAACAGAAACTTCCACCCCCTTACCTGACAACTGCAGCCTCCCCCCCCCCCCCAGAGGGCTTCCCCCCATTTTAATACCCAATTGTCAAAAAAGTTCACAACTGCACCATGACTCTCTTGGCCAATGCTGCCTCCTGCTGGACAGTTCTCCTGCATTCCTTATCCAGTTTCCATAATTATCTAAAATAGTCCCAAATGTAAAGGTGCACTGAGATCGCCATCTATGGGTCCAGTGTAGCAGGCACAATGTGTTCCCAAATTGCATAAGTGTTCCGAATGGGTAGGCCCTTTTGTCCCAATTGTTCCCAATCGGCCAATTCATGTATGCCAATTGTCCCAAAATCCCCACCACAATGCCAATGGGGTGCACTTTTCCCATTTGGGAAACTTCTCAATGCAAAATGAGTGACAAATGGGAATGAAACCCTTATACCGCGGCATCGGCCTTCGGGTCTCTGGGACCCGGGGTAGAATGCTGTCGGGTCTCTGGGACCCGGGGCAGAACGCGGTTGTATTTTTCTACTAACTCTACCGCGGCATCGGCCTTTGGGTCTCTGGGACCCGGGGTAGAATGCTGTCGGGTCTCTGAGACCCGGGGCAGAACGCGGTTGTATTTTTCTACTACCGCGGCCTCGGCTGTCGGGTCCCTGAGACCCGGGGCAGAATGCTGTCGGGTCTCTGAGACCCGGGGCAGAATGCTGTCGGGTCTCTGAGACCCGGGGCAGAATGTTGTCGGGTCTCTGGGACCCGGGGCAGAACGCGGTTGTATTTTTCTACTACCGCGGCATCGGCCTTCGGGTCTCTGGGACCCGGGGTAGAATGCTGTCGGGTCTCTGGGACCCGGGGCAGAACGCGGTTGTATTTTTCTACTAACCCTACCGCGGCATCGGCCTTCGGGTCTCTGGGACCCGTCCTGCATTCGACTGCGTATCTCTGCTGCCACGGGCCATTGGGCCAGATTGTGATTGTATTGTTCTTCCACTTCCGAGCCAGCGGTTCTATTGTATTTTGTGTTGTATTGTATGAAAGGAGGAAAAAAATTAAAAACAAAACCAAATGCTTGGCAAGTTGCAGCTATAGAAAGATTTTTTTGTTTGCCTATAATCTGCATTTATTTTAGAGATGGACATATATTTTTAAATATTTAAAAAAAACACCAAATATTTTATTCTTTAGCATGATAGTTGACGCGAGCTTTTACTTTGAAAAGTAAGAGAGATTGTTTTTTAATCCAGATGCAAGCTTTTATTTTGAAAAATAGAAACTCGGGGACGGCAGAAGGATCTTTTTTAGTTTGCCTATAATCTGCATTTATTTTATAGACGGACATATATTTTAAATGTTTTTTTTCATCAGTATGATAGTCTGCATTTATCTTGTAGAAATATTTTTTTAAAGTATTTTATTCATTTGTATGATTGCCGTTATTGTTTAGTTAAAAAAAATATATAGGCTATATATTAAAAGTATTTTATTAATTAGCATGATAGTTGACGCAGGCTTATTTTATTCCAGACATTTATCTTGTCAACACAACCATAACATTCAGAAATCAGCAAACTATGTGTATGTAAACTGTTACTTTAACAGTTTTTAACGTTTTTCAATTGATTGCAACAAATGTGGTCACGAATTTACCAATCTGGAAAATTATTCGCAATTTCGTATTTTTGACCCTCTGAATTTACCGTTGGACACACCTCCGCATGAGACGAGACCGCATGAGACGGGACGGATGACATGGGACGCTCCAGGCTGCATCCATATACTCTTGGGTCTCTGGGACCCGGGGCAGAACGCGGTTGTATTTTTCTACTACCGCGGCATCGGCCTTTGGGTCTCTGGGACCCGGGGTAGAATGCTGTCGGGTCTCTGGGACCCGGGGCAGAACACGGTTGTATTTTTCTACTAACCCTACCGCGGCATCGGCCTTCGGGTCTCTGGGACCCGTCCTGCATTCGACTGCGTATCTCTGCTGCCACGGGCCATTGGGCCAGATTGTGATTGTATTGTTCTTCCACTTCCAAGCCAGCGGTTCTATTGTATTTTGTGTTGTATTGTATGAAAGGAGGAAAAAAATTTAAAAAAAAAACCAAATGCTTGACCTCTGTCGGGAGAGAAATTCTATCTATAGAAGGATTTTTTTTGTTTGCCTATAATCTGCATTTATTTTAGAGACGGACATATATTTTTAAATATATGAAAAAACACCAAATATTTTATTCATTAGCATGATAGTTGACGTGAGCTTTTACTTTGAAAAGTAAGAGAGATTGTATTTTAATCCAGATGCGAGCTTTTATTTTGAAAAGTAGAAACTCGGGGACGGCAGAAGGATCTTTTTTAATTTGCCTATAATCTGCATTTATTTTATAGACGGACATATATTTTAAATGTTTTTTTTCATCAGTATGATAGTCTGCATTTATCCTAGACATATTTTTTAAAAGTATTTTATTCATTTGTATGATTGCCGTTACTGTTTAGTCAAAATAAATATATATAAAAGTATTTCATTAATTAGCATGATAGTTGACGCAGGCTTATTTTATTCCAGACATTTATCTTGTCAACACAACCATAACATTCAGAAATCAGCAAACTATGTGTATGGCAAAATTGTTACTTTAACAGTTTTTAACGTTTTTCAATTGATTGCAACAAATGTGGTCACGAATTTACCCGTGACTCCGTCTGGAAAATTATTCGCGATTTCGTATTTTTGACCCTCTGAATTTACCGTTGGACACAACTCGGCATGAGACGAGACCGCATGAGACGGGACGGATGACATGGGATGCTCCAGGCTGCAGCCTTCTACTCTTGGGTAGAATGGAGGGATGAGGCGAAGCATAGAGGCGAAGCTGCATCCTGTCAGCTTCCTTTGCTCAGACTCCCTCCGCAGCCATAGATCCACAACCCAGCCCTCTCCTCCAGTCCAGAGCCAGTAAAGTGAAGGCAGAGCTACTGTACTTGTTATTATTCTTTTTAATTAGCCCAGGTTTATGTTATTGTAAATAACTTTTGCCATAGCCCAGTATAGGCTACTTATTTGTAGGGATGAGCCGGATACTGGGCTGAAACGAGTATCCGGTACTTTTGCCGAGTACAAGTATTATACGAGTAATACGAGTCAATATCAGTGCTCGGATTGAATATAAATCCTCAGCTGACCATGGCTGCGTTCTGTGATAGTCACAGCGCCCCCCCACACACACTCTGCCCACTCGCTCATTTTTTTTTTTTCAACATGACAACACCATTAATCTGAAGCTCGATGCTGTCATGTAAATAGTTTTCTATCCATCCATCCATCCATCCATCCATCTTCATCCGCTTATCCGGAGTCGGGTTGCGGGGGCAGCAGCTCCAGTAGGGGACCCCAAACTTCCCTTTCCCGAGCCACATCAACCAGCTCCGACTGGGGGATCCCGAGACGTTCCCAGGCCAGGTTGGAGATATAATCTCTCCACCTAGTCCTGGGTCTTCCCCGAGGCCTCCTCCCAGCTGGACGTGCCTGGAACACCTCCCTAGGGAGGCGCCCAGGAGGCATCCTTACCAGATGCCCGAACCACCTCAACTGGCTCCTTTCGACGCGAAGGAGCAGCGGCTCTACTCCGAGCTCCTCTCGGATGACTGAGCTTCTCACCCTATCTCTAAGGGAGACGCCAGCCACCCTCCTGAGGAAACCCATTTCGGCCGCTTGTACCCTGGATCTCGTTCTTTCGGTCATGACCCAGCCTTCATGACCATAGGTGAGGGTAGGAACGAAAATTGCCCGGTAGATCGAGAGCTTTGCCTTCTGGCTCAGCTCTCTTTTCGTCACAACGGTGCGATACACAGAATGTAATACCGCACCGGCTGCTCCGATTCTCCGACCAATCTCACGCTCCATAGTCCCCTCACTCGCGAACAAGACCCCAAGGTACTTAAACTCCTTCACTTGGGGTAAGGACTCACTCCCCACCTGAAGAAAGCACTCCATCGGTTTCCTGCTGAGAACCATGGCCTCAGATTTAGAGGTGCTGATCCTCATCCCAGCCGCTTCACACTCGGGCGGCGAACCGATCCAGTGAGTGCTGAAGGTCACAGACCGATGATGCCATCAGGACCACATCATCTGCAAAAAGCAGCGACGAGATCCCGAGCCCACCGAACTGCAACCCCTCCCCGCCCGACTACGCCTCAATATCCTGTCCATAAATATTACAAACAGGATTGGTGACAAAGCGCAGCCCTGGCGGAGGCCAACCCTCACCTGAACGAGTCCGACTTACTGCCGAGAACCCGGACACAGCTCTCGCTTTGGTCATACAGAGATTGGATGGCCCTGAGAAGGGACCCCCTCACCCCATACTCTCCAGCAGCACCTCCCACAATTTCTCCCCGGGGACCCGGTCATACGCCTTCTCCAGATCCACAAAACACATGCAGACTGGTTGGGCATACTCCCAGGCCCCTCCAAGATCCTTGCGAGAGTGAAGATCTGATCCGTTGTTCCACGGCCAGGACGGAATCCGCATTGTTCCTCTTCAATCCGAGGTTCGACTATCGGCCGAACCCTCCTTTCCAGTACCTTGGAGTAGACTTTACCAGGGAGGCTGAGAAGTGTGATACCCCTGTAATTGGCACACACCCTCTGGTCCCCATTTTTAAAGAGGGGAACCACCACCCCGGTCTGCCACTCCTTAGGCACCGTCCCAGACTTCCACGCAATGTTGAAGAGGCGTGTCAACCAAGACATCCCCTCCACACCCAGAGCTTTCAGCATTTCTGGACGGATCTCATCAATCCCTGGGGCTTTGCCGCTGTGGAGTTGTTTTACTACCTCAGCGACTTCCACCAGGGAAATTGACGACAATCCCCCATCATCCTCCAGCTCTGCCTCTACCACAGAGGGCGTGCCAGCTGGATTTAGGAGTTCCTCAAAGTGCTCCTTCCACCGCTCTATTACCTCCCCAGTTGAGGTCAACAACGTCCCATCCTTGCTGTAAACAGCTTGGATGATTCCTCGCTTCCCCCTCCTGAGGTGGCGAACGGTTTTCCAGAAGCACCTTGGTGCCGACCGAAAGTCCTTCTCCATGTCTTCTCCGAACTTCTCCCACACCCGCTGCTTTGCCTCTGTCACGGCAGAGGCTGCAGCCCTTGGGCCCGTCGGTACCTTGCAACTGCCTCCGGAGTCCTCCGGGATAACATATCTCGGAAGGACTCCTTCTTCAGTCGGACGGCTTCCCTGACCACCGGTGTCCACCAGGGTGTTCGTGGGTTACCGCCCCTTGAGGCACCTAAGACCCTAAGACCACAGCTCGCCGCCGCAGCTTCAGCAATGGAAACTTTGAACATTGTCCACTCAGGTTCAATGCCCCCAGCCTCCACAGGGATGCACGAAAAGCTCCGCCGGAGGTGTGAGTTGAAAGTCCGTCGGACAGGGGCCTCCTCCAGACGTTCCCAGTTTACCCGCACTACCCGTTTGGGCTTACCAGGTCTGTCCAGAGTCCTCCCCCATCCCCTGACCCAGCTCACCACCAGATGGTGATCAGTTGACAGCTCTGCCCCTCTCTTCACCCGAGTGTCCAAAACATACGGCCTCAGATCAGATGAAACGATTATAAAATCGATCATTGACCTTTGGCCTAGGGTGCTCTGGTACCACGTACACTTATGAGCATCCCTATGTTCGAACATGGTGTTTGTTATGGACAATCCATGACTAGCACAGAAGTCCAACAACAAACAACCACTCTGGTTCAGATCAGGGAGGCCGTTCCTCCCAATCACGCCTCTCAAGTATCTCCATCATTGCCCACGTGTGCGTTGAAGTCCCCCAGCAGAACTATGGAGTCCCCTACTGGAGCCCCATACAGGACTCCATTCAAGGTCTCCAAGAAGGCCGAATACTCCGAACTCCTGTTTGGTGCATATGCACAAACATATCACCCGCAGGCGTAGGGAGGCGACCCTCTCGTCCACCGGGGTAAACTCCAACGCAGCGGCGCTCAGCCGGGGGCTTGTGAGTATCCCCACACCCGCCCGGCGCCTCACACCCTGGGCAACTCCGGAGTAGGACAGAGTCCAACCCCTATCCAGGAGTACGGTTCCAGAACCGAGACTGTGCGTAGAAGTAAGCCCCACCAGATCTAACTGGTAGCGCTCCACCTCCCGCACAAGTTCCTGCTCCTTCCCCCACAGAGAGGTGACGTTCCACGTCCCCAGAGCCAGCCTCTGCCGCCCGGGTCTGGTCCGTCGAGGTCCCTGACCTTCGCCGCCACCCATGTGGCTGCGCACCCGACCCCAGCGGTTCCTCCCACAGGTGGTGGGCCCATGGGATGGAGATAGGGGGGCCACGTAGCTTCTTCGGGCTGTGCCCGACCGGGCTCCGTGGCAAACCCGGCCACCAGGCGCTCGCTGACGAGCCCTCCGTCCAGGCCTGGCTCCAGACGGGGGCCCCGGGCCTCCTCCGGGCAGGGTCACTCCCTCTCTTCCTCGATTTTGCATAGGGCTTTTGAACCATTCTTTGTCTGGCCCCTCACCTGAGACCACTTTGCCATGGGAGACCCTACCAGGAGTACACAGCTCCAGATGGTTCCCGGAGAGGAACCATCACCTGATTAGTTTTCTAATCAGCAATAAATATAACAATTTCTGATCAACTCATATCAATTGCATGCTTAAAATAACATACTGGTTAAATTCCGGGTTAAATCCTGTCTACTTCCGGGTTAGGCCCCGCCCAGTCCGAGTACAGATACAGATAATGCTGTACTCGCTCATCCCTACTTATTTGTATACGTCATTTGTTCATTTACCTTTTGTTTGTTTCAAGATTATTTTTTTGACACTTTAAGGCCTCATTTTTGACAGGTCAATTTCAGACATGAAAGGGGAGAGAGAGGGGGAATGACATGGGGCAAAGGGGAACCAAACCCGTGGCTGCTGCATCGAGGACTGAGCTTCTGTAAATTGGCGTGGACTCTAACAGGGGAGCTACCCAAACACCCTTTAAACTTTTTCCAATACCTCTTTTCACACCAATGACCAGCGTCGGGCCCTGTGCTGTAGAGAGAGGTCTGTCAATAGAATAGTCCCTGGCTCTAAATTAGGATGAGAGGACCGTGAGTCAGCAGTGTGTTTAGTGGTTGGTGCCATAATTCTAAGCAAATAAAGTGTGTATTTCAGTCACGTGGAAAAGGACAGCCAGGTTGTTGTGTTTCTAGCGGTTCCTACGGTAATTCTAAGCCGAGGAAGTGTGTCTGTTAGTTGGGAACATAGCTCTGCGTAGGCAAGGGCTTTTATGACTGTCATATTGACAGCATCTAACGTTAGCTACTCCGCTGTGCTGTGGAGTATGTCTGGCGATGTGAGACAAGAATCTAGCAACATTGCTGTGGATTAGAGTGCGGATCGGGCCGGATTTTTCTGTCCGAGCCCGGCCCGCGTCCGACAGAGCAGTAACCGAACCCGACCCGAGCCCGACAGGCATTAAGATATTTCTGTCCGAGCCCGACCCCGAGCCCGACAGTTAAAATCGCATTTGTTTCTCATACTAATGACACATGTACGTTTGTTTGTGTGGAAAGCCGCTTTTATTAAGCAATTGTAGGAAGGCATTCGGAAATGTCAACAGATGTTCGCATCAATGCACAGCTGACTTTCCTTCGTTTTCAATAGTTTTAAAATCTCCTGCGGCCAACTTCTTTTTAACATCTTCCATCGCTGCGCTGCCACATGGAGCTTAATACGCACGTCTTTCGTTGTCACAGCACACAGGAAGACGGATGTTAGGGTAATATTTGACATTTATTTTAAGCTGTTTTAAATTCTAAATATTTAATGCCTTATCGCGCTGATGTGACCGAGCCCGACCCGAACCCGAGCATCCTTTCTAAAAATCTGTCCGAACCCGGCCCGACCCGTCGGGTACCGTCGGGTCCCGTCGGGCTCGGGTCGGTATCCATCCTCTATTGTGGATGCTGCGGTCTCAACCTGGCAACCAACGTGAACCTCGAGTCTGGGGAGGAGGGGGCGGGGGAGACGACTCTCCAGTATTTTGAACTAGTACTGCAGTAACGATTTTAAACACTAGCTGTCAGTATTCATCAGTATTCATCAGTATACGTATTGCACCTTTGAGTGAATATTTGTTTTCTGTTTTGTGTAATGGTTGTGAGTGTTGTTAAAAGAAACAAGTTATATTTATATATTTATTTAATATTAAAAGACACAGGTAAAGGTTAGCAGTTATGTTTAAATAAAAACATTAAATACCTTACATAATATATTAAATACATATTTTTAACAACATTATTAAAGACATGTTTTATTCACGTGCTGAAAATAACCACTAGCTTCCGTAGATCTCCTTTATGTAGCTCCGCCCCTCCAGTGTCTTGTAACAGGCAGGCACGTAGCCGCGAAATCAGAAGACGGCTAATCTGCAACGCAGAATATTCTCCCTCCCTAAATTACCTTTTTTGGACCAAAATGAACCTCTGCACGCTGGAACTGTGGATATACTAACGGAGATATTTCGGTGAAAGTCTGGAGACAGAAACGGAGACGTTTCGGTGAGTTTTGTGTGTTTGTGGTCCGTGTACTTGGCGACCAACGGATTTTTGTTTTGAAATGAAAAAAACAAAAACGAAAAACAGCCAGTTTCCCAATTACCATTAGTAACCAGGGAAACAAAAAACAGAGAACAACCCTTTTTTCGTTTTTTGTTTTGTCATTAAAAAAACGAAAACGAAAAACAATCTCTTTATCCAATTGTCTTTGATGCGTTTATAGATGGAAATTGGAAAATAAAATACGGGTGTATACGTCTCATTTCTCAATTTTATGTTTTTTATTGTGACCCGGAAGTCACTCCCGTGAGCTTGACGGTCAGCAGAGGGCGCCCATGTCGTTTGCAGTGTTACCAAGTCCGCTTATTAAAATCAACTATGGGCTTGTTTTATGTAAAGTTGCTTATTTGGGCTTTGGGTTCCCAGCTCCATAATAAGTTGCCAAGCAGATATTTTCTATATGTTATTTAAACGTAGGAGTTTGCTCCCTCCGTCCCGCCCCTTTCCCCATACACACTTGAGACAGCATAGTTTTTTTCCGCCCACTTCCTGTTTCTTATTGGCTCTGACCCAAATGAAAACGAGTACTAGCCAATCAGAGGCCGAGCAGGGCAATCTGTGTTTTCTGGTTAGGAAAATGCGCGAGTAGCAACTGATGGTGACTGGACTGTAGGAGAGTTTTTGGAGGAATAAATGTGGGCGAAAATACGGGAAGAAATATAACAAAGACTGGGAAAAAGAGAAAGGAGTAAAATAATGGATTCAACCCGTCGTGGGGAACAACTCAAAATCACTGTAAAAACGTGTATTGCTATCCGATCAGTTTTCTAATGTTAAAAGGTGGTTTATCTCCCTCTTGTGGTCATTATCCTGAAGCTCAGGGGGAGAAAATAAATAAACTACGGTGTGTACAGTTTACCAATCTGTCCACATGGATGTAAATTGACAACCTGTCCCTACAGATTGTAAAACCGTGCACACAGTTTATTAATTTTTCTCTTCCAGGATCTTAGGGGGGCTCCGTAGAAAAAGTCCCTTGTTTTGAGCTTGTGTTCACAGGCCTGGTTGCGTATTTGTTTTGCGAGATCTGGCAACACTGGTTGGCCGTCAGGACAGAAGTTCCTGACGGGTCCCTGCTCAGCACACCACCTCCGCACACTCCTCTCAGAAAACCCCCGTATAGGTCCAAACTGTGAACCCAACGCAGCTGCTATATCCCCACAAGACATCCCATTCTTTCGGTTTTCAAATATAAAACTAGCATATTCTTCTATGTGTCTCTTCTGTGTGTCTCTCTCTTTCTCTCTTTTCCGTGTGTCACTCTCTCTCTCTCTGTGTGTCTCTCCCTCTCTCTCTCTCTCTCTCTCTCTCTGTGTGCGTCGCTCTCTCCCTCTCTCTGTGTGTGTGTGTGTGTGTGTGTGTGTGTCTCTGTGTCTCTGTCCCCTAATGAAACCATACCTGATCATGTATCATCTTGGTTGGAATTTCAGATAGATCTACAAAAGTAGGTCATTTTTATTCTCTTTGTCTGTTTTCTGAGTTAGCCACTGTGCTATCTATTGCTCTCTCTATATCTCACCGACTCTTTGTCACTCTTTCTCTCCTTTTCTCTCTCATTCTCTCTCCAGGGGTCCAGACGGCAACCAAATGGTTGCATTTTGCATCAAAATGCATTAAATGTGGAAAAACATTAAAGTGCAATTAAAAACGGTCATGATGAAAATAAAACAGGCTAAAAAAGAATATGTACATACAAGAATCAAAGTTACAGTGAGTAAGAAATTGATTGAATGATTATTTTTTTTAATAGGTTGTAGGGTTTGGGAGGAGAGAGGGATGGGTTTTATTTTAGTTTTATTTCTAGTATTGGGGGCCAAAATGCTCCTAGTGAGAAGTTAGTCTGGAGCCCTGCTTTCTCTTTCTCACTTTCTCACTTTGTCTCTTTTTCACTCTCTCGCTTTCTCCTCTCTCCTCTCCCGTTCTCTCTCTATCTCTTTTTTATCTCTCAATCTCACTATCTCTCGCTTTGCTGCTGTGTGTTACATTAACACATCTTTTGGTTGTTACATCTCTACATTGCACACACTCTTTCTACTTCAGACGGGCAACTTTTGCTCATTCCTACAGAAGCTGCAATTCTCTCCTCTGAAAACATGATCTCTTTTATTTTATTGTTTTACACATCTCTCTCATGGCCGCCGTGCCTTCCTATCTCTGATCATCTATCTCATGGCCGCCGCGCCTTCCTATCTCTGATCATCTCTCTCATGGCCGCCGTGCCTTCCTATCTCTGATAATCTCTCTCATGGCCGCCGTGCCTTCCTATCTCTGATAATCTCTCTCATGGCCGCCGTGCCTTCCTATCTCTGATAATCTCTCTCATGGCCGCCGTGCCTTCCTATCTCTGATAATCTCTCTCATGGCCGACGTGCCTTCCTATCTCTGATCATCTCTCTCATGGCCGCCGTACCTTCTTATCTCTGATCATCTCTCTCGATCTTTTTCTCTAAAACATTATCTATCTTATTTTGTCCTGTGTTGTGTTGTGTGTTTGTCTGCCGTGCCTTCCTGTTTCTGATTATCTCTCATAGGGCTGGGCGGTATATCTACAGATTTAACAATTACACATTTTGCTGTACAATTAATTGTCTGAGAAATATTTGATTAACAACATAATTGTCTCTTTCAGTCAAATGAAAGTTTTGAATGAATCCCAGGACACATCTTTTGGTAATATCTCTGTCATGTGATCCAGATAATGTAAAGTAAACAGAGCGTGTCCACTGAGTCAGGTACAGCCCAGGGTATTTGAAGTTGTTATGGCAACTTCAAACACCCTGGGTTGATTTACCTATTGAACATTAAGGCCATGTTGGAGTTCTATTGAGTATAACAATTCATTACATGAACATACATCCTCTACTAGAAGCTATAGTTCTTCTATACACAATGTACATCTTGTTTATCTCTGGTGTGTTTTTGGACGCCATGCCTTCCTGTCTTTAATTATCTCTCCGACATATATAAGAATTGTAAGTCACTTAACATTAATTTAATGTAATGGCTGCAGCTGTTACATTACTTGTCATGCTGATTGTCGTTAATTTTAGTCGTTGAGTATTCTACCAATTATGCCATTGATTAATCAAGTAATCGGATGAGAAATACTTTAGTTTTATTGAAGAGCAATAATATACAATAGTTTAATTTTTGAAAAAGCTACATTTCGATTGCCTACATTGATTACAATGTCATCTCTCAAAATACTAAACAATAAGTGCAGTTAAGTGCTGTATTACATTGTTTTTAAAGAACACATTTTCTGAATTGCAATAACCTCAAACTAAGACATACGTTATACACAATAGCCTGCGTTGTGCAACTTAACTTTCAGAACTACAGTTTCAACCTGAGACTGATCTTTATATAGGCCTATACGTAAATATTAGTTATACTCAACCTGTTTTCATTTGTATATTAGATTACTATGTCACACAGCTGTTACACTCTACTGCAAGTAGATCGTTGATCAGCTGTTTCTCCAAAGGGATAGTCAACTCTTCAGATCAAATTGTGGTCACTACATCTTTTCTCGTCTTTGTTTTTGGTAGTTGTTGTGTTTGACATTTCATTGTCCCTACAACTCTGTGATTTACTTTTGTTGGATGTCAAGATAATCACTCAATCAACTAGGCTCTGTTTCAGCACCATGGACAGCCCCCCATCCTCTGTTTTAACTGGACTCTGTTTCAGCATCATGGACAGCCCCCCCTCTGTTTTAGTAACTGTACTGTTTCAGCACCATGGACAGCCCCCCCATCCTCTGTTTTAACTGGACTCTGTTTCAGCATCATGGACAGCCCCCCCTCTGTTTTAGTAACTGTACTGTTTCAGCACCATGGACAGCCCCCCATCCTCTGTTTTAACTGGACTCTGTTTCAGCACCATGGACAGCCCCCATCCTCTGTTTTAATGGCTAGGCTCTATTTCAGCAACATGGACAGCCCACCCCCCCATCCTCGGTTTTAACTGTATAAGTTTGAGCACAATGGACAGGAATCCCCTCTGTTTTAATAACTAGGCTCTGCTTTAGTAATTGACTCTCTTTTCTTTTTAGGGTGGCAGTAGCTCAGTCTGTAGGGAGTTGGGTTGGGAACCGGAGGGTCACTGGTTCAAGTCCCCGTATGGACCAAAAAGTACGGAGTGTGAATTGGTGGCTGGAGAGATGCCACTTCACCTCCTGGGCACTGCCAGGTGCTCTTGAGCAAGGCACCGTACCCCCCCAACCGCTCAAGGCGCTGGTTCGGCTGGCAGCCCACTCACTCTGACATCTCTCCATTAGTGCATGTATAGATCCTGAGCATGTCTGTGTGTGTAGTTCAGGACTGTGTGTGATAACTAACAAAGTGTGGACACAGAGTGTAAATTGTAATTTCCCCATTGGGGATCAATAAACAGATTAAAAAATTAAATTAAAATTTCAGCACCATGGTGAGCCCCCAATCCTATGTTTTAATGTCTGGGCTGCTTTAATAACTGACTCTGTTTCAGAACCACGGACAGTCCCCCATCCTTTTTAAGCACCAAGGAAAGCCTGCTTTGTTTAAATGATTTGGCTCTTTTTTAGCAGATTAGAGCTCTTAGAGCTCCCATTCTGTTTCAGCACCATGGGCAGCCCCCATTTTCTGTTTTATTCCCATGGACAGCCCACCATTTTCTGTTATAATGAGTAAGCTCTGTTTTAGCACCAAGGACAGCCTCCTCTGTTTTAATGAATAGGTTCTGTTTTAGCACAATGTACAGTCCCCCATCCTGTTTAGTACCATGGACAGCCCCCCCATCCTGTTCTAATGAAAAGGCTCTGTTTCAGCACCATGGACAGCCCCCATCTAGTATTAATGAATAGGCTATGTTTCAGCACCATGGACAGTCCTCAGCTTCGATTTTATTTTTTAAATGTTTTTAAGCTCAGCTTTTTTAGTAAATAGGCTTTGTTTCAGAATCTTGGACAGCCCACCATTCTGTTTTAGCACCTTGGACAGCTTCTCAGTCTGTTTTAACGAATAGACTTGTTTTTAGCACAATGGACAGCGCCCATCCTGTTCTAATGAATAGGCTCTGTTTCATAACCATGGACAGCCCCCATCCTATATTAATTAAAGAACTGTGTTTCAGCACCATGGCCAGCCACATCCTCTATATTTTAGTGGCTAGGATTTGTTTCAGAATCATATATAGCCCACCATCCTGTTTTAGCACCATGGACAGCCCCTATCCTGTATTAATTAAGGGACTGTGTTTCAGCACCATGGCCAGCCACATACTCTATATTTTAGTGACTAGGATTTGTTTCAGAATACTAGACAGCTCTCATCCTGTGTTAATGAGAAGGATCGTTTTTAGCACCAATGACAGCCCCCATCCTGTTGTAGCACCATGGACAGTCCCCAATCCTGTTTTAATGGAAGTCTGTGTTTAAGCACCCTGGACAGTCCCTATCCTGTTTTAGCACCATGGACAGCCCCCGTTCGTATTAAGGGACTGTTTTTCAGCACCATGGACAGCCACTCTATATTTTAGTGAATAGGCTTTGTTTCAGAATAATGGACAGCTCTCCATCATGTTTTAATGAGAAGGCTTGTTTTTAGCACCAAGGACAGGCCCCCATCCTGTTTTAGCACTATGGACAGCTCCATCCTGTATTAATTAAGGGACTGTGTTTCAGCACCATGGCCAGCCACATCCTCTATATTTTAGTGAAAAGGCTTTGTTCTCTTAGAGAGCAGCTGAAGAATAATAATAATAATAATCAGTGTAAAAAAAGAGAACTACAGATGCCAGTTTATAAAACAGTGTTGTTTGGAGTGATGTTTGTTGTTTGGACGCAATTATTTTGTTGATGACTGATAGACTGCAGCAGGGTTTTCTTCCCAATACTTAGGATGTGAGCTGTGGGACGTTGGGAGGTTTCCAGAATAAAGGATGTATTAACAGACAAAAAAACAACAAACTGCCTCTTAACTCAGTCAGTTGCTTGTGTATCCCTTTCTTAGTGTAGGGAATCAAGCTTAACTTATTATAACATGCACCTATGAGAATTTTGTACATTGCTGATTACGGTGCCTTGCTTGAAAAATGCCATTGATTTGTTTGAAGAGTATGCAATGTATTAAACTTCACCTTTTTTGGTCATTAATGTAATCAAAGGTAATTTGGTGGGAGTGTAACTGACGCTGGAAAATGTTTGTCCCCGTAAGGGACCTAGCTCTGGTGCTCCGGGCTCTGGGGAAGCCCCCCTTTGAGGCTTCTCTCAGACTGCTGTCTCTAAAACGCCGCTCCTCTTTGCCCTAACGTCAGCCAAAAGAGTGGTTTCTCCGTCCTGCCTCTCCATTAGAGGGGATGGGGGCGCAGCCACGTTACAGCCAAATCCCTCCTTCAAACCGAAGATTCTAGTTATTTTCGGTTGAGGGTGTTTTTTCCCTCGAGGGTTTTTTCCCCCGCCTCATGTCAACGATGCGGAGGTGGCTTCCCACCGGTTGTGTCTGGTGCGTGCCCTGTCTAAATAAATTTTACGCACGGCAAATATCAGAAAAACACAGCAGCTGGTCGTGCATTATAGACTCCCGAGTGGCAGCCCTCTCAAAACAGCGTCTGTCTCACTGGCTGTGCGAGGCTATTACGCGACATCCGAGGGCATACAACAATTATCATGTTTATCCAAGTTCAAGTGTCCATATCCCCGGATGAGATGATTTGTATTCGTTATTTGACAATATAAACATACACTGACCTCCTTGAGCTTTTATTTTGTTACTTCCGGTTACCGGCATTTCATTTGCATATTAGCTAAATATTTAGTTTCACCCGAAACATTTAGATTTAACATTTAGATTTAACATTTAGGTGTAACATTTAATATTTGGATTTAACTATTTAAAATATTTCCAAGTTGACAAATATTGTTGAAGAAAGTGACCCTCAAAATTTCAGACCAGTTTTTTAAACATTATTTAAAGCTAAATGTGACAAAATGTTGCTGTTATGAGCCGCTTTACAAACGGGGCCCCATACTGACTGCTTGTGTTTCTTGTCCCCCCGGTTTTATTGTGGCCATCTTAATGTGTTACCAAATCTCAGCAATCACTTTGCTGTTCCTTCCGCGCTGACCAAGCAAAATCTTTTTGAAATACTGAAAAGGCAAATGCAAAAAGTTAACACAAAACCACTAAAGATTACTTCCAAATTATTTTTCCTGTTCACAAAGCTCTGCTTTTATGTGTACTAACTGTATACTTTTTATCTTGTTAGCCCACTTGGGTATAGTGTCTGAAACGAAAGATGGCTGATTGTTTGTGGTCTTCTGCTCTGGGAGTAACATTCCTTTTTTCAACAGGATGCAACACGGTCCATATGAAATGAGGTCTTTATTTTTAGTCAAGCACCTCTGTGTATCAAATCTCAGCATTTTTATATTTGAATAACTGACTTCAACATGCAAAGAAGAGGGTGACAAAATCCATATTGTAAATGCATATTATCACAATAAATCAATATGTACATTACAATGACCGATATATACAGAATTGATACATTCAATAATATGGTAAAATGAAAAACAATTACAGCATGATGCAGTACAATAGTTTTTTTTACAAAGATACAATATTTTTATTTAGCATAGGATAAACAAAATATACAGCATGTTCAGTGTGTATTTTTTTTTTACAATCAGAACATTTTTAATGTTTATGACTTAAAAGAATTCTGCCTTCTGTAACAGATGGTAATCCAGTTACAGTGTCTGTATTTATCTATCTATCAATCTCCAACATCTAATTATCTATCCACCCATCCATCCATTTAGTTAGTCATCTATCTACTGCAGCTATTCATTACTGCGTCATCGATCCATCCATATACCTCTCAATGTATGGACTATCCATCCACGCACCTACCTATCCTTCCGTGGGTCATCCATCCATCCATCCACATCTATGGTCATCCATTAATCCAACATCCATCCAGCCACCTGTCTCACTAATCATCCATACATCCACTCTTCTAACAACCATTAATCTATCCATCATACTGTATCAACTCACCCATCCATGCATTCATTCACCCACCTACCTACCTATCCATCTATGCATCATCCATTAATTTTTTTAATTGCTTATCAAAGTCAGGATGCTTAACCTTTGACTTGTTTTAAAAGATCCCAGTTACTTTAGCTTTAGAGTAACTATGTCTTACATTTTGGCATTGTATTCAGTCATCAGATGACTATTTAGCCTTTGGATATCTTTTAATTTCTTTTTTCCATTTACAATACGTTACAGAGTAAATCAACCATTGGTGGGGTGGCGTGCCATCTGTCAGTAAATACAGTGGGTCTATTTGGGATTTCTCTGTGAAAAGTCCATAGAATTTAATAAATCATTAGAAATGCAATACAATGCCAAAAAGCCTCTGAGGACGAATGGTATACAACAATACACAAGTAAAAATGGCTATTTACCCCCAAAATTAGGCAATATACGTCTTCTTCAGTGTACAATGCTATTTTACTCTTTGAAAAGATGAAACCTATACAGCTGATGTTAGAACAGAGCCCAGGTACTGCTTGCTAAAAAAGCATTTTACTAAAAAATACCACTTGCAGCAAATAGCCAGTTCCCAAACATTACTTTGCTGCTTTTCAGCCTGATGAAGCTGACAAATTGGTAACAATAGCTTCCATCTCACTAACAAAAACACTGGTGTCAGAGCTTTCCATGGACTTCAAAGGACTTATTAATCTGATAGCGCTGTTGCAAAGCTGAGCTATTGCTTGGATTTAGTAAAAAGATCCGGTGCTCATATCCTTTCAATTCCTTTCCTTTCAGTTTCAAGGTTAGAATACAATCAATTTGGTATTGGATCGAGTATATGTCTAAACACTGCAAGCCATGAGCTGATGCTATGTGGATTTGGAGATAAATCAGCAGGTCATGAAGAGATCTGTGAGTGTGAATTAAAACAATGTTCTGAATATTTTCTTTGCTTACTCATTGTCCTATGGTACTATGATAAAGTCCAGGAATTTTGGACTGGGATACATGACAATCTATTTCGGATTCTAACGACCCATGTTCCATTCGGCCCAAGATTATTTGTTCTAGGAGATTGATCAATCGTAAACAGAATAGCCCTATGTACAAACGTTATATCATAAACGATAGGTAACCCAGCAAAGGTGATTATGAGCTTGTCCTCAGAATTAATGTTTTGGTAGGAACAAAAATGTACAATGTATGTTTCTCCGGGATCAGCCAGCGCAAAGGATTTGTAAAGGCACTGACAGATTTGCCGCTCTTTGCAGCTGAGAGAAGCCAGCTTCCATTGAAAATGAATGACTTCCGGTAACTTTAGACGCTCAAGTCGGCGGCGGTGTGAATGTACGGTTACAGAAATGAGCTATGACGCGGTTCAGCGGCTAACGCCAGCAAACAATCAGAGTATAGATATACATCGCGCTGGCTGATCCCGGAGAAAAATACAATGTAAATTTTTGTTCCTACCAAAACAGAGGATTATGAGGACAAGCTCATAATCGCCGTTGCTGGGTTACCTATCGTTTATGATATACCGTTTGAACATAGGGACCAGTTAACGTTGCTGCTGGCCACATCGTCTCTAAACGGTCCCTCACAGTGACGTCCTGCATTGATCACTATGTTAGTCTGGCGGCTGCTCGCTCTGCCTGCACGCCGCTACGGCTCAGCAACTAACGAGCAAGCTAACTGCTAACAGACACCGCTGCGGCCAATTAACAATACAAATTCTGTCGTTATATATGTAATTTTATAAAAGGCTTCTAGTGTCAGTGCATTGGCCGTGCAGTGGCCGCGTGAGCTTCTCCCATGGTCAAACGCTGCCACGTCAGAGCGGCCAAAGCGGCAAAAAGCTTCCCTGTACTTTTTGACAAGCGTCCTTGGTGGGGCAACCAGAGCCTCTTTGCAGCTCAAGTTGGCGGCGGTGTGAATGCACGGTAAGACAAACAAGCTACCCTACAAAAGCTGCAGAGGGCAGACAGACAAAGTAAGTAATTCGCTGGTTTAGACACAGTTAATATACACAGTGTTATATTCCTGTATCCCCCATATCATTATGTCTGCTACATATAAATATCTAAATGCATTATAGAAAACATAAACGTATTCAATCAAGAGAACCACATCTTGGACTCCAAAAAAGCTCTTCTATTCATCTACTAAATCTTAACCTTCCAAAAGGAGGCACATCCTGTCTTAAAAAGATGCAGAAAAACTAGTCCATGCATTTGTTACTTTGAGGCTGCACTATTGTAATTACTTTTTAGGTTGATCCAATGGGTACCTTAAGACTCTCCAGTTGATCCAGAATGCTGCAGCACATCTCCAAAAGTAGAACAGACTCCATAGGCTCATCTCCTGTGGAACCCAGCTCAACAGGCAGACATGGTCTCCACATTTTAGAGTAAGCTTAAAACTTATCTATCTGACAAGCTTATATTTAGTGCTGGCTCAGGTTTGCCTTGGACCAGCCCTTAGTTATGCTGATTTAGGTTTAGACTGCCGGGGGACTTCTTGATGACACAATTCATACAGGTGATTTGCACGTCTACACGGTGTGAGAATGATATTATGTGGGGGCTCTCCGCTACCTGGGTGGGGAAGCGTCTGTAGTTTGAACCTGAAAGGTTCAAGTGGCTGAAGTGGGCAGCAGAGGCAGAACCTTGTCTGCAGGAGTTTTTCTTCAGCGCACTGTAGCAGCAAAACAGGGCACCTTGCCAAGGCCTGCTTATAACCAGCACATGGAAATGATTACTTACTGACTTGGTTATCCAAGTCAGAAATAAGATTTGGGTTTTGAGGCATTCAGCCCAACCACTCAGGAATTGAATTAAAAAAAGAAATAGTTTACATCCAATTTTGGATGTGTCCACATCCACACAATCTTCAGTTCTCTACAGAAGACAGCTGGTCCTTCCTTAAATAAAATGTCCTTCATGGCTTTCCCACTGTTCTATGCAGGCATGTTAATGTTCCATCTTTTTCCAGAGGCTTCACTGAAGAAGATTCAATGTGTCAAACGTGTAAAACTACAGTTAAAAAACAACAGCAGGTCATACATGTAGTCCAAAATGAAGACCTTATTCATTCCTAATAGCTGTTGATATATAAAGACCAGTTTAGGAAATTACAGCTGAAAAACCATGGTCATGATCCAACAAAACAGTGTAGTCCAAGGAAATGAACTGTCCTGAGACAAATCTCCTCAGGTACTTGCTTCATTCCCCCCCCCCCGATTCAGAGAGTGCTGCTGTACACAAATCGCTGAAGATATCTGAGAAAAAAACAAGAAAGATTCAAGTCAGTTTTATCCTATTATATCATATACAAAAATAAGCATGGGGAAATGCAGAAAATTTGTGGCATTCATTTTTGAGAAGGGTGAGGCACAGACAGGACTACAGTGTCAATGAAACATAACATACCAAACAATGCCGCTTTAATAGGCCTCTGAAACACAGACCAGACAGGACAACTACATCTCCAACTTTTATCAACTCTTGGTATATGCTAGCAAGATAAATTATGCCTTTTAAAAATACTAAATCATCCCCTTATAAAGATGATTTCGTATTTATAACGGCCCTCATTTATCAACCTAATGTAGAAACCAGCACAGATATGAGCGCAGAAATCATCACGATATACTTTACATGGTATTCATGAAATGTTCGTATCACACCAATCAAAGCATAAGAATGGTCAAACATTGATAAATGCAGTTGCTGGAAACAATAGTAACTTAAATATCACACCCCAATATATTCTCGGTTTGGAAGCCTCGCCCCTACAAGTTGGTATAGATTGAAACCCTGACTTCTCCTTGTGTTCATTTGCACTAATGTGTGTACTATTTGGCAGCCTAAAAACTGGAATTGAAGGCTGTAGAAAGAAGGCGGAATGGAAAGAGATCACTGATGCGGTCAACAGTGTTGATTGGACTCCAGCTGAAGTTTATTTGATTTATACATCCTTGACATACAGTAGTATGCTATACTCCTAATAGTAATAAACAGGCTTCTAGTGCAATCTCTTAGGCCTACATTACATGTAGGCCTAAGAGATTGCCTGGGCAAGACAAGACAGAACAGGAAACCAGACTATCAACATAAAACAGAGCAAACACTTACCGGGGAACACAAGACAGGACCAGCAACACAAGACAAGGGAGAAAACCAAGAACAAACAAGGAGGCTAGAAGGGAAAAATAACCCCAATAAAAACCCAAAACCATAACAATTAAGTATAGTTGGCTCCAACAAGCGGGAACGTGTGTAGCTCATACTCTGCCAGACAAGCAAAACGTTTAATGTTTATCTTGTTTATCACCTGGCTGTTGAGGGAATAAGGTTGGTCATTGTTCCCTCTAATATTGTTTGTATTTTGAGTCCCTTTATGATATGCCGTTTAAGAGTTTTACGGAGATGAGTGTTGTGTTAGTAAAGCTAGCATGTCAGCATATTAGCCTGCAGTTAATATTACCAGGCTAATGAGCCTGTATAGCTACATGAAACGGTTTAACTTGAGAGGTAGAAATGCAATTACTACTGTATATTAGATGTGACTAAAGGTTGAAAGGAGAATCATTTTATATTTCATTTAATATTTTATTTGGCCTTTAATTTAAGTTGATTTCTGTGGAGAGAGAGTGAATAAACCATCAAACCATGAAGATCATCTTCCTTGGTTACACTATGATTGATATAATTGATAATGGATAATCATGATTGTTACTTGGTAGAGTGTGTACCATTAAGGCTGCCCTATAATGTTTTGTTATGATTTGCGTATACAACATGTGTAAAGACATGATCTTGACAGAGATGGCAAAAGTACTCACTTTCCGTACTTAAGTAGAAGTACAGATACTTGTGTTAAAAAATACTCTGGTAAAAGTGGAAGTACTGATTAAACTTCTTTACTCAAGTAAAAGTAACAAAGTACAAGCTTGGAAATTTACTTAAAGTATAAAAGTAAAAGTAGCCTTGCAAATGACAACCATTTTTTATGCAAAGCTACCTGGAGCACACCCGCTAGAGAGCACGCTGAGGAACTTCAGTGGACATGGAGAACACGGTCTTTATATAGCAATGGCTACATTTTAAATTATGTCTGCCAACAGGCCTAAAACATAACATATATGTTTATTATGACAGAAACTGGGACTCAAGGTTAATAAGATTCTGACTCATTAGCAAGATATGAATTCAGTTGTGATTCTGTGAGGATTCACAGATCCAGTTTCTATTTTTAATCTTTCCCTTAACATTTAAATTAATCTACATGTATGTGTGTGTGCTCAAATATGGCTTCTGGAAAGAAAATTAAGGATTAAAATATGAATTACTAAACTAAAGACATTAATGAAGAAGTTCCCCACCACATTGGCCAGGAGTCCTTCTTGATGCCTACTGTCTCAAACATCTCTCTCAGATAAGGCAGAGGATGATGGGAATGTCTTGCTGCTTGTCTGCCGGATCTCTGTTTTCTTCATTTTTAATCATGTTGCCATCCATACTACAATGTGCTAACGTTAGCGCCATCAAGCCGCTATGATTTGCTGTGAATTAATGCAGAATGCCGAATCTGTTGAGTTGCATCAAATGCAACGTACAGTAGATATATTCACATCTATTTAGATTGAATATGGTATTGATGACGTAAACAATAATAACGATAACTCCAGTGAAATGATGTGAAAGTGGAGGACTAGATTAGGACTGTATTAAAGCTGATTCTGGTTTCCAACTTTGCCCCAGGTGTGTCTGTTAAAAGAGACAGAGACAACTTCTCTCTAGCTAAGTTTCCATCCACTTGTCAATTGAATTACAGAATCTGAAGTTGGTGAACAGGTGAAGAACACACCAAAATCACTAGCTAACTTACTCTAAATGTGAAAGAACTATAGACCAATAACAGGCTTAAGTGAACTGACAACATAAGTTATATGACTTACAGTTCTCAAAGAGGCACACACACAATTTCAGCTGATTATCCTCCAGCTAGTCTCTTTTTCTTTTCTCTCACTTTTTTCTCCGTGGGGCATGCGCACCCGCTCGCAGTGTTAGCGCGTGTCCGCGCTATTTTCCGACATAACAACCTCTTGTACAAAACGAAAGTAACGATCCAATTTTGTAAAATGTAAGGAGTAGAAAGTACCGATATTTGTGTTAAAATATAAGGAGTAGAAGTAAGAAGTCGCCACAAAAATAAATAGTAAAGTAAAAATATCTGAAATCTACTTGAGTACAGTAACGAAGTATTTGTACTTCGTTACTTTCCATCTCTGGATGTTGATCTAGTGAACGATCAATCCCCGCAGCCATAGCGGGAGGCAGACACTGTCACCACATTTAAGAGTAAACTTAAAACTCTCCTCTTTGATAAAGCTTATAGTTAGGGAGTGAAGAGTTGCAACATTAGCATAGACCGGCGGAGGAGGGTGTATAGCTACAGACACAGCACCTACTTCTCGTCATAGTTGTCAGATCTATCTATCATATAATCAAGAATATAATAAAACTAAAGGGAGACTTGGCATACAGCCCGATCCGGTTGGGGAGAGTTCTATCCTGTCCAGGCCCCTCTCTTTATCCTGTCTCTCTTGGTTATGCTTTGATAAATCTTAGTTAGGGCATATAATTATATATAGTATAGGGCATAGAATTGAATATTGTTAGGAGTGGGGAGTCGCAGCATCCGCCTAACCCGGCCCACCTGCTTCTCGTCATAGTTGTCAGATCTATCTAACATATAATCAAGAGTATAATAAAACTAAAGGGAGACTTGGCATACAGCCCGATCCGGTTGGGGAGAGTTCTAACCTGATCAGGCTCTTGTCTTTACCCAGTCTCTCTTAGTTATGCTGTAATAGTTTTAGACAGCTGGGGGACTTCCTTCGACACACTGAGCTCCTCTCTCCTATCTTTCTATCTTCCTATTTTGTGTGCATCTATGTCCCAGAAATGCTTGTTACTAACTTAGCTCTGGGGAGTCATTCCCCCGAGTCCTTTTGTTCTTTTTCTCCCAGCATGTTTCCTCGGATCAGGGAGGCTCCAAAATCATGGTTGCAGCTGTCGTTTGTTAACATTTACCTAATGTTTAACATTGTATGATTAACTGTTAAGTGATGCTTATTACTGTAATAACTAATGTAAATAGCATCTTCAAGAGCCTGGGTCTGTCCAAGGTTTCTTCCCAAAGGGGAGTTTTTCCTCGCCACTGTCGCACTGTTGCTTGCTCTGGAGGAAACTACTAGAACTGTTGGGTCCTTGTAAATTTTGGAGTATGGTCAAGACCTACTCTATCTGTAAAGCGTCTTGAGATAACTCTTGTTATGAATTGATACTATAAATAAAATTGAATTGAATTGAACAAAGGGGAGTTGATTATCTAAAAGACATTTTTGGTGAGGTTGGCTGACCTTTTTCTGACTTACAAAATGCATTCGGTCTGCCACGTTCCTCTTTTACTTTTACCTTCAATTAAGATCAGCACTCAAGGCGTACGGTGTCCCTTGGCAGAGGCCTTTGCCCATCCATCCTATTCGGAAGTTATTTACTGTGCAGCCAAAAAACTGTGGTATGGTGTCTAGGCTTTATCAGTTCTTGGTGATATCAGTCCGCGTTGGTCTTCCAATTGAGAGGATCTGGGCACACCTCATGACTTATCTGTTCGTTCATGGATCCTTTCTTGTGTCTGTTCTTGTACCTTTATTTAGGAGCAATACGTGTTTGAAGTGGTACATTGGGACCCACTTAGCCAGAGATTTCAAATATAGTGCTAAGTTGGGGGAGCTGCAACTAAACGAAGGAAACCAAACCAGGGAAACAATGAGAAGGCAGGAACAAGCTGGCGGACTTCCTACGTTCTTGGTGAAGCCAACTGGAACTCACCATTGTCCACTTTGTGCTTCCTTAAGAAACTGGACCAGGTCACCCGTCTTAGAGAGGTCTCGCGCTTCACGGGACTCATAGGTAAGCTGCACCTGGAAATGACCACTGTCATCCTGCAAAAAGAAATGACTGAGTCAAACCGTTCATTTAGCCAGTTCCATTTTGGATGTGGTTTATGTTGTAAAATACCTGGCTTCATCAGTGTGTCTTGTTTGTGCAGTTATCTACTGTACTGTCACACAGATCCAGCAGACCTGTGCAGCTATAATCCTCCCCATTCTAACCCCACAATTGACAGTCTTTATCAAGTGTGTTGAGTGTGTTTAGTAAGAAATCACTTATTTTGCTTTACCCCGGACAATCATTCATTTAAAAAAAACAAATACAGTGCACGGAATGGGTCAGGTCGTGGTACATTTTCCACTAATGCCAAGGTTTGACAATGTAGAGTCAGTGGTACTAAAGTCATGTCTTGTTTTAATTCAATATAAAAGTATTTGCAACTTTGGGCCTTGGTGGAGTAATACATTTCAGAAAGTAGGCCCAGTAATGCTCAAAGTCATATCTGGGTTAAACTTTCCTGTACTCTTGAGCATTACCTACATTTTTATTGTTGCCTTCCTCTTCTGAAGAGTTGGAAGATTCCTCCGCACTGGAGGGGATCGGCTCAAAGTCGTCTGTGTCCATGGAAGGGAGTCGCTGCTGGGCCCAGCCTGAGGGGAATCAATATACATTATTAACCACCAAAATGTACTCATAAACACATGGCATATTACTATTCCACTTGGCAGGTGATGATACTTCATTAAGATGAAAGTAAATCTGCTGTGCATTTTAGTAATTTGTCTCACATTATTATAAAAGCTTGATAAGTCTGTTTGCAATTAAACCTTTAGCCAAGCTTCTCACAGAAAGAATGACTGTAATACTAGAAAAATATGACCACCAAGTCAAGACAACTCTGCCGGCGATTTGATTTCGCGCTTCAGCTTGGTCTGGAAACCCACATGTTTAATTCTCCAAAATTGGTTCATCTACCTGGTGCGCTATTGGCAACTGAGAAGCAACAAAACAGCTTCTTTTTGTTTTCGTTTACATTCAACATAGTGGCCAACGACCTCTCTCCCCTCCTGCTGCCTATTGGCGTAAATTACAATCAGCAGTATCCAAATTTATCTGGAAAGGAAAGCAGCCGCGACTCTACTCTACAGAGGAGGAGAGAGGATAGTGGCCTTTCAGTTCCCAACTTTAAACATTATTTCTGGTCCTTTGTGTTAAGACCCCTTCTCACTTAGTTTAGTCCAGATGTGTCTGCTTCCTGGTGTACCTTAGAGAGTGCTATGACAGAGCCTTGGTGACTCCATGACGTTCTCTTTGCCAATATCTCTAATAAACAGTGCCAGTGACGCTTTGGCCCCAAGATTAGCTGAAACATACTGCCATCTAGCTTGTAACTGGCACACCTTTTCCCCATTATTCAATAATACAGCTCTCCTGATTGGTGTGAGGCCGATAACAGCTCCACAGTGGGAACAAAGGTGAGTTCATTGTCTAAAAGACATTTTTGGTGAGGTTGGCTTATTACCTATCCGACTTACAAAATGCATTCGGTCGGCCACGTTCCTCTTTTTTCTTTTACCTTCAGTTAAGGTTGGCACTCAAGGCACACATTGTCCCGTGGCAGGCCCATCCATCCTTTTTTGGAAGTTATTTACTGTGCAGCCTAAAAACTGGTATAGTATCCAGGCTGTATCAGTTCTTGGTAGTATCTGGCCGCACTGACCTTCCTATTGAGAGGATGACTGGCATAATGTAGGGTCTAACATTCCAGAAGTATCTCACAATCCAGACCATCAGCAGATTGACTACAATTTCATACAAATGACATATCTCACCCCTGTGAAAATGCATCACATGAAAATAATTAACAGCCCTTTATGCACTTTCTGCTTAATAAAAGCACAAGGTACATTTCTTCATATGTTCTGGTAGTGGTCTCCTGTTGGTCAGTTTTGGAACAATATTGCATCCAAAATGTCTAAATGATTAATGTTACTGTGCCTGTTACTGTCAATGTTTTGATTATGAATGACCGGTCAGCCTTTCAGCTTTCTAAAGCTCAAAGACGTGCTGTGTTTGCTGGACTTACAGCTGTTAATAGGATGATTGCAAGCTGAAGCCACCTCATGGCTTATCCGTTCGTTCATGGATCCTTTCTTTTTTGGAAGTCACGTACATGGGACTTTCGGCACAGCATTGCTGAGTCCTTGAAGGCAATTCTGTAGCCTTTTCTTTTGTTTGTGTGTGTGATTTGTCCCTTGTCTTGTGTCTGTCTGTGTGTGTTTCTGCTTGTGTTGCTTTGTCTCCTTCCCACCCGTTTTTTCCTCTCTGTTATTTTGTGCCCTGATCACAAAAAAACATAGTGGCCACCGAATGCTACCGAAGCTCAGCAACTCGTTGTCGCTTCTACGTCACACTGATCGTTGGTCTGATTTCTTGCTCCAATTGAGTCATTTGAACTATGCCCGTTCGCCACACCTCTTGTGCAGAGAAAATACAGAGCAGACTCCCCAGAACAATATTCAATCTCAAATCTATTGAGTTTGGCTTGGTCTGGTGATAGCCAGACTATGGCATCTTAGGAGCCCTCCAGAAAGCTTACATATTTCCCTATTTTTGTACCGCAAACGTTCAATAATGCAAACCGTTTATATATGACATATTATATTATATGAAATTTTTTCCAATGTTGCCACTCTAGCCATCTCACAGGCCTACTCCTCCTCATGTATCCTGCCGAAAATTCCTGGACCTTGTCACAGGACCATAGGACATGAAGATATTGTCCGTTTTCTGTCTTAAATGATTCTGTCAATCATTAGTGCACAGAGTCTGTTATTGCATTAGATAGTTTAAGACCAATCTAAGGTTAGAAATAAACATGCTGCAGAAAGACGTTGGAAGTTACACATCAGAAGAAAAAAATAAACACTAAATCAAATAAAACTGCCAAACACCAATTAACCAAAACAAACTCACTCAACGTCTCTGCAGTTACCTGGTTGGGAGGTAGATCTAGGGACAGCTGGGGTACCACCAGCAGCAGTTGCTGTGCTGCTAGTCATGCTCTGACGTTTCCTGACTGCAGCCAAAGCACCATGCAAAGTATCTGGAGGGAAGCCCAATTTCTTACTATCTTTTTGTTATGATTGCCACTTAACATCATTAACAACCAACAATTTCAAATATGAAGGTCCTGATACATAAATTAAATTCAGTCCATCTAGTTAAGAATGCAACTCTACTGCAGAAATCAACCAAATAGGCAATAGGCCTAAACACAAACAAACCCTTCACCACACCAAAACTATACCAACACATTTTATCTGATATTCTTTTCATTTGATGTTCATGCAATTTGAAACATCACATCACAGAAGTCAACACAGCATGCAAGAAATGAACGTGAACAAGTACATACAGTAAATACGTGCACACATATCACGCATTCTCTACACATCATCAGGTTGTGCCTAATTATCCAAAGAAAATGCAAAATGACATGCTCAGAGCCTGTACATGATAGACACATAGACATGGCATATCTTTACATGTTCCTGTACCTTCATAACCAAATGGAGTGGGATCACTCTTTATCTCATGTCTCTTGCTCTTTACACTAGCAGACAGTGTACCTGGCCAGGGGAAATAACATAAACCAGAAGCTTAATTAGATACTAACATTTTACAAAGAAGGAAGACACACAGCATTACCCCAAGACCCACTTTAGACAACATTGTAAAGCGCCTTTTAGACATTAAAATCTGTAAAATGGAGCATTGCGTGTTACCATCGCCATACAGAGAAAGGTGTCCATTCTTAAATGCTTAAAACATTAGGAACAGAGTGATAATTGCCATTTGGTACATAGTGGAAGATATCAAGTTATCTTACTGGCTGCATCAGTGATTAAATTTATTTTTTGCAGGTGAATCACTGTGTATCTCCATGTCTTAATTATTAACCATAATGCGTGTTGGAAGATTACAAATTCTCGCAACTTTAAGCAACCCTGTTCTCATCAGTTTCATTATTTATTTAACAGAATATAGAATTCATCTTGCCTAAACTGCTTCATATGCGAGAGTGCCAAAACAAAGTTAAAACTTCTTATAATTTTGACTCTCATTTAACTTCTTACATACAACCAATATAATTATTCAATTATTTTTTATTTCACATATAGCAAATAGAGTGTTTGCTGGAAATTCATACAGCAGGCAATATTTTTCTTCTTTGTGAGGGAAAATACATTTTGGAGGGTCATTTAGTGTGAAGGTGTAAAAGAAGAAGAACAATTGGCTCATATGCAGTGGGTGCCTTGCCAGGAATCATCATCTTATCGTGGTGGAGAGGTTTGTGTGTCCCTATGAACCTGAGGGCTGTGTTGTCCGGAACGTTGTGGTCCTGGTAGGGTCCCATGGCCAAGTGGTCTTAAGTGAGGGGCTAGACAAAGAATGGTTCATAAACCCTATGAGTGAATGAGGAAGAGATAGAGTGACCCTGCCTGGAGGAAGCCCAGGGCCCTCTGCTGGTTGTTTGTGCATATGCACCAAACAAAGGTTCAGAGTATTCAGCCTTCTTGGAGATCTTGAATGGAGTTCTGTATGGGGCTCCAGTGGGGGACTGCATAGTTCTCCTGGGGGACTTGATGGAGATACATGGAGAGGCATGATTGGGAGGAACGGCCTCTCTGATCTAACATTGCATGGAAGTCTGGGACGGTGCCTGAGGAGTGGCAGCTCCTGTGGCAGGGTGGTGGTTCCCCTGTTTAAAAAGGGGAACCAGAGGGTGTGTGCCAATTACAGGGCTACTGCTCAGCCTCCCTGGTAAAGTCTACTCAAAAGTGCTGGAAAGGATGGTTCGGCTGTTACAGTGCCTTGCGAAAGTATTCGGCCCCCTTGAACTTTTCAACCTTTTGACACATTTCAGGCTTCAAACATAAAGATATAAAAAATTTATTTTTTGTGAAGAATCACCAACAAGTGGGACACAATTGTGAAGTGGAACGAAATCTATTGGATATTTTAAACTTTTTTAGCAAATAAACTGAAAAGTGGTGCGTGTGTAACCCACATGACTTTTGGGCTAACCTATATAAATATTATTATTATTATAATAATGGTTGAATTAAATCACTAAATGCATGTAGGTATGTGGGTTTGAGTAAGTGTCCAATCACAGTGAGCAAACTGAGTGATTGACATGTCTGTTTAAGCCAATCAGGCGTAGTTACAAATAATAGCACAGCCTACTTGTCTGAGCTAAAAATAGAGTTACGGGAGAGAGACCAGCACGACGATAGAAAAACAGGAGTTCACGGAGAAATCCTGCCGTTGTTGTCAAAAGCTTGAGAAGTAAAGTATATTAGTGTGAGAAGTCGCGGACATAGTTGACAGTTCTATAGTTGACGGGTCATTGCATCCGCGGGGCCTCAGTGGAACTTGACCGCCTCGTTATTGAACCTGTTGGGCGCTGGAATTGCGCCAGGAGTTTCCTCCGTGTTATCTATCTTCAACTAGTTCGACAAGTAAGGTAAAAACCTACTCTAAGTTAAGATACGTTTATCAAGTGTTATTCGATGTATTTCTTACGTGAAAAAAAGTGCATATATGTTTAGTAAGTTTATTCTTATTTTGCTAGTTGTGGAGATCTCGTGGTTGTGCTGGGTACCGCCATTTTGGGTGTGTTCAGGCTGCTACACGGAATCGGTGAGAATATTGATTCAATGAGATTGTAATTTGTTATTAACACTGTACTTTTGTATATTGTGTATTTCCTTTGGAAATGTGAATTTGTATATATTGTAAAACAGCTAGTTTTATATTGTTCATTGTAATGCTGTTATTTACCAATTATGGTAAATAACAAATTGAGCTTAATAATTGACATAATTGATACTTATGATATTTCTCTGACTCTGTCTATCGGCAGGTCAGGTTTTTTTTGGGTGTGTGTATTCTGTTCCTTTCTGGTGAAGTTTCTTCACCCAGGATTGATGGCGAGCCTTCCCCCCAGGAGTCTGGAAGAAATTTGAGTTTGTTCATGTACACTGCATCCACTGGTGCGGTAGGACAGTTTTTGCACACATTCATTTTTGTACACCTGGACTGAAACATACACTGGTTTTACCAGCTCAATTATCTTGAGACTGTACTGTATTAGGTTATACAGGGGTATATGATTTTGATTTCAATGAATGTTTGTATTTTTATTTTTTTATTTTTATTAACTTGAACATTGAACTGTAAACCTGAAGTGTAGTGTGACACAGGTTAGAAAGGTGCACTAAAAGAACTAGAGAAAAAAACAAGAACTTTTATTTGCCGAAATTGTAAATTTTGGTATTCAAGCTGTTGTCCTTGTTAAATTATCTGTTTGTGTATGTGGATCCATTTACCATTCTTTATATAAAAAAAAAATGGCATTGTTAAACTTCAAAGTGTTGTTGTCTGAGTATCTCTGTGCTCCAGTAGTCAAACCTAAAATTCTTCTGGGCCCATAGTCATAGCAAGTGAGTAATTGTTACACGTGCAAAATTATTCGGCCCCTTTACTTTCAGTGCAGCAAACTCACTCCAGAAGTTCAGCGAGGATCTCTGAATGATCCAATGTTGTCCTAAATGACTGATGGTGATAAATAGAATCCACCTGTGTGTGATCAAGTCTCTGTATAAATGCACCTGCTCTGTGATAGTCTCAGGGTTCTGTTGAAAGCGCAGAGAGCATCATGAAGACCAAGGAACACACCAGGCAGGTCCGTAATACTGTTGTGGAGAAGTTTAAAGCCGGATTTGGATACAAAAAGATTTCCCAAGCTTTAAACATCCCAAGGAGCACTGTGCAAGCCATCATTTTGAAATGGAAGGAGTATCAGACCACTGCAAATCTACCGAGACCTGGCCGTCCCTCTAAACTTTCAGCTCAGACAAGGAGAAGACTGATCAGAGATGCAGCCAAGAGGCCCATGATCACTCTGGATGAACTGCAGAGAACTACAGCTGAGGTGGGAGAGTCTGTCCATAGGACAACAATCAGTCGTACACTGCACAAATCTGGCCTTTATGGAAGAGTGGCAAGAAGAAAGACATTTCTCAAAGATATCCATAAAAAGTCTCGTCTAAAGTTTGCCACAAGCCACCTGGGAGACACACCAAACATGTGGAAGAAGGTGCTCTGGTCAGATGAAACCAAAATCAAACTTTTTGCCCACAATGCAAAACGATATGTTTGGCGTAAAAGCAACACAGCTCATCACCCTCAACACACCATCCCCACTGTCAAACATGGTGGTGGCAGCATCATGGTTTGGTCCTGCTTTTCTTCAGCAGGGACAGGGAAGATGGTTAAAATTGAGGGGAAGATGGATGCAGCCAAATACAGGACTATTCTGGATGAAAACCTGTTGGAGTCTGCAAAAGACCTGAAACTGGGACGGAGATTTATCTTCCAACAAGACAATGATCCCAAACATACAGCAAAATCTACAATGGAATGGTTCACAAATAAACGTATCCAGGTGTTAGAATGGCCAAGTCAAAGTCCAGACCTGAATCCAATCGAGAATCTGTGGAAAGAGCTGAAAACTGCTGTTCACAAACGCTCTCCATCCAACCTCACTGAGCTCCAGCTGTTTTGCAAGGAAGAATGGGCAAGAATGTCAGTCTCTCGATGTGCAAAACTGATAGAGACATACCCCAAGCGACTTGCAGCTGTAATCGCAGCAAAAGGTGGCTCTACAAAGTATTAACGCAAGGGGGCCCAATCATTTTGCACACAACACTTTTCAGTTTTTTATTTGCTAAAAAAGTTTAAAATATCCAATAGATTTCGTTCCACTTCACAATTGTGTCCCACTTGTTGGTGATTCTTCACAAAAAATAAATATTTTATATCTTTATGTTTGAAGCCTGAAATGTGTAAAAAAGGTTGAAAAGTTCAAGGGGGCCGAATACTTTCGCAAGGCACTGTAGTTGAACCTCCGGTTGAAGAGGAACAATGTGGATTCCGTCCTGGTCGTGGAACAACGGATCAGATCTTCACTCTCTTCCTGGAGGGAGCCTGGGAGTATGCCCACCCAGTCTACATGTGTTTTGTGGATCTGGAGAAGATGTATGACCGGGTCCCCATGGAGATAATGTGGGAGGTGCTGCGGGAGTATGATCATCTCTGTATGATCAAAGCAAAAGTTGTGTCTGGGTTCTCGGCAGTAAGTCAGAGACTTGTTTCAGGTGAGGGTTGGCCTCTGCCAGGGCTGCACTTTGTCACCAATCCTGTTAGTAGTATTTATGTATAGGATATTGAAGCATAGTCATGGCGGGGAGGGGTTGCAGTTCGGTGGGCTCAGGATCTCATGCTTTTTGCAGATGATGTGGACCTGATGGCATCATCGGCCTGTGACGTTCAGCACTCACTGGCATTCATTTGTATTTGCTGAGCTGAATGAACATTTGTTATAATGAAGCTTTTATATGGGGCGCCATTTTTCTTTCGTTGATTTTCAAAAAACCTCGCCACTCGCTAGTGGATTGCCAATATAAGGATTGATGTTGAACCCTATTTTTAGATCATGTACTTAGCTAGCTAATCAAGCCAATAAATTAGCTAACATAATGTTATCTTACAAATTGTAACCTTTAATTCACATGTCAACATTCAACATTCACATTAACACATCTCTTATCTCAGATCACAGACAACACTAGTGTGCTCCAAACACTATTCTAAGTACTGCATAGTGAGATTGTTTGAACAAAGTGAAAAACTGGAGTGTGCCATCTTTTTTTTAGAAGAATACCTGTTTATGAAAGGAAAATCAAATGACCAAAATATACACGGACCCCTTACTGTACAGGTACCCACCTTTTTGTTTAACACTGTATCATGAAAATAACTATTAATAAGTAATATCAAGCAATGTAGTGTAATAATTAATGTTTCACCTATTTCAGCTGCATACCTTTGTTTACAGTATGTATACATTCATAAGTTTGATGTTTCTGTGTATGTGTGTAAGAGTAGTGGTTGTGACAAAGTGTAAAAGCAAGAAATAGCAAAATGTGGAGGCAGGAAGACTTGTTACCTTTTGTGCGTTGTGTGGCAAAGGAGGAAGAGGAGGCAAGAGAGAAGCGGCGGGGGACCACTGCCTCCTTAATAGCAGGCTCTATAGCCGCAAAGGAGTCAGAAAGGAGGAAGAAGCATGAACAAACCCGGAAGCAGAGACAGAGTGAGATGAAGTAAAGGGAGGGAAAGGGAGAAGAAATGAAAATCAGAGGAGGATGGAAGGAGAAGTTGGGTGTTATATAGATTTCAAACAAATGAAAAAACAAGTGCAAAGCGGAAAGAGATTATTGGTTCAATACTTCACTTCCTGACACCCATCTTCACATTAAAAAAACCTTCTAATACAATTATATAGATGCAGTTAGCAAACACTGCAAATGCATTAAAAGAGACTTACAAGTGAAATCCATGAAAACAGGAAGCAGGAAATGCATGAAATAATGTAAGAAAAACAAATAAAAAATGAAAACTTTGACAAAACCAAAATTACCCAAACCTTTCATTGACGCTTTTAACCTCATCTCATGGTCTTCCCCCTTCTATGGAGTTTGCTTAGTGATGACAATTCTCCACAACAACTATGAAACGCTGGACATGTGGTCATTAATGGGAAGAAGATTGTATCAAAAATCCAACGCAAACTCCATCCAACTATTAGGAATGACCATGATATGCAGTTGCAAGCTCCAGAAAAAGCTAGTTAGTAAACCCTAGAGGATTGTTAACTGATTGATAGTTGATACTGTATTTAAGTTATTAAATGTAGCATTTGTTGTTTCATCAGAATATGTATCTAAATATATATTCAAGAGTAAAATCTCCCAAATACGAAACTATACAATACAAAAGACATTTTCATTGGGCATTGCTTCTCTTAATACACATTTCCAGGGCTGCCAACTCTCACGCATTGGCCGTGAGACACACGCATTTGACTGGTTTCACACGCTCACACGCCACACCTCCGATTTCTCACGCTGAAGTGTCAACCCGGTCGGTCAAATTTCTGGAAGATGAGTTTATCTATAGATCTACCTGTTGAGCCACTTATTATCGACTAGTTGTGCTTTCAGAGACTGTGAGGGGGTTCAAGAGCGCTCCCTGTCTATGGAATTTTCAAATTGTCGCAAACTGAAAACATTATTTTTCACGAGCCATCCCAGGTGCATTTTGCCGGCTTCAGGTATGAGCTCTGAGTATCACAGACCCGTCCGTCGCTTTGTGTCCACTATCTCTGTAACAATAGAGGTGAGCAGGGTGGCTGGTAGTGTAGCAACTTCAGTTCATTTTAGTGGACTCGCTCTGCTGTGGACAGTGACGCGTTGCATATGTGCGTAGACCTCCGATGAAGAGCAGCGCAGCCTCCTCTAAACTCTGTCAGAGACCAGAGACCCAGATGGGCCTCTGTGTCTGTCAGACGGTCTGAGTGAGATACTACCATATCAGCGGGGCAATGCCAAGCACAGCAGACTATATTATAACTCCAAATCTCGGACAACAGAGATGGCAGGAGTTATATTTTGAATGTGCACAAAGTTGTAAACATGTGCAGAAATCTGATGGAACATATCTGACCTATACTATACTATATATACGATGTTTGACATTTGAGTTTCAGGTTGATTTGAACGTGCTTACAATTTACAAACATACAAGGCGTGTATTTTGTGGGAATCAAACAAAAATAAAGACAATTTCTGAGCAAGAGCAACTTGTGAGTTATTTGCACAGTGTTATGTGGTCACAAGTTCATGTTCATTTTAAGAAACGCTATGTGACGTTTGAGTTGATATGAAGCCATGCCTAGCAACTCTTGATACGATGCTATGGCGCGCTGCGTTAGACTGCTGAGACTTAAATATTTTCTCACAAAGGCAGCTACGAGTTCGAATCCAAGTTGTTACATTCATTTTTTTCTACTTTTAAAAGGGCTAAATACTTTTCTACGTGACATGTGTTTACTTAAACAGGCTTTGAAGATGAATAGGTGTAGCCTATTCAATAAAACGTATTCTAGACATAAACAGGAAGAGCAACGCTGTGTTTCTATTGTCCTTAACAGCAAGCCACGTTTCAAAAGCGACGGACAAGTTTCCTCAGACTAGACTCCAAAGACAAATCAGAGAGGTAGCCTAACGTACACGTCGTTATGTTTTATATTTTAATGACAACTTAACAAAAAGGCATTCACGCGGACAGCTACGTAGTCTCTTCCCGTTTTGCAACAGCTGTCGTTACTACGACAACAACAGACGCTTTTGGCTGACGGTCGCCAATTAACATGGACTCTCGTTAAACCAGAACACCGGTAACTCGTTACCTTTCAGACGCAACTTTTGGTGAATCGCTGTGTTGTATGGTTAATAAGTTATTAAACTATGAATCAGAGGTGCAGGCTCGTGGGCGAGCCTCTCGGTCTCTTAAACCCTGAAGGATAATGATGCTGAAAGAGCCAAAGAAATTGCTTTGTACCCAAAATATGGGTTGGCCCCACCAATCTCACTCCATTGCTTTGTAATAAAATAAAGGATTAAAATATGAATTATTAAACAGACATTAATGAAGAAGTTCCCCAGCACATTGGCCAGGAGTCCTTCTTGATGCCTACTGTCTCAAACATCTCTCTCAGATAAGGCCGAGGATGATGGGAATGTCTTGCTGCTTGTCTGCCGGATCTCTGTTTTCTTCATTTTCAATCATGTCGGCCTCCATACTACTATGTGTTAACGTTACCGCCATCCATACTACTATGTGCTAACGTTAGCGCTATCAAGCCGCAATGATTTGCTGTGAATAAATGCAGAATGCCGAAACTGTTGAGTTGTCTTAGTCATGCATCAAATGCAACGTACAGTAGATATATTCCCATCTATTTCGATTGATTATGGTATTGATGACGTAAACAATAATAATAATAACTCCAGTGAAATGATGTGAAAGTTCAGGACTAGATTAGGACTGTATTTAAAGCTGATTCTGGTTTCCAATTTCGCCCCAGGTGTGTGTGTTAAAACACGGACGGAGACAACTCTCTAGCTAAGTTTCCACCCACTTGTCAATTGAATTACAGTATCAGAAGTTCGGTAAAAAAAATACATATTTGCAGCTGTATCATACAAAAAAATAGTTAAAAAATCATACATTGTGATGTCTGGATTTTTTTTTTAAGATTATGTCTCTCACAGTGGACATGCACCTACGATGACAATTTCAGACCCCTCCATGATTTCTAAGTGGGAGAACTTTCAAAATAGCAGGGTGTTCAAATACTTATTTTCCTCACTGTATGTATAGTTACTTTGCACTTACACTTAAAACAACCTGTCAATCGAAACAAGTCATACTGTCATGTTGACTTTAAGTCTTGTTGGTCACTGCATGTTTCACTTTTAATAAAACTTACAGTGTCAGTAGATCAAAACTAGACACAATTAAGCAGATGACTGCTTACAAAAACAAGAACCTTAGTAAGGTCCAACAGGCTCAGCTCTCAGTCAGCGTTAAAGTTTATCCAAAAAGTGTTTGATGGGCTTGAGGTGAATGCTCTGTTTAGGCCAGTAAAAGTATTCCTACTAAATAGTAAAATGTAGATATATGTATGTCCACATACTTGCATTAACAGCAAACATCAGAAACACCTAATTAAAGCAGGAACAGATACAAAACAAGGAGGATTTTACTAACATACTATTAAATATATTAATCAGTAATAAAGGTGTCTCTAAAATACGCCTAATTCTAACAAAGGCCTTGTTCCCTCTGCATTCAACCTGGAATTTCATTTGAAGTTGAAAGTTCCATAAAACTAATTTCTACAACACATCACTTTCACTTTCTTCCATCATGAGGTTGGTGGGTTAACTGCCCACCTTGCTTATTAGTTTGATTAGGGGCATGTGTGGCTTGAAGACTTGCCACATAGAAAGCAGAACTTAGAATCAAGGCCCGTCCTCCAAAAATGTTAATATGCCTCGAAATGTCAAAAAGGCTTGCCCGGGCATCACCACTGGGTGATCCATTACCATAGACTCTGGCAGATTCTCTCACTTTTTTATCTGTTTATATTCTGTTGTCTCTCTGTCTTAAATGCTGTCTCTTCAACAACACCGCATAACGTTCTTTCTTAAATCATAGTTTTCTTAGTGTAATACGGGGAGATGCAAAGTATACTGACAAACACATAAAAGCAGAGAAAAGGGAGTAATGGGAGATATGGCCTTTATTATACTGACAAATTGTGGGCGCTGGGACGCATCGAGAGACAAAGAGATATACACTGCCACAGAAATCCATGTAACATTTATAGAAAGAAAAATACAGCAGCAGTTTTGTGACTTAACTAGGAAGAACAGAGGCAAGGTAGCTTATGTAGCAGTTCAGGACGATGAGGGTTATCATTTTGATAAAGATGTTAACCAAAGCAGAAACAGATAAAGAGAACAAAAGACAGATGGTATTGACAAAGATGCCAGTGATGATGATGTTCATGATGAAGAAGCATAAGTGAACACTAGAAGTGTCACATTGTACTGTTACCTGCTGGAAGCGACCTCCTGTTGGAAAGTCCCTCCAATGTGAAGCGTTTCCTAGCATAAGCAGCTGAGTGCCCTGATAGACTGGCAGAAGCCTCAACTGAGTGGGAAAGCAAGAGGGAGCCAGGCTTAGTACAGCAGAGAAAAAAGAAGACCCTCCATCCCACCAGAAGGTAAAGCACAACAATATTTTATTTTATTACATGAGTTATTTTTATACCATTGAGGAATAATGTAGCATGTTCTTTAACCTTGAGAAACCTGTCTGAATTTGTGTCCTCTTATTTGGAAATCAAAATATGGTCACCCTACCCATAAAGGGGTTTAGGCAGTCAGCAACATGGTGGTAGAGGCAGTAGCTGTTGACGGCAAGCAGTGAGGGCTGAAACTGCAGCTATTGGTAGTTAGCTGGTAGCAGCTATGAGCCACCTACTTCGCTGTAAATATTGCTAAGCGTAGTGCTTAGAGTTGTGCTTAGAAATGTTGCAGATTGTTGCCTGTGGCTAGTTGCTAGTCATGGCTAGTAACAGAGCCTATGCTTAAGGTAGGTGGAAGCCAGCTGTTTAGTAGTGGGGTGTGGATTAGGCCAGAGGTGGATGAGCCAAAATAAAAGACCATGTAGGCCAAGGCACAAAATGGCAACTAGCCCACAGCTAGTTAAGCTACACAGAAAGACTCCAGCAAATCCAGTTTGAAGACATTCACCAGTAAAACACTGTACTGTGCCTCGATGACAATCAAGGACTTTTTTTTTTAGGTTTCTTTCACCCATTAGAGGCAAAACACACAGATGTACCTTTTGCTGTTCCAAAGAATGATGCAAACTGTAAATCAGTAGTGCAGAGATGCAGAGGCCCAAAATATCAGGAATTAAGTGAGTAAACTCCACAACAGAACACAGTAATCCACTCAGTATGCTTTAGAAGTCCATTATGTTTGATGTGATTTTCAAGATTAAAATATTATTTAAAAGAGATGTCTTTTCCAAAAGAAAAAACTAACAATACAGGACAAACATAGTTTCTGCCATCTTGGATTGGGGGCGCGGAGCTTAGATTTATATTACACACACACACACATACACATTTATGAATGTATAAAAATACCCACACACAAGTGAAGTCTCACAGCAGTCCAGTCCAAGCCAAGTGCCAAGTCGTGAGTCATAATTTTCTCAACCATGAAGGCAAGGCACTCATATAAATAAATGGAAATGGACTTTTCTAGTCTTAACGACTACTCAAAATGCTTTTACATAGTACAGGAACCATTCACCATTCACACACTGTGGCCAAGGCTTCTGTACAAGGTGCGATCTGCTTTTTGTACTATATAGCATTCACAATGTGGCAGGTCTAAACACCTTTCTCTTATACACGGGAATAAAAATAATTCTTAGAGCTTTGAAAGTATTTTTCCATTTACAGTGAGGATCACAAAGTGTTATAAACCAGCAACAGAATGCAATAATGCATTACATTTGTATGATTTTTACTTTGAGTGGGTTGCCTGTGTCTCTGCCTATGTTGCATAGCAGGATTACCTCTCCAACTGCTCTTATGGTTATTAGTAGGGATGAGCCGAGTACTCGGCTGAAACGAGTATCCGGTACGGATAAAGCACTTTTTGCCAAGTACAATTATTATACAAGTAATACGAGTCAATATCTGTGCTCGGATTGAATAAAAGTCCTCAGCTGACCGCGCTGTGTTCTGTGATAGTCACAGCGCCCCCCACACACACACACACACACACACACACACGCTCTACTCACTCAGACACATAACACGGATAGCAGCGCTCCTTCTCCCTCTCTCTCCCTCTCCCTCTCTCTCCCTCTCCCTCTCCCTCTCTCTCCCTCTCTCCCTCTCTCTATCCCTCTCCCTCAGACACTCGGGGCCGCGGGTCTGTTCTGTTAACGTTTAGGGTTTCTTCAGCTTCAGGTTTGTTTTTAACTTCGGTTTGTAGTACTTACATAGTAACCAGTAGATTTCTGGTGAACGTGGGGATTCAGACATGCTGCTTGGTTTAAATGCAACTCCTGTTGCGTCTCTGCCGTCGGAGATTTTTTTTTTTTTACTCGTTTCAACCGAGTACTCAGCTCATCCCTAGTACAAACAATAGGAATTTGAAGAGTGTGTGTGTGTGTGTGTGTGTGTGTGTGTGTGTTCGTGCATAGTTTTCTCTCCAATTATGTAGATTTTGTCAGACAACGTCAATAAAATAATTATTTGTTCAGTTGGGCAGTGCAAATCTTTTAGCTAAGATGCACTTTTGTTGTTGTTTTATTTTCACTGCGGACAGAGGTCTCTCAAAAATACCTACAAATGCTTTTATGGACAGATGTCAATTTAAGACAAAAAACTTTGAAACTGAAATTGCCTAATGTACACGTCTCAGAGATAGTAAACTCTCAAATTACAGGCATCATACAGCAACCGTATATTTGCTTAAACGTAGGGTAAGCATTTCTAATATATGTAAGAACATCATTCACAGCCCTGCTAAAACACATGAGTTTTGCTATATAGTTAAAAGTATGATTCCTAAAAAAAACACCTAAAGACAAAAAGAGGTGTGTAGGGAGGGAGTTGGGCAGTGAAGTTATAGGGCTGGAAGTGGTAGATGAAAAGGGAGGGAAGAAGGAAGAAATAGGCCTGGATTCAGCATAACTACACACAACATGTTGATATTCTCAATCAATGTAAAGGAAAACAAAGGGCTTTCTGACAAGTGTGAAATATTACCTGTTGTCTTATCCTTATCTGTAGTATAACTGACAAGTGTGTCTATTTTTTTTTTTTACAAAGTATACAACTTGCAACACCACCCCCTCAGACAAAAATTGAAGAAAAGATGACACAGTAACCACAATTATCAAGACCATTCAACAAAAGAATAACAAAATAGACAATAACCCATAAACCAAATAACCATATGTATAAATGACAACTATAAGCCCATCATAAACGTCTTTCCTGAGCACAAAGCTTCACAGGAGCCTTTTGGAAAAATGTAGGTACTTTCCCCATTTTCTAGTATAGACATCCAACTTGGCAAATCGTTTATATGACGCTGCCACCATAGCCATCTCACATGGCTGTTTGGAGTCTGTTATAAGGCAACTAGTAACTCACCTCTCTTCTGCCTCATATTAGGGCTAGGGTTGGTTCTCCTGAAGCCTGACTCTGGACTCGATGAATCGGATTGTCTCAGCACCATCTTACGCACATTCCTGTGGTACAAGGAGTAGAGTAGAGAACAAGGTTTCAGATCCTTTGCAAAATCTGTATAATAGTAGATTATAGACATTTTATTAACTCTTTATTTTAGCTTTTTGTGCTGAAAAGAATCATCATTGTTATTTTAGAGTTTGAAAATAAATTGGTTGTTCACCTCATGGGGACCCCATAAATGTTGAACTGGCTGGCTTCTGTGAACACAAAGAGATATTATATTTTACTGTTCATCAAATGATAACAGTTTCCTCAGTGCCTTTCACAATGGTCCATTTGATGGACCATTGTGGAATAACAAAAATTATTTATGTGAGCATTTTCTGATCTGCTGTCTTCTTAATTAAAGTTGTTATGAAGGGGGTAAAACAAGTAAGGAGGTGTGTGCGTGCGTGTGTGTGTGCGTGTGTGCGTGTGTGTGTGCGTGTGTGTACCTCTGCATGCCTCTAGCTGGCCTGTAAGCACTTTACGAATCTCTGACACCCACATATTTTTCACATCCATGGAAGGAGCCTGGGGAAGAGTGTGCATGCACACACACACACACACACACACACACACCACAACAACACACGCAACATAATGTATACAATAAAAGCCTCTTAATGTTTTTGAATGAGTAAGTAAGGGTTGAGGGGGAGAGCTGTATGATGCAACACTGTCCCCAAGAGAAGGGATTTGGAAATATAACTGAATGCCTCCCGAGAAGTATCTAAAACAAAATATTATACAGTGTATACTGTATATAATTATAAAGAGCTCTTTTGAATGATTTTTAACTTATATTTTTATCTATAACAAAAACAAAAAATACACCTACACTTTAATATTTATGTTAATTTGCAACAGTAGATGTTTTTTTTCTGACATGACCAGGGTATAACATTAGTATTTTAACTATGCAACAATACCACATAAGACATGCATTTTTCCAACTCTATAATATAAGTGTGTTGACAACCTTTTATCTAAGTAAAAGTACACACGCATTATCTGCAAAATATCAACATTAAAAGTACTCATCCTGTGGTAAAATCTCCCCTCTGACTGTTAAATATATTATATTATATATTATTAGATTTTAGGCCTTACACAGTTACAGAGGCCTGAATGGAGTTTTTTCCCATCCAAGTCAAACATCTGTAAAATGACTAAAATACACTGCTGTAAACACACCTAGGTGAGATACAGACAACACAAGGCCAGAGTCACATTTCTCAGCTTACTACAGAAAAAAATGGCCGGAATTGATTTGAAATCCGCCAGAAATATGTTGATGTGTGAAAAATCTGGTCCCACAGACAGGCCACAACAGCAGTTGTTAGGTAAACACAACATATGACACCAGTTAGTTTGGAAACCAGTAGGGACATAACACTGTTCACAGTACCATATTCCTTATCAGGATAATACTGATGCATACTGGGTAAGCAGCATTTTACTTTTGTAGCAAGTTGAGGGGGAGCTAGTTTTGATTACTTCAGATGCAGTCAGGTTGTTTTCAACCTAACCATACGTACACACCGCCACCGACTTGAGCTGCAAAAAAGCTTTGGCCGCCCCGCCTACCTAGTGACCCGTGCAGGACTTCACTGTGAGCGGACCATTAGAGACAATGTGACCGGCAGGTAACATTAACAATAGATAACCCAGCAACGGAAATTATGAGCTTGTCCTGAGAATGTATGTTTTGGTAGGAACAAAAGTTTACATCGTATGCTTCTCCGGGATCAGCCAGCGCGAAGGACGTCTATATTCCGAGTGGCGGCTGGCGTTGCTGCTTGCTGCTGAACCACGTCAAAGCTCATTACCATAAAGTTGAAAAATTTTAACTTTCTGAATGACGCTCAACATGCTCAAAACGCCAAAACGCGACGCAGAAAGATTTGCTGCTCTTTGCAGCTGAGAGAAGCCAGCTTCCAGTGACTTCCAGTAAGTTTAGACGCTCAAGTCGGTGGCGGTGTGAATGTCTGGTAAGGGTCGGGCTCCATCATAAAGGTCTAGATAAGATAAGTGATAAGTGGTTGTGAAATGATTATTAGGGTAGAAAAGTATTAGATAACAAAATTCTGCAACACAAATCTTTCTTCTTTTTATCTAATATTTGCTGTTTTTGTGAAACTTATTCCACCGTAATTAACATACCTGAATGATGTAAACCTCCTCTCTGCCATTGTACCACACCTCAAACTTTTTGATGTCCCCTTTGACATTCTCTGTGATCCCCACAGCACTCATCTGGACAGAGACAGTAGGGCAGAGACACTGTGAGACACAAAAAGTTGACATGGCCAGAATAACCTGCTAGGGAGCACTCTGTACATTATCTATGTATTCTGTTGCCCTAAAGTGCACATATAAGACTAAGCTTTTGCATCTTACAAATAGCTATTTTTCAACCAGAAACCAACCAGCACAATGCTGAAATACCACCCTGCCCCCAGATTTTAGGTGTGTCAGTTGATTTGTGGTAATTCATTTAAAGTGGCTATTTGTACCTTTCAATTTCTGTTGATTCTAGCGGCCACTTTGGACAAAAGCGTTAGTGTTTTTACAACACCCGCTGAGATAAAGGTATTTTCTTTACGGTGCTGTATACCTACTGTATTACTGAGTTAGCGTAGGAGGTCACGTAGTTGCAATAAATGTGTTTCAGGAAATCATTCATTTACAATACAAGAATATGTTACTGGTGCATGGTTTCATTTCTAGTGTTGCATTCAGTAACTTAGCCACGTTGGATGTATCGTGAGCTTAACCGGGTAAAACTGTCATTGTGTCACAAACCAATGCGTTAAGAGTTTGCTTTAGCAACCACTGCTTTACACAAGTACAGGGGGACAAAAAGAAAATATTAGGCCAAAGGCATAACTAAACACTTTATAAAAATAGTGTTCTTTTCACTGTTAGTCTTATTTGCTGTTACAGGTCATTAATGATCATCAGATTAAAAATTACACAGTTTCAGAAACATTTAAAAGTTACATATAAAGTATTTACTTTAAACAAAACTTTAGTTATATGCAAAAAAACATATAATACTTGTAATATAATGGGTTCTTTATCAATCTGCCACACACCAAGAAGTCACAGAAAGGGACACCACCTGTCTCTGACCTTGACAGAATGTTTGAAGCTGTAGGAGGGGGTCTTCTCGTGTCCATCTGTGGTCTCTTCTCGTTTCTTACAAAACAGCATAATCTTGTCATACAGGAACAGGTGTCTCTGCATGGGTTTAAACCTGGCCAAGTCCTTCACCTGAAATAAGATAATCTTCATTTTATCTGTTTGTCTGTCAATTAATCATTCTACAGTTCAACTAAAATATTTTGTTATGTTGAAGTATTGGTATTAGTGCTGTCAAATTAAGTATGCTAACAAACACCTAAGACTGGTTACATAATTTTGTTACCTAGACCTAATCTTGTTACCTATCTGGTTTCTCCAAACTAGCACCATATTTCTCACCAACCCTCTTGCTATATACTATATATAATGTGTCTTGCATCTTTTCCCTTACTGAAGAAGACAAATGTTTTGCCACAGACATTTGTCCTTTCACTATCACACGTCAGCATTTGTAGCAACCTCGTCCTGTTTTGTGCACACCTGAAAAAAAACTTTCATTGCTGTCATCAAGGGTTTTCTTTTTCATGTTTTATTTCTTTGGTAACTATATATGATGCTAACCTGGATATGCATGCATGTTTTAGCCCATTTACTACAAATCCTATTCATCTCCTTCCAACTAACCGATTCACAACCCTGCTGCTCTGTTTAAAGGCATTTTTGGCTTTCATTAAGGACAAAAAGTTAACTAGAAAATGCATTTCCTATAGAAAATGCTTGTGAATGTAGAAAAGTTAAATTGCTAAAGCTAAACTAGACTGCTGGCTTCAATGCGTAAGAAGAAGGTAAAGCAGTGAGAATAGTTGGAAAAGTGGGAATGGTTTAAATTAGTATAAATGTTTAAAATGTTAAATAACACAAAAATAAATGAAAAAGTGGACTATTTTAAGGTTTTCCAAAAACCTGTCACTACACTGAATTTCTGGCTTCAATGCGCAAGAAAAAGGTGAAGTTGTAGGAAAATGTGGGAATGGTTCTAATGGTTCTAATTAATATGAATGTCTTTTAAAAGTTGAATAATACAAAAATTGTATGAAAGTTTTTGTAAAAGCCGATGCTAAACTGAATTCCCAGCTTTAATTTGAATGACAATTGATAGTCTTTCAATATTTTCAAAAAGTATGACTAAAATTTACAAGTAGTATAAAACTCTTATTGAATGAATGATGTGGAACATTTTAACATTTTAAGGTTTGAATGTAGACAGGCAGGCAGACAGACAGACAAACAGCAGGTGTGGCTCATAAGCTGGTTGTCATAGTGATAGCTAATTGACACCTGAGAGAGATAGAGTCTCAGAGAATGTTGGGAAGCACTCTGCTAGCTTCCGTGCTTCCCAGTCAAAAACCTTAAACTGTATTCCTGTAAACGCTTTTCTTTGAGCATCCAAAGACTTTACTGAAGCTGTAGACATGCTATTTCTGTAGATAAAGTTAAAAATTACTCTAATATCACAGTTTAGACTGGAATAAGCAAAATAACATTGTCGTGGATGATAAGGAGAAGAGTTGTTCTTGTTACTTTTAGGCAGTTAATTCAAGATCTATATGTCATTTTGCTTAAATGAGGCTGAAAAAGACAAGAATAGCTCCGTTTTGATGTACAAACCATGTATGACAAGTAAATATCGTGGCCATGAGAGCAAGTTAAGAAGTTTTAAGATGATTTTCAAGGCTTTCATAATGTATGCAATAACTCTGGTTTACCATGGAATTATTAATAGATTTTGTTTTACCATTAGCTGTTCTTGTTAGCTGTGCTGTCAGACATACAGGCTTGAGGCCACATCTGTTGGGTGACATGGAAGCTATAATTACAGGGTCACATCTCTTTCTCTCTTTAAAGAGCTATGCTAAGTGGCTCTCCATATTTGTACTTTTTAAAATCCAAAATGGGAGGCACTAGGCTGATTTAAGAATTTAATATAGGCTGTCTGTAACAGTGAGTTAATTTCATTCAGGTGTGAGGTTGGTGGATCAGGAAAGACATGGGAAAGCAACAGGTAGGTCTAAAATCAGGTGGTAGTAGGGGAGCCACTTGATACCAACAGATTGCTTTCTTAATATTTTTAATATGGAAAAACTAAAATGGAAAGTATATTACATGATGTTTGTTTGACAATATGTCTTAGTGGAGAAGAACACAGCTACACAGGCAAGGATTGAATGAGACAGACATGATGAGACCAGTGATGATATCAGTTAGGAGTTCTATTAGACCACACAAAACTAAATGTCCAGTTCAAGATCTGAGTCCTCCTCACTTTTGTTTCATTTTGCATTGATTATTTCTAATGCTAGATCTAAATAATTTAACATGTTTTGTTATATGATATTAGGCTAATCTTGACATAATCTGCATCATTACCCTGCGCATGTGGGATATATAACAATTAGCCTATGTCAGACAGCTGAGACACAAATCAGAACACAGATTTAAACATCCGCAACACATATGCTCTAATGCTATCAATTATGATTTATTTATTGTAATGAAAATTTTATTATACCATTTGATTATTTATGATTATGGTAGGCCTACAGTTGGTGATGTACTTTAAAATAAACCTTTTATTATTTAAATTGTTGCTGCCTCTCGGTTTGATTCAGGTCAGTGGCCGCGGCACTGCCTAGTGCTGCCATCCGAATGAGGAGACGTTGGAGATGGTGTGATAGATTATGTTAACGTGGTAGACGAGCCAGTAGCCTTCTGTTTACTGTAGCTCAAGGTTGTGGCTACTTCAATATAATGTTATGTAGCTAGCTAGAGCCACGGAGTACAGTATTTTTTCTCAACTCAAAAGGCTTTACAAAATAAACAGGACATTCATCAGGCTCTGTTGAATAATGTCTACCTTGAAAAGTTGGAAAAACTCAAAGAAGCAGAAAGTTGCAAAAACACAAGTGCATTCATTAAAGGTATTATGTTTGACTAATATTAAAATGCCAAGCATGGCATCCTAATACCTGTTACTGATAATGTAGGGACAGTAATGCTACAGTACATTTACTGGAGTGCTGGGTTGTACCTTGCTGTGGCCTTTCTTGTGATCAGTCCACACATTAAAGGATCCCTGCATCAGCAGCTTCCCGAGTTCACTCAAGTTTCCCTGTGAACATTAACACACAGACAGACAGAAATTTAGAGCACTGGTCAATACAGTCATAGGAGTTTGCAGTGGAAACCATTTTATCTGCACAATCCTGCTTTAGTTCTGTTGCTGTTGATGAACAGTTGATGAAGTAGGGTTAAGAGGAAATAAAGGAACATCAATAATCCCTTAAAGAAGAAGTAGGCCTACCATTGTCAAACCTGGAATGCACATTAACCCATCTTTGTAAATAGAGTAAACTATTTTATCTTGTGTTTATTTCAGTATTCTTTGCATTGCCATGTTCCCTTGCACAACCTGTACCTTGGTTTCATCTATACTAGTGCAGTGCCCGTTTAAAATGTGCCTGTTTGGAATGGGCCAATTGCTTGGCCTGTGGTATTGCTTGTAGAATTCTTCAAAACCAAATTGTACCTCAAAATTACTTACAGAAGGAACCCAAACCATTTAATATCCAACTTAACTGTAGGCTACAGCCTACTACTGACTTACTGATTTACCTGACAGAGAGCATTGCCGATTCAGAATGTAATCACAATGAAAATGTGGAGTAACCAGACATTAGCCTCATGGACTCATGGCTGTGAGCTACCCACCTGGCCCGTTATGAGAGCTAAACTGCACATATCTACGTTAATCAACCACCAGACAACCACCTTTGTCACATGGAGTGAGCAGAACCATCTACAGCTCAACGTGACAAAGACTAAGAAGCTGGTGGTGGATCTAAGGAGAGCCAAGGCAGCAGTGAGCCCTGTTTCCATCCAGGGGGTCAGTGTGGACATTGTGGAGGACTACAAATACCTGGGAGTGCACTTGGACAATAAACTGGACTGGGCCAAGAACACTCAAGCCCTCTACAGGAAGGGCCAAAGCCATCTCAATTTTCTGAGGAGGCTGAGGTCCTTCAATATCTGCAGGACAATGCTGAGGATGTTTTATGAGTCTGTGGTGGCCAGTGCTATTCTCTTTGCTGTTGCATGCTGGGACAGCAGGCTGAGGGTAGCGGACGCCAACAGACTCAACAAACTGATCCGCAAGGCCAGTGACGTCGTGGGGGTGGATCTGGACTCTCTGTTGGTGGTGTCAGAGAGGAGGACGCTGTCCAAACTAAATGCCATCTTGGACAATGTCTCGCACCCACTCCATGGCTTGTTGATAAATCACAGGAGCACTTTCAGTGATAGACTCATTCTCCCAAAATGCACCACAGAGCGCCACAGGAAGTCATTCCTGCCTGTGGCCATCAAACTTTATAACTCCTCCCTCTAAGTGTCTGACGCGCAGACACTTAGAGAGGTTGATACTGGACAATATTATTATCTGTATTATCTGTTTTGTGCAATAACACTGGCCTCAAATGTGTGCAATTCTCAAGTTTACCATTGCAATTCCTTAATTATGTAAATAATGTATAATAATAATAATATTCCTTTAACTATGTAAATACGTACGTACATATCCACACTCCTTATATTTCTTATTTTTATTTCTACTCTGATATTTCCACTATTTGTACAACTGCAACACAGTTTCCCTTTGGGGATCAATAAAGCATTTCTGATTCTGATTCTGAACTTGATCATTGCGTGTATGTGTGTGTCTGCACATGCACAGAGAGAGAGAGAGAGAGAGAGAGAGAGAAGGACATTGTTGTCTCGTGTTGTATGATTGGTAACAAATTTCACATTTCAGCCGAGGTGTTCATTTTCATACAGGTTTAGAGGCGTGACGGTTGAGGGTGAATTAGAGGATTTGATTCGCAAGGGTACTTTGACGACAGTAACGTTATTAGTTAGCAGTATACTTAATTAACACGGGTTGTGTCGGATGAAAAGCGCTGTCTGCCTGGTTCAGCTCTGACATTTTCTCACATTGCATTGTGCAGCGCATTGCATTGTGCAGGAATAATCTCCGAACATTATGTTTTGCCTCTGTTTAGAAGTAGTGAATGTAGGCTACAGCTCACAGCAACTTAATACTACAGTGCCTTGCGAAAGTATTCGGCCCCCTTGATGTTTTCAACCTTTTGACACATTTCAGGCTTCAAACATAAAGATATAAAAAAAATATTTTTTGTGAAGAATCACCAACAAGTAGGACACAATTGTGAAGTGGAACGAAATCTATTGGATATTTTAAACTTTTTTAGCAAATAAACTGAAAAGTGGTGCGTGCAAAATTATTCGGCCCCTTTACTTTCAGTGCAGCAAACTCACTCCAGAAGACAGAGAGGATCTCTGAATGATCCAATGTTGTCCTAAATGACTGATGGTGATAAATAGAATCCACCTGTGTGTGATCAAGTCTCTGTATAAATGCACCTGCTCTGTGATAGTCTCAGGGTTCTGTTGAAAGCGCAGAGAGCATCATGAAGACCAAGGAACACACCAGGCAGGTCCGTAATACTGTTGTGGAGAAGTTTAAAGCTGGATTTGGATACAAAAAGATTTCCCAAGCTTTAAACATCCCAAGGAGCACTGTGCAAGCGATCATTTTGAAATGGAAGGAGTATCAGACCACTGCAAATCTAAGAAAGCCATTTCTCAAAGATATCCATAAAAAGTCTCGTCTAAAGTTTGCCACAAGCCACCTGGGAGATACACCAAACATGTGGAAGAAGGTGCTCTGGTCAGATGAAACCAAAATCAAACTTTTTGGCCACAATGCAAAACGATATGTTTGGCATAAAAGCAACACAGCTCATCACCCTCAACACACCATCCCCACTGTCAAACATGGTGGTGGCAGCATCATGGTTTGGGCCTGCTTTTCTTCAGCAGGGACAGGGAAGATGGTTAAAATTGAGGGGAAGATGGATGCAGCCAAATACAGGACCATTCTGGATGAAAACCTGTTGGAGTTTGCAAAAGACCTGAAACTGGGACGGAGATTTATCTTCCAACAAGACAATGATCCCAAGCATACAGCAAAATCTACAAAGGAATGGTTCACAAATAAACGTATCCAGGTGTTAGAATGGCCAAGTCAAAGTCCAGACCTGAATCCAATCGAGAATCTGTGGAAAGAGCTGAAAACTGCTGTTCACAAACGCTCTCCATCCAACCTCACTGAGCTCCAGCTGTTTTGCAAGGAAGAATGGGCAAGAATGTCAGTCTCTCGATGTGCAAAACTGATAGAGACATACCCCAAGCGACTTGCAGCTGTAATCGCAGCAAAAGGAGGCTCTACAAAGTATTAACGCAAGGGGGCCCAATCATTTTGCACGCACCACTTTTCAGTTTTTTATTTGCTAAAAAAGTTTAAAATATCCAATAGATTTCGTTCCACTTCACAATTGTGTCCCACTTGTTGGTGATTCTTCACAAAAAATAAAAATTTTATATCTTTATGTTTGAAGCCTGAAATGTGTCAAAAGGTTGAAACGTTCAAGGGGGCCGAATATTTTCGCAAGGCACTGTATATGGTGTCTGGCTTTTCTTTGATATTTAGTATTGGTAAATGGTTTTTTATTGAGTTTTCACTTAGCAAAAAAATAAGACACGGAAAAGAGTTGTGCCTTTTTGTTCTACAACCTTATTTCACAAAACAGTTGCACCCAGTCAACAAGTTACAACGATGTGTTTTCAGTGTGTGTCCGAAATCTTGTTTCGCCTATAAAGTTCACGATTTATAGGGAATAGTGAGTAAGTGAATGAGGGAGCGGTTTTGAACACAGCTGTCCCATTACATATTTCTCAGGCTCCTTCAAATGCGGCCTCCTTTTACTTAATTTGAAGGACATAACTGATTTGAGCCCCAGAATTCCCAGCATTTATCTCGGCATTTGAGCAGGAAGAGAAAAGCAGCAGAAAAATAGACCAACAATATGTTGTTTTTTTACAATTATCAAATGCTATTTCCTCCCCAATATCGCCTTGCGCATGGAGAATCCCGAAGACAGCAGAGTTGTTGTACTGGGCTTCTGAGGAAAAGTGGTGCTCATACGAAGCTCACACAACTGAATGGTGGATCACAAAGGGAGAGAAAAGTTGGAGATGAAAGGGCGGTACTTCACGTACTGGTGCATCAGCATGTACGGCAGTACACAGAGCTGGTTGAAAATCTGCAGACTTTCTCCTAAATTACCAGCTAACGCTAGCACTAGCTAGCTAGCTTTGTTGGCTGAACACTGAATAAGACCTTTATAGGCAACCAAAGTGTTCCAATTAACTTTGATGGAAGTGAAAACACAGTGAAAGGGAGAGGCCCTATTATACTTTTTTAACATCATATTTGTACTTTTGGGGTCTATTAGAATAGGATATTCAAAAAACTCATTATTTTTTTCATCCTGCTCATTAGTGCAGACTCTGTCTTAAGCATTCTAGCTGCTGCCATTTTGTAGTGGTGTTTGAATTCTCCGTTAATTTCACTATATAGTCCCATATAAAATACACACAATGCACAGCATATGTGAGTGTACAGTACACACAGTGTTAGATAACAATTATCCAATGTTAAACTGCTTGGCCCTAAACACCTCTGAACCCCATTATCTGAAGTTATAGCTACTCTGGATGGCATTGCACTGGCCTTCAGAACTACTGTCAGAAATCTTGGAATTATTTTTGATCAAGATATATTCTTTAATGCCCACTTAAAACAAAACTCAAGAACAGCCTTTTTTCACCTGCATAACATTGCCAAAATTATTCTGTTTAAAAAACATGCTGAAAAACTAGACCATGCACTTGTTACTTCAAGGATGGACTATTGTAATTCTTACAATCAGGTTGCTCAAATAAGTCCCTTAAGCCTCTCCAGCTGATCCAGAATGCTGCAGCGCGTGTGCTCAGAGGAACTATAAATAATAAATGCTGAAATAAATGAATGAATAAATAATCTGGCATCATCTATACCAACACTAGTTAGTGTAATAGAAGCTTTTGGGAAATCCTCTGGATATAAGGTTAATAACTCCAAATCCACCATTCTGCTTTTGAATAAGAATGAGAGACAAAAACCCACAGATTACCACACTTTTCTCATCTTCTCAAAGGGGGTTTCCATACTTGGGGATCAATATTGTTCCAGAAATTGAAAATATTGTTGCTTCTAATTATGATCCTTTAGTACAGTCTGTTACTGAATCACTAAATAGACGGATGACTATGCCCATCTCCATGTTAGGCCGCATTAATGTTCTTAAAATGTCAATTTTGTCTATTCCTCTCCCACTTTCACAGTCCTTCTTTTGTAAGCTCAGAAACCTTTTCTCAAATTTTATATCCAAATCCATCTATGATCGATCTATCCTTGCTTTAGGCTAGGAGAGTGAGTGCATTGAGGTGGAAAAGTATGGACGGCCCTACACCTGGAATGTGGTTGCGAGAAATGACATCATGCTTGGCACTAGAGAAATTAACTTAAGTTGCCAAAGGGAAACTAAATAAGTTCACAGAGATGGACACTTCTATGCAGTTCCTGGAAAGTGACCAGACTGAAAGTAATGATTAAATTTGTGGAAGTCTCTTAGAAAATAAAGGATCACCACTTATTTTGTTTTATCCATTTTCATCTTCATTTTTTTTCCTTAAATGTTTATGCTGTTGAGGGTGGGGGGAGGAAGGATGTTCATAACATTACTGTCCCTGTGACTGTATATTTTCTATGTGCAAAACAATAAATGCATTGTTAAAATGCATGAAAAAATAAATAAATAAATAAATGCTGAAATAAATGAGACATGAAACTCTATTTTATTATTGCTGCTATCTTTATCGTTTAAATCCGCAAATACAACGTTAGACAAAAAAACATCAATACAACAAATATTATATATTTGTATCTTTCCTATCCGGCGAGCGGTACGTACGACGTCACTTCCAAAATTTTCCACCGATTTTTTGAAATGTTATAATACAGTGCATAATTTACTGGAACAAAACTGAGCAAAGTATTGTTGATGGTGACAAAACCATTGATTAAATATATGTACGTTAAAGCGATACTGGCATTAAAGACCCGCTGAGAGTAGGCAGTGAGACTGCGTTGTTTAGTCAGGGATTGGATACATTTTTGGATCAGCACTAAAAAGTGGAGAATTTTAATGATCTATTAAAAATGTAATAACAATATTGTAACAATAACCTTCCTTCTACAACTCAAGACATGGACTCTCTTTCTTGGTCTTAGTATCCCCTAATCTGTATAGATGACGTTGCAGAATTCATGGTGTGAGATTTCAGTCCCAACAATGACACAAACCGTAGCCTGGTTCCCTATATAATAAGGAAAGTAAAGACATACATATTTTACCACTATAAAATCACAACAAATTCCTTTGGCTTAAATAATGTGAGGCATTAATATATTGGTTGCTTATCAGCTGTTTAACCTGTTTTATCTTACATTTGTAGCATTAGAATTGGCACTTTCTTTTGATAGTAACAACAAGGGTGGAGGTGGATTTATAATTAACGGTTAAAGCTACGATTGGTACCTTCGTAACACACTGTAATCCACATATTTTTACACAACTTTAGGTAGAAGTGGGCCTTCAGCTTACCGTAGTAACTAAACCATTACTGTACAATAACGTAAATTGGAAAATTACACAACAAAAAAGTTCCAGCTAATTAGCAACAATACAGCTATCTCGCTAGTGTTGCAATATAAGTTTTCTAGGGAACATTATTCAGTGAGGGACCGGGAGAGTTTTGAGTGTTACACACCTGGAGTAAGTGCTCGTACATGTGCGTGACTGCATGGAGATTTCCCAACAGTGTTTGTCCTTATTATGAGCATCAACAAAGGCTTATTGAAGGAGGAAAATGACGAGTTAAGTAAAAAGCTAACTAGATAGCACGCGAGACTGAGCTAAAGCTAAAATGCAAGGAACACAGCTAGGGGCTGCGTTAGGGGCGAGTAAACATGGAGAACACACTTAACCCTCCGGGTAAAATTGATTTTGATGACTTCAATGAATTAGTAACTTATCACACACTTGGAAAAGATAGAAGAAGGAATTCTGCTTGTACATGGATTTAACTATGTCAGACAAAGATTATAGATTTAAAGTGAAACGGCTGTATTATATGATTCGATAAAAAGGAAGAAAAATATGTGCAACGTTAGGAGTTTGGAGTAATGCTGAAAATGTGTTTGTGGATTAAGTATTGGCGGCACTGGATGAATTTTGTGACCCCAAGAAAAATGAAACAATAGAAAGATACATCTTCTTCACAAGATGTCAGGGCCAACAAGAGAGTCGGTACAAATATTTAACAGAACTAAACATGTTAAGAAATTCTTTATTGAGGTAATAAATCAAGAAGTAGCATACAATTACTTGTTGAGTTATAAAAAAAGTTATAAACTATGTATGATGCAGCCAGGATTAATATGCATTTGGTCTGTGAAGAGGTCAGGATGGCCCTTTTTCTTGTGCCTCACCTATCACCTCTGTCTCTGCCAGATACTTTAAATACAACTGAAAACTATTTAACATATAGAAAGAACCCGATTTTTCAGTTTCACAACAGGAAGTAACCTCCTGTCTCCTGTCCCCTGGGATCTTAGTCTGGGCTAAGACAATATAATGTTGATTATGTTAGAATTTCACATTTACACAACAGACCCTTTTGTTCTGTAACCAAAAAGACCCCCAAAGGGGCAGAGTTTCGCGGCACGTTTATTCTCATTGGACAGCGAAGATGCACTCGACAACGGACCAATGAGAAAATATTTGAATGCACCAGGGGAAAAGGAACCGCCCCAAGGTGCAGGGGATAAAACTGTGAGATTTACGAATATTCAGGACGGGTTTCACGTGACTCCATCATGGGGAAGCATGAATCCAGTCCGCTGTCAGCTGCAGTGTTATTATGTCTGTTTGTATCAGTCTTTGTCTTATCATCCTCATCATGCTGTTGCATTAAACCTTTTCTTAATTCTCAATTATACCCACAGCCTCCTTCCTCAGAGATCCAATCGAACGCAATGTTAGTTATGAAATTCTAACATACTCTATAGGGATTCATTTTCCAAAAAGACTTGTTTTTAGTAATTTGAGCAAAGGTACGTTGTATTTTTATTACAGCATATTCTGCAGTGGTTTATGAGGATGACACTGGAAATCAAGTACAACAGCTCGTATATAAACAGTAATTTCAGTTTGAAAAGTTTCTAGTTATCTTAACAAAAATTATCAGTTGGCAGGACAGTTTTCTCAACGTATTAATTTTGTACATGATGTTAATGGCGATGATGAATGAATTCTACATACTGACCTCAAAGCCTGTAATGGCTATCTGGTGCATGGAGTCATTGACAGACTTGATGATGTCCAGCATAGTGGTTAAAGCCTCCTCCAACTCAGCCGTACCCTCCCCCTTACTGCATTTTAACATCTCCTGGAAGACATGAAGGAGGAAGGGGGTTAAAAAAGATGGAATAAGGCAGGATACAAGGAAGAAGGGTTATTTTTTTTTAAATTGTCCACTATGGCATAATATTTGTGCCTCATTCCTGAGTGACACAATTGTATATTTTGAGCACAGAGAAATATATTTTGCAAGCACATACATTACATTTTGACGAACACAGGCAAAAAATGATTTTGTTTGAAAAAACAAAAAACTATTCTGTGCTCAATAAATGTATATGCATGTATTTGCATATTTGCTATTATTAGCAAACATTAGTGGTAGTTAATAGCACAACATAATTGTTACCTGTAATAAACAACATTTACTCAGTTCAAACTTTAATCTGTACACAGCTAGCTAGGACTCATGTGTTCACCATTGTTGGAATTGAAAATTTTATATGTGCTTAAACATTGTGTGTGATTTGCATTATACATTTAAGCTAAAAGGCAAACGCATTATTTCAACATAAATGAAGACATGTTGGTCATGCATTAAGTTTGTTGTTATAAATATATTGTTTGTTGTTTGTTGCATTAAGTTGTTTTGCAATACTTTTGTTTTATAATATAAGACGTTCTGGTACATTTTGTTATAACCCAGCTCTCCTAAATGTGTCAGAAGTAGAATTGATTGTTAGGGATGCTTCCTGAATCTGGTTCCAGTCCCTCTCTTACCCCCACTGATCTTTTCCTGAACTGAGGGTCATAAACCTTCAGTCACATTCCAATTGAAAGATAACGAATAGGCACACACATACACATCACTGTGGTCTAAAGACCCCACCCTTTGTGAGATAATACTGGGGGTCCGAAAGCCAAAGAGTCAGACAAAAGAAGGGGAGAGCTGCGACAGCTTGATCCAGGTAACTTTGTCTCAGGATATCCTATGTAATAAATGGATTCACATCAACATCTGAGATTTTGACTACTAATTGAATGAACCCTGAGAATGGAGCAGGATTTAGCTCCAACAATTTGGCGCCCGAACGTGGGGCAATCGAGAAAGGCACGGACCCATCCTTGAGTAAGTGAACAACTAGGACGAGATGCGTCTCCACATTCAGCCCGGGGCACTAAGGAAAGGTAAAGCAGAACTTGTTAATATCAAATCTGCAGCATTGGACATGTACAAAATCTGAATGTGGAACGTGCCTGTATCGTAGTTGCTAAAATTGACAAATTTGATAAGATGTTGATGTGTGAAAAAGTTTTAAATTTTAATGTGTAAAATATAGTTTAAGTTTGAAAACGTAGTACTTGCAAAAAATAGGTATGAAGATGTAGTGTTTACAGGAGGATATCACCTGCGCGCGGGATATTTCTCTATAAAGTGAGCATGAAGGGTACCGCTGAATTGGAAAATTAGCGGGAAGTGTAGTAGTTAATAAACTGGAAGTGTAGTAGTTAATAAACCAGACGAAAGGTAATGTATTTCAAAGAGGGAATACATGAAGGTGTAGCCTCCAAAGAGAGACGTGAAGAGTAATTTCTAAATTGGGACATAGACATGAAGGTAGTCTGTGTATAGATCAGATGAAAGGTAATGTATTTCAAACAGGGAATACATGAAGGTGTAACGTCTGGATCGTGAATTGTAGTTTCTAAATTGGGCCATAGAAATAAAAGTAGTCTGTGTATAGATCAGATGAAGGGTAGTGTATTTAAAGAGAAATACATGAAGGTGTAGGGTCCGGAGGGTGAAGAGTAATTTCTAAATTGGGCCGTAGAAATGAAGGTAGTCTGGTGAATCAGATGAAAGGTAATGTATTTCAAACAGGGGATACATGAAGGCGTAGTGTCGGGTACACGAAGAGTAGTTTCTAAATTGGGTAATAGAAACGAAGGTAGTCTGAAAAATGAACAAAAATTAAAAAAAAGGGAATAGTATGGCGGAGGCTAAGACGCAGGAGGAGGGTCTGAGGAATCAGGACCGTATAAACCGTGGTAACATTGAAACACGCGGCTGTGAGCACTCCAAAAGACCAGGATGTGCCCATAAAACAAGCACAGGACAATTTAGATCCTGTAGTACAAAAAGACCCAACAAATACTGAGAAGCCGTGGTTCCGTCCACTGTGGGACGGAATGCATAAATTACAGGATGATATAACTAAATTAGTGGACGACGCCAAAACCGTGGGTCTCATATTATGTGCCAAATTAAGAAATAAAATAATGAAGGTAGAAGGTAAACATGCTGTTCTCCACGGTCTTTTACTGCTCATGGGGCAGCACACCCCATAAGGGACACTTGGACACAAGATAAGGAATACAAGGTTGATAAAACACAGAGACAGAAAAATGATCAATCATTTCCAAAAAATCCAGACATAAGACCGCCACCATATTCTCCGGTTGGCACACATTGAATTTAACCAGCAGTAAACATACATAAAGGGGCAGTGACAGTGCGCAAAGATACCACCGTGTTAACAGATTGTTCAGAGGGAGATGAGAAATGCGCGCTCCCAAGCCCCTCCGCCCCTCTCCACTCACAGTCAACTCCGCTGGCGCAAAGCGAGAGCGAGCAACAACATTGGGACAGTAGAATATAGAGAGGGTGTTGTAAGAATGAGGGAAAGAAGGAAAAAGCGGGTTATATAGAAGCAAGGGTATAATTACAGGGAAGTGTTGACTCATGTAGTAATTAAACTACTGTTGCAATATAAGTATTTGAGTAAGTGGAAAGAGGTGTTCAAAGGTAGTAGATGAGATTGTGTCTGAGATCTGGTATATTGAAGGAAAAGAAATGTGAAATTTATGATTTCACAAGGAGAAAAAATAAAGAAGGAAAGTAAGAAATAAGAAATAGAAAGTGTAGCCTATTTGATGGAGGGGCATAGCTGGTAGGAATTCAACACTAACTATTAATGACTCAATTTTCAGATTGGGTACCAGTTGATATAGGTTTATATGTATGTCTAATTGTCTTGTCTTGCTTTATTTGTTGTATGTCTGCAATTTGAAGATGGATCAAAATTATAGTAATATGTCCTGTCAGACCCTAGTAGTAAATGAGGCTGAGAAAAGTCCAACTAGGAAAAGAGGGGAATTGTTCATTTTAATTTTAATCTGTTTATTGATCCCCAATGGGGAAATTACAATTTACACTCTGTGTCCACACTTTGTTAGTTTCACACACAGTCCTGAACTACACACACACATGCTCAGGATCTATACATGCACTAATGGAGAGATGTCAGAGTGAGTGGGCTGCCAGCCGAACCAGTTGCAAACCATGACGTCTTAGTGTATTACCAACAGTAACCTTGGAAACGGTTGTCCCAGCTCTTTTCAGGTCATTGGCCAGCTCCTCCCGTGTAGTTCTGGGCTGCTTTCTCACCTTTCTTAGGATCATTGAGACCCCACGAGGTGAGATCTTGCATGGAGCCCCAGTCCGAGGGAGATTGACAGTCATATTTAGCTTCTTCCATTTTCTAATGATTGCTCCAACAGTGGACCTTTTTTCACCAAGCTGCTTGGACATGTCCCCGTAGCCCTTTCCAGCCTTGTGGAGGTGTACAATTTTGTCTCTAGTGTCTTTGGACAGCTCTTTGGTCTTGGCCATGATAGTAGTTGGATTCTTACTGATTGTATGGGGTGGACAGGTAGCTAACGACCTCAAACAGGTACTTATGTAATTTAGGATAATAAATGGAGTGGAGGTGGACATTTTGAAGGCAGACTAACAGGTCTTTGAGGGTCAGAATTGTAGCTGATAGACAGGTGTTCAAATACTTATTTGCAGCTGTATCATACAAATAGTTAAAAAATCATACATTGTGATTTCTGGAATTTTTTTTTAGATTATGTCTCTCACAGTGGACATGCACCTACAATGACAATTTCAGACCCCTCCATGATTTCTAAGTGGGAGAACTTGCAAAATAGCAGGGTGTTCAAATACTTATTTTCCTCACTGTATATATATATATATATATATATATATAAAAAAAAATCCCCCTCTCACCCCTTGTGGGGTGGTATATGTCATCCTCAAGCTCGGGTCCTCTACCAGAGGCCTGGGAGTTTGAGGGTTCTGCGCAGTATCTTAGCTGTTCCTAGGACTGCACTCTTCTGGACAGAGACCTCTGATGTTTTACCTGGAATCTGCTGGAGCCACTCTTCCAGTTTGGGAGTCATAGCCCCCAGTGTTCCGATTACCACTGGCACCACTGTTGCTCTTACTTTCCACATCTTTTCTAGCTCCTCTTTCAGCCCTTGGTATTTCTCAAGCTTCTCGTGTTCCTTCTTCTTGATGTTGCTGTTTCTTGGGATTGCCACATCTATCACTACTGCCTTCTTCTGCTGTTTGTCGATCAACAAGATGTCTGGTTGGTTAGCCATCACCAGTTTGTCAGTCTGGATCTTGAAGTCCCACAGGATCTTAGCTCGGTCATTCTCGACTACCTTAGGGGGTGTCTTCCATTTTGACCTTGGAACTTCCAGCCCATACTCGTGGCAGATGTTCCTGTATACTATGACAGCTACCTGGTTATGGCGTTCCATGTACGCACTTCCTGCTTGCATCTTATATATATATATATACATACATACAGTACAGGCCAAAAGTTTGGAACCACCTTTTCATTCAATGCGTTTTCTTTATTTTCATTACTATTTACATTGTGGATTATCACTGAAGGCATCAAAACCATGAATGAATACATATGGAATTATGTACTCTATCTATCGGTCAGATTTTGTTCCTACCCTCACCTATGGTAATGGAGGCTGGGTCATGACCCGAAGAACGAGATCCTGGGTACAAGCGGCCAAAATGGGTTTCCTCAGGAGGGTGGCTGGCGTCTCCCTTAGAGACAGGATGAGAAGCACAGTCATCTGTGAGGAGCTTGGAGTAGAGCCGCTGTTCCTTTGCGTCGAAAGGAGCCAGTTGAGGTGGTTTGGGCATCTGGTAAGGATGCCTCCTGGGCGCCTTCCTATGGAGATGTTCCAGGCCAGGTGGGAAGACCCAGGACTAGTTGGAGGGATTGTATCTCCAACCTGGCCTGGGATACGCCTTGGGATCCCCCAGTCAGAGCTGGTTAATGTGGCTCGGGAAAGGGAAGTTTGGGGGTCCCCTGCTGGAGCTGCTCCCCCCGCAACCTGACACTGGTTAAGCGGACGAAGATAGATGGATGAATATCTCAATATCACAGTCATGGTTACTCCCTACAGTCTACAGTCACAAACCTTTACCAGTATGCATTATTTTGTAACATAATTACTTATTCATAAATAAAACAAATGTAAATGCATTTCTTTTATTTGATCATTTGTTTGCAAAAGTTTAAATGAAACAATGCCTTCTGGGAATTTCAAGACAGAATCGAGTAGACCGCGTCTGTGTCAGCATGGTTGTTGGAAGTTGAAATTTTGACTTCGGAAGCTATGGTTGGAAGTTGGAAGCTATACTGTTGATAAAAACATTAATCGAGGCATCAAGCGACACAAGGGGTGGGGCAGAGAAAAAACAAAAGAGCACAGTTGGTGCAGCTTCAGCTAGCACTAGTGCTCATACCGCTAGCACTAGTGTTTGCAACACATCTGAGCCAGCACACCAGGGAGAGGAAGAACAAAACAAGCATTTGTAACATGAAGAGATAGACACGGATAACAAATCTATGAAACTAACCAACACAGAACAACAAGCCTGCTGCGGATCTGAATGTGGATTACCAGAAGCAACAGAAATGGAGACCAATGCTGCTGGAGGGAGTGGAGCAACAGGTACAGTAAGTGTGGCTACCTTGGAAGATCAGCTCAACCATGCTTTTATTATGGAATGGCTGGCTCCGATAATTTATTCATTTTTTATGCATTGATATGTCTATGTTTCAGTGCAGTTGTTTATGGCATATAGCATGGGAGTTTACATTCACCATCACTGGGGCTTTATTTCTACCATTCACTACTTTTAGCTATATTTTTTTAGTTTAAACATCTTTGTTTATGTGTTTCAGCTTTACTGTTATTTTGACTAGTTGAGCTGCTCCACAATCTTTCAGAGTACCACCTGGCAACAGCATAAGTAATCCTGGTTGGGAAATCACAGCTGTAGGTAGTTCTAGCAATCTAATTGAGATGCCAATCACAATTTAACTTCTCTGATTGGTTGATTTTGTGGCACATTTGTAATGCTGCAGAAAGTTTAGCAAGTGTGGGAAGCCAGAGTTAAAGGTCCCATGGCATGAATATTTCACATTTTTTATCATTAATATACATTCCCCCAGCCTGCATATGATCCCCCAGTGGTTAGAAATGGTGATAGGTGTAAACCGAGCCCTACCTTTGGCTGCTCTACCTTTAAGAAATTGAAAGCTAAGATGGGCCGATCTGGAATTTTGCCCCTTATGAGGTCATAAGGAGCAAGGTTACCTCCCTTTTCTCTGCTTTGCCCGCTTAGAGAATTTGGCCCACCCATGAGAAAGGGAGAGACATCATAGCTTTCAAATGAGCAAAGTGGCAGTTGGTCAAAGTCACACCCCTATCCCTCCATCTTGCAATGCTGTTTCCATTGGGGACAGTAAGATCATAATCCTCATGCCACAACCCTAGCCTAGCAAGTGTCATCTCTATCACCACACAAGCGCTGACAGTGAAAGTTGAAATCTGTTTTATTATGTAAAGTATACTGCTCAGCTTCAGCGTCCTGTATGTTTTTACCTAGTAGTTACCTTTAGCATGAGTTGGTATTTGGTGATCCTCTGGACAGGCTTTAGCAGGTAGGCATCCAGAGACAATTTGTGGTCCAGTTTCTTCTGGCATTCCTGTTATAGACAACATTTTCCATCAGCAGAGGCCCACCATCAGTAGAGGCTAAAAGGGAAATGCTTGCCCCCCACTCAAAAGACTTAGCACCAGAAGTGTGTGTGTGTGTGTGTGTGTGTGTGTGTGTGTGTGTGTGTGTGTGTGTGTGTGTGTGTGTGTGTGTGTGTTACCTGAAAAAAGAGGCTATCTCCACACTGTCTCCAGAGGACTTCAGAGCGGGGTTTATTCTGACAGTACTTCTCATACACCTGAAGTTCTTCTTTCTGACAAAACAAAGACATGTAATAATTAAAGTTTTAATTGTTGCAGTTATAAACCTATTTATCCTTTTTACTTATAACATTGTTATTTATTTTAAAGATTTTACACTCCACACAAAATAAAACCCCTGCCTGAATTCAGTTGGGCCTACAATCTCCATCCTGTCAGTCAGACAAAAGGGCATCTGTCTTGGAGGAAGTGTAACATTATCTGCATCACGACAGATTTTGCCTCCCCATTAATATTATATTGCAGTGAACTGTGACGTGTCGGGAATAGAGTACCAAAACGCAGTGTCAGGCAGGCAGGCAGGAGAGTTCTCAGTGAGGATTTATTCAACAAAAAACAGGGAATACAAAATGAATCCACAGATGCCAAAAACAGGGTCCAAAATCCATTAGCTAACATTAATAAGTCATAGGCAAAAGCCTCGGAGCAAAACGCTAATGAGAGCGTATGCTAAACCGTTAGCTGGAGTCAAAACTAAAAACTTAGTATTGTTTAAAGTGATTTAGTTTACAGTGATAATAGTTTTGAACAAAGGGTGTTTGTATTAGGTTGGAAAATAAATAGTTTGGGACATTATTATAACATTATTTGGGACTGTATGGAAGGAACAAAGTGAACAGCGCAGTGAAACTTAGCTCTTGGCCAAAAGGATCAGCTGGCCAGAGCTCCGCTGCGCTCCACCCTTCTTTAACGCTGTGACAGTCATGGATGTAAAATAAGACCGGTGACAGAAATTGTTTCTGGTGATAGAAGGCTTTCTGGTTTATGACTTGCCATACGGGCTAATGCTAGTCTAGGCAAACTGTATTGCATGGTGTGTGTAACTTTTAAAAATTTGTTGCATTTCATCATGATACCAGACATACTTCTAACCAAGATGTTCCAATATTTAAGTTGAGCTGGAGTTGGTTATCAAGGCTTAGGGTAAAGTTAAATTTGACGACAAACTTACCCTTTTCAGAAAACAGGTTCCCACCAGCTCTGGTTTCTCTGCACAGTTCTCCAGCTCTCTCAGAAATGTCCTGCAGGTAATTTGTGAACAGACAGAAAGGGAACACAAAACACACTAGTAAATAAAAACCTGTGCGTAATGACATCACATGCTATTTTGCGGTGAATTGGTATATTGAATTGATTTTAGACATTTTTGCACTGAATCGCACAACATTCAAGCAAACATTTGTGAACGAGCCAAGTTTTGCTTGACTAAGTAGATTGTGCCTTCTACCTACATATAAATAATAATTGCATAGCTAATACCCAACTGAGTACAGGCAGGCTGTGTACAGTAATCAAGTTCCTGATCAGAAAAGTGACATCTCAGCATTTCCATTTTTTATTTCAACCGGGCCAGGTAGGGAGACACCTACTTTACTTCTGTTTGAAATGGAACCTAGTGCTGGGTGGTATTTTTTAAGATTTTGGCAGTTTCATGGTATATCTCTGTATTTTCCTTCTTTTGCTTGACTGGGCCTTTATATAGGTTTATGGCGTATTCTACTGTCAGAAGAATTACTAAAGGGTCAGTGGCAGACAAAGTATCTTTATTAGTCTCCCTAAGGAGATATTTGTTTTGGACACTGAGTAACATTGCTGCAAGAGTTATAACAGGCACACAATAACAAATACAGGGTTAAAACAATTAAAAGACAAATGTACAGTAAACATAAGTGCTACTCAAAGAGCTGTGCAAATTGCAGATTACAAATGACCATTTTCTTTACTAAAATAAGATAAAAGCCATCCTTCCTACATTCTTCTGTTCACCCATACATGCCTTACAACCACTCAATCTTACTTCCATATGCATCCATGCATGCAGTCTTATGCATGCATGGATGCATAGTCCGTGAGTGCTCGTCACCTCTGGGATTCTGCCGTTGTCCAGCACTTCAGAATGCTGCTTACTTTTCCCATTACTATTCCTCTTAGCGGTCAACTGGATCATGCGGCAAGCCACGGACCACAGGCACAATGGGATCCTATTTACACAATTGGACGACTTAGACTTTGCAGATAATATTGCATTTCTTTGCCAAAACCACCAACAAATTCAAGAGAAATTGAGATCGGTAAAACAGAAGGCAGCCGAGACAGGTCTCCATATTAGCATTCAGAAGACCAAAGTGCTCAAGGCCAATACAAAGATGTTGGCCAGCTTGATGGTTTACCACCAACCACTCGAGGACGTCAACTCCTTCATTTACTTCGGAAGCAAGGTAGCGAGTGATGACAGATCAGAAGGAGATGCAAAGAGGAGAAAAGGCAAGGCAAGAAATGCATTTGGCATGATGGGGGAGAGCAAGTAACATCACACTCAAGACCAAAATACGGCTATGCAATTCAAGCATAAAAACCAGTTCCTCTACAGTGGAAAACAAAAAAAGAACCTCCTCAACAAGTTACAAGTCTTCACCACCACTGCCTCAGATGTATTCTTAACATCAGATGGCCTGATAAAATAAAGAACGATGAGCTGTGGGAAGAGCAATGCAGCCTGCGATAGAAATGGAAATAAAGAAACAAAAATGGGGATGGATTGGGCACACATTGCGGAAACCGAAAAATTCAATCCAGGGCCTGAAGTTAACTTTTTTTACCACCTGCCACAGTGGCGGTTAGGGCTGTAATCAACCAAAGAAAATCTTGGTCGACTGGGGGGGAAGAAACGTTAGATTAATTAGCTGCGCAGTACTTGGTAGCCTTGTCCGCCTGAATTTATTATAAATAAACATAAAAAAACTAGTAGGCTATTTGCAATATACTAAATCGTTTTTGACCTAATGTTGTCTTGTCTGTCAGCTCTGACAGCATTGCATCAGTGCACCTGCGCAATATCATAGCCTATGATTTCCAAAAATAGTACTATGTCAACTTGTGATATCAGCACAAGAAGTGTTGAGGAATATGTAACATAATATAAAGACAACTGTTTTTGTCATATGTTATAATAACTGACAGACACCATCATTTCAGCCGTGTACGTCCTCGCACAGAGCGGCTAAACATTGGAGCTCAGCTTTGCGGCTGAGACACGAATAGACTATTAACTTAAAGTTTTTACTCTTAAACACAAAAGGCACGTCCACTTTAATACAATTTTTTTTTTTTTTTTAAAACAAACCATATCAAGACGGGAGCAGAAACAAAATTAATTGCATAACAAACCAATACAATCAGTGGGCACTGCGCAATTGCGCATTAGGCTCCAAGTAAATAAACATAATAAAGTGCTCACATCCAAAAAAATAGTACATGCTGTTTAGCCAAATTTTAAACCGAAACAAAATAAAGTGCTTAACAACAACAACAAGGCAGTGTCACTTAGATCAAATACAAAAATAAATAATTAAAATGCTTAAATCCACAAGTATATCAAATACATTTGCAAAATGTAACAACAGTTATTAAAACCTTGGCCTTCCACAACAGCAATGGGCCTCATATCCTGAGCAATAAAGTCGACAATTCCTTCCGTGATATTATTTTTGTGTTTGGATGATAGTGAAGGCTTAACATCCAGCGTGGTCTGGGTTTGTCTAGGGAACGCTACCATTGTTGCGGGTGAGTACGCCTCCAGTTATAAAACGATTATTAAACTAAAACATTGAAATATGCCAATTATGATATTATCATATAGCCTAATCAAAACAGACAGGGCAACCTAACGCCGACAAGTTAGGATACCGTTTTTAGGTGATATGCCATGTTTGGAGTCGAGCTGCGATATGCAAACTGTTGCTTGCAAACTTTGCATTAGACTTTTTTTCCGTTATCTATTTTTGTAAAATGCTGCCACACTGCCAATGTCTTTGACGTGGTAGAGGAGGACTGACTGTAAATTAAACGGTCACAATTAAATAAATATTCAGCAAACCATCAGACCAAGGCTTTCTAGTACTTTCTTTAATCTGTCTCCAGTGGGTTGGGTTAATCCAAAAAAATGAAAACAAGGGACGTGTTCTGAAGACAGACTGTTACCTGTGAAACGGGGGATAGAAATTAGTGCTTTCCACCTGATGAAATTAACACGGCAAAAAAGACCAAGAAACACCTGGAGGAGGAGAGTCACAGACGAGATGGAAAGACCTGGCTACAGATGGCATGATCTGGAGAAGCTGGCACAAAACAGGACAAGGTGGAAAAATACTGTCAGTGGCCTATGCTCCTTCTCTGAGTAACAGGCCTAAGTAAGTAAGTAATGGCTGCACAGTTAAATGAGATCGAATAAATTCTATCTGTAGTGCAAGTGCAATAGGTTATTGTCAATTTGACAGTAATACAACCTTTTTTTCATCTTATTTATTTGCGTTCACTTTAAGGATTTTCTGTCAAATAGTTCCGTCAGTAATGTTTTGTGGAGTAGTTTCTCAGTCATCTTTATATTATTTTATCCTGTAGTCGGCCTTGTTGTTAATTCTGATAATTCAGTGTTTCCTAAATACAATAACACATAAGACAGGAAAATTTACAAACCTACCTGTTGTGAAATTCATATATCTCTGGCAGGTTGCCAAACAGCACATCCCTTCTGTTCCCAACCGACAGGGGGATGAGGTGGCTGAGCTCTGAGTTATCCAGCTCTGCAAAATAACCCTGGGTAGAAGATTGAGGAGGAAAGTAGAATAATGATTTATTAGAATTATGTAAGATCTATTCCAGGGTAATGTTAAAAGAAAAAGTTAAATAAATAAGTACTAGAGTTTAGGGATGAACAAGTACAGCATTATCTGTATCTGTTTACCACATGAATTATCTGTATCTGTACTCGGACTGGGCGGGGCCTAACCCGGAAGTGGACATAATTTAACCAGGAAGTGAGTCGGGTTGTCTTGAAATGGGCGGGGCTTTAACCAGTATGTTATTTTAAGCATGCAATTGATATGAGGCAGCTGACAGTTAAAAAAAAAGACGGCAGAGACGCAACGGGAGTTGCATTTAAACCAAGCAGCATGTCTGAATCCCCACGTTCACCAGAAATCTACTGGTTACTATGTAAGTACTACAAACCGAAGTTAAAAACAAACCTGAAGCTGAAGAAACCCTAAACGTTAACAGAACAGACCCGCGGCCCCGAGTGTCTGAGGGAGAGGGATAGAGAGGAAGAGAGAGGGAGAGAGAGGGAGAGGGAGAGAGAGGGAGAGAGTGCTATCCGTGTTATGTGTCTGAGTGAGTAGAGCGTGTGTGTGTGTGTGTGTGTGTGTGTGGGGGGCGCTGTGACTATCACAGAACGCAGCGCGGTCAGCTGAGGACTTTTATTCAATCCGAGCACAGATATTGACTCGTATTAATTGTATAATAATAATTGTACTCGGCAAAAGTGCTTTATCCGTACCAGATACTCGTTTCAGCCGAGTACTCGGCTCATCCCTACTAGAGTTGGGCCGATCCAGTTTAACCTGGGGGCTAGGGATTTCACCAATACTGATGCCAATGTCGGGGATCACTCCGATGCCAGGCGCATGTACTTGTACTTCTAATCATAAAATTATGATGCAAAATCGAGAAATCACAACGTATGATTTTTTAACTATTTATTTGTATGATACAGCTGCAAATAAGTATTTGAACACCTGAGAAAATCAATGTTAATATTTGGTACAATAGCCTTTGTTTGTAATTCCAGAGGTCAAACGTTTCCTGTAGTTTTTCACCAGGTTTGACACACTGCAGAAGGGATTTTGGCCCACTCCTCCACACAGATCTTCTCTAGATCAGTCAGGTTTCTGGGCTGTTGCTAAGAAACACGGTGGTTGAGCTCCCTCCAAAGATTCTCTATTGGGTTTAGGTCTGGAGAGAGCGGCTAGGCCACGCCAGAACCTTGATATACTTATACTTATAACCACTCCTTGGTTCTCCTGGCTGTGTGCTTCGGGTCATTGTCATGTTGGAAGACCCAGCCTCGACCCATCTTCAATGCTCTAACTGAGGGAAGGAGGTTGTTCCCTAAAATCTCGCAATACATGGCCCCGGTCATCCTCTCCTTAATACAGTGCAGTCGCCCTGTCCCATGTGCAGAAAAACACCCCCAAAGCATGATGCTACCACCCCCATGCTTCACAGTAGGGATGTTCTTGGGATGGTACTCATCATTCTTCTTCCTCCAAACACGATTAGTGGAATTAGGACCAAAACGTTCTATTTTGGTCTCATCTGACCACATGACTTTCTCCCATGACTCCTCTGGATCATCCAAATGGTCATTGGCAAACTTAAGACGGCCTTGGCATGTGCTGGTTTAAGCAGGGGAACCTTCCGTGCCATGCATGATTTCAAACCATGACGTCTTAGTGTCTTACCAACAGTAACCTTGGAAACGGTGGTCCCAGCTCTTTTCAGGTCATTGACCAGCTCCTCCCGTGTAGTTCTGGGCTGATTTCTCACCTTTCTTAGGATCATTGAGACCCCACGAGGTGAGATCTTGCATGGAGCCCCAGTCCGAGGGAGATTGACAGTCATGTTTAGCTTCTTCCATTTTCTAATGATTGCTCCAACAGTGGACCTTTCTTCACCAAGCTGCTTGGACATGTCCCCGTAGCCCTTTCCAGCCTTGTGGAGGTGTACAATTTTGTCTCTAGTGTCTTTGGACAGCTCTTTGGTCTTGGCCATGTTAGTAGTTGGATTCTTACTGATTGTATGAGGTGGACAGGTGTCTTTATGCAGCTAACGACCTCAAACAGGTGCATCTAATTTAGGATAATAAATGAAGTGGAGGTGGACATTTTGAAGGCAGACTAACAGGTCTTTGAGGGTAAGAATTGTAGCTGATAAACAGGTGTTCAAATACTTATTTGCAGCTGTATCATACAAATAAATAGCTAAATCATACATTGTGATTTCTGGATTTTTTAATTTTTTTTCTGTCACCGTGGACATGCACCTACAATGACAATTTCAGACCCCTCCATGATTTCTAAGTGGGAGAACTTGCAAAATAGCAAGGTGTTCAAATACTTATTTTCTTCACTGTATAAATAGCCTATGTGACTATAAAATTTGTTTTGGTTAAAATCAACAAATAATCGTGATAATAATCGTGATCACAATATTGATCAAAATAATTGTGATTATCATTTGGGCCATAATCGTGCAGCCCTACGTGGAAAGCAACGCAAGTATTCCTGACAGTCATGGCCAGAAGGTGCTAATGCTATCCAGTATCTCTCACGCTTACTGCCTAAGTGGTTCCCGAATCTAGCAGATGTTCAGATAGAGATAATGAGAGCCCACTGAATTTACAGTGATAGCCCAAAGAAGGACACCACTACCAACCGCATGTTGATTTCCAACGTCCTCCGCTACACAACCAGGCAGGCTGCGCGGAGATCTCCGCTCGTTATTCAGGGCTGGAAAACTCGCTTCTCCCCGGATTACAGCAACTACACGGTCAAGCGGCAGCAAGCCTTCTATCAAACCATGGATTCAGCACAAGTCAAAGGTCTGGATTGCTGTTGTTGTTTCATTCTTGCAATACTGAAGATCAGCATTCTCTTAATGCGTCCTTGTTTTTGTTGCACTTTTGTCTGATATGATTACCGAGACTGCGTTTCTGAATGCTATGTCGACCTAGTTCAATATGACCTACTCTCTATAGGTTAGCTGGGCCACTGCTAGGCTAGAGTTTCCTTTCCAAGGTGTTTTGTGCTTTGTTTCTTGTTTCTGTTGACGGAAAATGTGTTTATTCTGATTCTAAAAGTTGGGAACTGAAAGACCACCGTCCTCTTTCTTCCTCTGTAGAGTAGACATCTTAAGCCATGGCCGTTTAACTTTCCAGATGAATTTAGACACGGCTGACTGGAATTTGTGCCAATAACCAGAAGGAGGGGAAAGAGGTAGCAAAGAGCTCACAAAGTTAATCTTGGGTAAAACATTAATTTCAACCACAAAGATACAAGCTCGAATCGACATGGGGAGACCCATCCATTTTTCCATATCTTTCATAACGCTGCTCAAAGCAACAGCATAATTATGCTTAACAATCTGGTTTAAGCAAAGGAAAACATCAATACCTAAATAGCTAAACTGTTTAACAATGGGATGTTAGCAGGGGTGATTGAATTGCGAGCAGAATCATTCAAATGAAGTAATATAATCTTTGACCAGTTAATTTTAAAGCCTGATAAGCTTCCCTACTCCTTGCATGATGATAGAAGCTGAGGAAAAGACTGAGAAGGGGTTTTCTAAGAAGACCATAACGTCATCCGCAAATAGAGAGAGGTTATGCTGTGTATTACAAATGCATATTGGTGACACCATTATCATTTGGTGAATGATAGAGGCTCTAAGGAGAGGACAAACTCAAGGGGCAGCCTTGGCGTGAATATCTAGAAACTGGGAACAAAGAGAAGGAGGTGCGTCCGGTTAAGACTTGGGCTAAGGGGTTAGAATACATAACTTTACTCATACAATGAAAGTGTTACCAAAGCCCATCACCTCTAAGACTGACCATAAAAATGACCACTTAAGTTTGTCAAAGGCTTTCATTGTGTCAATAGAAAGAAGTGACATTGGCGTCCTACTGTCTCTTGCAGCATCCACAACATGGAGAAGCTATCTAACATTATCTGCTTATATTCTTGTTGTTATGAATCCTGTTTGGTTGAAATTCATTAATTTTGACATGTGGGACTCCAAATGACAGACTAAGAGCTTAGCAAAGATTTTAAAATCAGAGTTTAGCAGGCTCAGGCGTTGATAGCTAGAGCGCATGTAGGATCCTTATTCTTTCCAATCAAGGCTGTGTTCACATTCATTGAGAATTGACTCACTAATGATTTGATCAATCATCATAAAATGTGTAACATATCTTCAGTGCATCATGAGGAATAGGCTGATGATGAAGTAGATTTTTCAGATATTTTTACTATTTTCTTTTTGGCAACTTTTTACTTTTACTCCTTATATTTTAACACAAATATTGATACTTTCTACTCTGTACATTTTCAAAAACTTGACTCGTTACTTTAGTTTTGTACAAAAGCTCGTCTATCAGGAGTGACGGTGAGTGTGTGTCGGAGAATAGCGTGGGCACGCGCCTCACACCGCGACAAGGCGCACACACCACATGGAGAAAAAAGTGAGAGAAAATAAAAAGAGACCAGCTGTCCGGAGGTTTGAGATTGTGTGTGTGCGTTCTTGAGAACTGTAAGTCGTATAACTGATGTCAGTTTATTTAAATTTGTTGTTGTATTGGTCAATAGTTTTTGCAAATTTAAAAGTTAGCTAGCTAGTGATTTTGTTGTTTGTGTTCTTTGCCTGTTAGCTAGGCTGCACCTAAAACCAATTATTAATTCCTGTTTTATGTACAATTAAATATTATTGGTATTATTATTATTATTATTATTATTAGTCTCCAGTCGGGCAGTGGTCTAAACTAGGTTGGTCATGAAAGGAGGAGTCCGCAGCCCCCTGTAATCCCATATCCATCTTCGCAACAAATATATAGGCACACAGGAAACCAAAACCTTGAAAAATTATACAGTGAGGAAAATAAGTATTTGAACACCCTGCTATTTTGCAAGTTCTCCCACTTAGAAATCATGGAGGGGTCTGAAATTGTCATCGTCGGTGCATGTGCACTGTAAAAAAATTAATCCAGAAATCACAATCTATGATTTTTTTAACTATTTATTTGTATGATACAGCTGAAAATAAGTATTTGAACACCTGTCTATCAGCTAGAATTCTGACCCTCAAAGACCTGTTAGTCTTCCTTCAAAATGTCCACCTCCACTTCATTTATTATCCTAAATTAGATGCACCTGTTTGAGGTTGTTAGCTGCATAAAGACACCTGTCCACCTCATACAATCAGTAAGAATCCAACTACTAACATGGCCAAGACCAAAGAGCTGTCCAAAGACTCTAGAGACAAAATTGTACACCTCCACAAGGCTGGAAAGGGCTACGGGGACATGTCCAAGCAGCTTGGTGAAGAAAGGTCCCCTGTTGGAGCAATCATTAGAAAATGGAAGAAGCTAAACATGACTGTCAATCTCCCTCGGACTGGGGCTCCATGCAAGATCTCACCTCGTGGGGTCTCAATGATCCTAAGAAAGGTGAGAAATCAGCCCAGAACTACACGGGAGGAGCTGGTCAGTGACCTGAAAAGAGCTGCGACCACTGTTTCCAAGGTTACTGTTGGTAATACACTAAGACGTCATGGTTTGAAATCATGCATGGCACGGAAGGTTCCCCTGCTTAAACCAGCACATGTCAAGGCCGTCTTAAGTTTGCCAATGATCATTTGGATGACGGGCAGGTGGAACAGGGAGCCTGGATCAGCCTGCTGGGGATGCTGCTAAAGCGCGCTGAACGACGGGAGCAACTGCAACAGCTGGCAACAAAACAAAGTGTTAGAGAGCAACTCACAACTCCTTGTATGCTTTGTCCTTGTCCGATTATTCCCGCAAAGTCATAAAATGATGCTACAGAGCACACATTCTGAAGGATCACAGAGTTAGCGTAACACCGGAAAAGCCAGCGTTAGTGAGAATGTAGGTAAAAGGTAGCAGGAGTTTTATTTATATAGGCCTATATAGGCCTTATATAGGCCTAATTGTATTTTCATTTTATTTTCGAACTTATATGCTGGCTGACACTGGGGCAGGGCCATCACAGAAAAAGAATTTAAATGAAGAACAACTTAAAGCTAAAATCTGGGGCTTGTTTCCCGCAAGTCACGTTTTCTTTCCCCGTTCTTCTTTTCCTAATCCCAACCGGTTCTTCTTTTCCTAAATCCGACCCCATTCTTCTTTTCATTTTTTTATAATTTAAATATCATTATTATTTATTATAATCAATATATATCTAAATTGAAAATGTGCTGCCTGATCTTTGCCACCAGATGGAGCATATATATCTATATATTATATTGAAAATGTGCTGCCTGATCTCCGCCACCAGATGGAGCATATACTGTATATCTATATATTATATTGAGAATGTGCTGCCTGATCTCCGCCACCAGATGGAGCATATACTGTATATCTATATATTATATTGAGAATGTGCTGCCTGATCTCCGCCACCAGATGGTGCATATATATCTATATATTATATTGAGAATGTGCTGCCTGATCTCCGCCACCAGATGGAGCATATATATCTATATATAATATATTGAGAATGTGCTGCCTGATCTCCGCCACCAGATGGTGCATATATATCTATATATTATATTGAGAATGTGCTGCCTGATCTCCGCCACCAGATGGTGCATATATTGTATATCTATATATTATATTGAGAATGTGCTGCCTACTCTCCGCCACCAGATGGTGCATATACTGTATATCTATATATTATATTGAGAATGTGCTGCCTGATCTCCGCCACCAGATGGTGCATATACTGTATATCTATATATTATATTGAGAATGTGCTGCCTGATCTCCGCCACCAGATGGTGCATATACTGTATATCTATATATTATATTGAGAATGTGCTGCCTGATCTCCGCCACCAGATGGTGCATATACTGTATATCTATATATTATATTGAGAATGTGCTGCCTGATCTCCGCCACCAGATGGTGCATATACTGTATATCTATATATTATATTGAGAATGTGCTGCCTGATCTCCGCCACCAGATGGTGCATATACTGTATATCTATATATTATATTGAGAATGTGCTGCCTGATCTCCGCCACCAGATGGTGCATATATATCTATATATTATATTGAGAATGTGCTGCCTGATCTCCGCCACCAGATGGTGCATATATATCTATATATTATATTGAGAATGTGCTGCCTGATCTCCGCCACCAGATGGTGCATATATTGTATATCTATATATTATATTGAGAATGTGCTGCCTACTCTCCGCCACCAGATGGTGCATATATTGTATATCTATATATATCTCCGCCATGGATATATATCTATATATTATATTGAGAATGTGCTGCCTGATCTCCGCCACCAGATGGAGCATATATATCTATATATTATATTGAGAATGTGCTGCCTGATCTCCGCCACCAGATGGACCCCGTGCGGAATCAAATGTTTAGCTCAGCCCACATTTAGCCCAACAGCCTCATTAAGCGAACTCTTAGACCTTTACAACAGCAAGTGTGGTTAAAACACTACCGCTTTTGTCCAAAGTGGCTGTTAAAATCAACACAAACTGAAAGCTATACAGAGCCACTTTTTTTAAGCCATGATGCAATGTAAACTGGGTAAGAACATTCTAAAACTAGCTCATACTGTACCTCCATGATGCTTTGGAGTTCCTCCACATATAGCTTCTCTGTTTCAATTAGCTCAGTCATGATGTGTCTGCAGAAAAAGAGGACAGAATGGGGTGATTTCTAACAGAGCAAATCATAATTAAACCTCTCTGGCAGTATTTACCCTAAAAACCATTCATTTATTCATCCACTCACTTTTCCTTTGGAATGGATTTTATCGCATAAGCTGACAAATAAAATAATAAATCAGTATTAAATATCAATGTTGGCACAGCAGAAATTACCCCCTCGTTAAGGAGTGTTTTGCGGGTACAAAATGTCATTCAGCAGTGAGATCAAACCTCATCAGGATTTGTCTCCCAACAAACAAATATGGCACCATTACAAAAGGACAACGGAAACTTGCAACTGCATGAGAAGAAAAAGTTGTAATCACATAATTGTTTTCCTGTTCCAGTAATATTTATTTACCTAGTTTGCCTCACCTACATTTACGTTCTGGCCATTTGGCCTATACATTCTTCCAGTTGGTGCAATTTAAGAAGAGCCTACTTTTTTTTTTTACCAAAAAACAGACAAAAAGAAAGTACAGGACTCAGCTTCACCACTAATATATTCTCACAAAATATTTAATATGTCACAATGTCATTGTACCCCAAAAAAAGAAGAAAAAAAATGCAACTCAACTGTATACTTCTGATGGTAACACTTTATTTGAAGGGGTGTGCATTGGACTGACACGACACGTCAAACATGAATAAATCTTTTTGAATGTTGTTATTGTCATTCATGTTAAATTGTGACACTTTTGCTTAACACAGTAGCTAGTAGTGTTTAACCTGGGAAAACCTAATGGACTCTTCAGAAGAGGTAATTAGGGCCCGAGCGCCGACAGCGGCGAAGGCCCTATTGGAATTGAAGGAATTCTTATTATTATTCTTTTATCCGACAAATGAATTGCCTTTTTGGAGGACTTATCATATTCAAAAACTCACCAAATTTGGCGGTTGCATCAAGTCTGGTGAAAATGTACGTATTTTAATGGTTTCGGGAATAGGCGCAAAAAAATGGCTCGCTAGCGCCCCCTACAAAATTAAGAAAATTGAGCCCCTGCAACTCGTTTAACGTAGAGTCACGAAACTTGGTATACATCTGTAGCATGGCAGGGCGGACATAAAACTCCATTGTAGCCCCCCCCTAAACCCAACAGGAAGTCCGCCATTTTGTTTTGAATGTGCGAAATTAGTGCGATTTTGGCCATTTCCACATGTCGTACTTTAACGAACTCCTCCTAGAGCTTTCATCTGATCAGCTTCAAACTTGGTCTGTGTCATCTTAACATGTTATCGATGAAAAGTTATTAAAAGAAAAAATTTTCGTCATAGGGCGTGGCCGTGGCGGGGCGCCATTTTGTGCGATTCGCCACCGAAACAGGAAGTGGGTGTTACTTGAGCGTACATGGTCCGATTGGCTCGAAACTTTTCACGATTCATCACAGTCCGCCCCTGACGACATCTACACGCCGATATTTGCTCAAAGTCATAGCGCCCCCTAGTGGCAACAGGAAGTAGGCCTAAAAGACAAGGTGCTATACTTTAACGAACTCCTCCTAGAGCTTTCATCCGATCAACTTCAAACTTGGTCTGAGTCATCTTGAGATGTTAACGATGAAAAGTTATTAAAAGAAAAACTTTTCGTCAAACGGTGTGGGCGTGGCATGGCGGCCATTTTGAGTGTTTAGCGATGAAGAAGAAAGTGGCTGTAACTACAGTGTACGTTGTCGTATCTGCTTGAAATTTCCCACAATCACCAAGAGTCCAGGCCTGACGACACCTGTAGGCCAATATGGACTTTTGGAGATAGCGCCACCAACTGGCAACAGGAAATATGCCTTATGACAGGAAGTGGGTGTAACTTGAGCGTACATGGTCCAATTGGCTCGAAACTTTTCAGGATTCATCAGAGTCCGCCCCTGACGACATCTACACGCAGATATTCGCTCAAAGTTATAGCGCCCCCTAGTGGCAACAGGCAGTAATTCTTAAAGACAAGGTGCTGTACTTTAACGAACTCCTCCTAGAGCTTTCATCCGATCAGCTTCAAATTCAGTCTGAGTCATCTTAAGACCTTAACGATGAAAACTTATTAAAAGAAAAACCTTTCGTCAAACGGTGTGGGCGTGGCATGGCGGCCATATTGAGTGTTTAGCGATGAAGGATAAAGTGGCTGTAACTACAGTGTACGTTGTCGTATCTGCTTGAAACTTTTCAGGATTCATCAGAGTCCGCCCCTGACGACATCTACACGCCGATATTTGCTCAAAGTCATAGCGCCCCCTAGTGGCAACAGGAAGTAGGCCTAAAAGACAAGGTGCTATACTTTAACGAACTCCTCCTAGAGCTTTCATCCGATCAGCTTCAAATTCAGTCTGAGTCATCTTAAGACCTTAACGATGAAAAGTTATTAAAAGAAAAACCTTTCGTCAAACGGTGTGGGCGTGGCATGGCGGCCATATTGAGTGTTTAGCGATGAAGGAGAAAGTGGCTGTAACTACAGTGTACGTTGTCGTATCTGCTTGAAACTTTTCAGGATTCATCAGAGTCCGCCCCTGACGACATCTACACGCCGATATTTGCTCAAAGTCATAGCGCCCCCTAGTGGCAACAGGAAGTAGGCCTAAAAGACAAGGTGCTATACTTTAACGAACTCCTCCTAGAGATTTCATCAGATCAGCTTCAAACTAGGTCTGTGTCATCTTGAGACCTTAACGATGAAAAGTTATTAAAAGAAAAACTTTTCGTCATACGGTGTGGGCGTGGCATGGCGGCCATTTTGAGTGTTTAGCGATGAAGGAGAAAGTGGCTCTAACTACAGTTTCTGTTGTTGTATCTGCTTGAAATTTCCAGAGTCCAGGCCTGAGGACATCTGCAGGCCAATATGAACTTTTGGAGACAGCGCCACCATCTGGCAACAGGAAATACACCTTATATGACAAACATCATCCGATTTACATGAAACTTAGAATGTATGGTCTACATGTGAAACTGAGGTGGCCCACATAATGTGACCACGCCCACCCACTCAGACCACGCCCCCTTCCATAACATTTGAACCGTTTATGGTACAGTCTTGAATGAGGTGCCAATCAACTCAGCAGAGAGTTCCTTTTTCATTGGTGATGTTTGACCCGCCCCCATATGATGCGGCCACGCCCCCTTTCACAGATAATGAATGACCTGTATGACGTATAGGCTTGTGTGAGGTATCAATGAACTCAGCAGAGAGTTCCTATTTCAGTGGTGATGTTTGACCCGCACCCCTATGATGCGGCCACGCCCCTTTTCACAGATAATGACCTGTATGACGTATAGGCTTGTGTGAGGTATCAATGAACTCAGCAGAGTGTTCCTATTTCAGTGGTGATGTTTGACCCGCCCCCTATGATGCGGCCACGCCCCCTTTCACAGAGAATGAGCTGTATGATATATAGGCTTGTGTGAGGTATCAATGAACTCAGCAGGGAGTTCACTTTTCATTGCCGACAATTTTCAGTGTGTGAGTGACGCGCAAATGCGCGGTTGCAAGGAGAGGCGTCCGCCAGTAACCCCGACTCGCGCAGGTCAGCGAGGGCCCGTACATCGCTGCTTGCAGCTTTAATTATCTTGTACTTTTTATGTCCTCTTTGTCTTCAAAGCTGAATGCCTGAAGGGCCTTTCTCAGTGGTGACATAGAATGCAGGAGAAATACAGAGAGTTTTGTAGTGCTGATACACTTAATTAGCTTTGTATCAACTTATTTGACAATGGCTTGATAGTAACAGACCTTCATTAATATAAAATTGTTGCACATTATAGATTTAACAAATAAAACTAAATATATATATTTTTAATTTTGATAAGAGCTGCCATGACATAATTCTTTCTTGTTTTTTGGTTATTTTTCCCTTTATTAAATTGACAGTGGCTAGACATGAAAGGGGGAGATAGATGGGGAATGTAATCAACGAAACTTGATTACTAAAGGGTTGGCTTGGCTCCACAACATTATACAGCAATGTTATATGAAGGAGAATGCATGAAACGGTTACAGAGTCTAAACTATTTTTATTGTGCTAACTGCAAAGTAGTAAAATAGTCATAAATCAAATGAATACACATACAAACAACTTTAACATTCTTTCCCTTTCAAAACATAACATTTGTAAGCGGTGTTGGGCAAGTTACTTCCAAAATGTAATACATTATACATTACTAGTTACTGTCATGTGAGAGTAATAAGTTATATTACAAAATTCCTGTCTCTGAATTGTAATGTGTGACACTACTTTTGCATTACTTTTGAGTGTTTGAGCGTTACTTTCACCAAAATAACACCAGAAGTTTGACTTGGCAGCTTGCATGTGAATTTCACCACTGGATCAATAAAGTATCCTCAAATCCACTTTTTTACATCATAGATTATTCATAATATTTTGTAAAATGTATATGAATATGCAAAGTAACTAATATAAAGCTATTCAAAAGATAAGTAAAACGTATTGTATAATACATACAAAACCATAGGAGAAAATTAAAATACTCAATTAAAAGTACTTTACAGTTGTATTGAAGTATGGCGTTATAAAATGTTTGTTTAACCCTTGTGTTGTCCTTGGGTCCAATTTGACCCATTGTTAAAGTTTTTTATATCAGAAATATGGGTTTCTTACAACCATATTACCGAAAATAACATGGATGCATGCAAGTTGTATGGAAGCCATACAACATTCTTTGCAGGTACAATTGATGATTACTTTCATTGAATTTGGGGTGTTTTAGTCAATTTCACAGCATTTGAAAAAAAAATTGAAATGGTTTCAAAACATATCCTGACAAACTTTGACAGATACCAGTCTGTGATTCACTTAAAAGCCTTTGATCTAAACTATTTTTCAAAACAATTCATAATGTCCGCTGTTTTTTTCTAAACTCAAAAATTAGGTATTTTATATAAATTAGGTTTATTGACCATGAATTTAGAAAAAAAAGCGTTGAGAAAAGTGACAAAAACATTTTTGGAAAGTGTCAAGAACAATTCATTTTCAAATTTTGACTAAGAAGGACAACAAATTCCTGATGGACGGGAAGACAACACAAGGGTTAAAGTACTTGAATAAGAAATTAATGTTGTTTAGTTTAGAACTAAAGGATGACTATAGGAAATGATCAATTATAGTGTGATTAAAACTCAGTATTTACATTATTTACAGTACGATATTTACAGCTGAAATGGGAAAAGGTACACAACCTTATTTGTTTAACAGAAATCAGTTTTACTGTGACCTGTCACAGAAAGTGCTTTTATTTTGAGGCAGCCTACAAGAAAGGTGTCTGTTGTGTACTCTTGCTACCTTACTAAGATGAACGTGAGACCCTAGATGCAAAACATGTCCATCTTCCCACTTTTTCGTTTGTAAAACCGCAACATATTGAACAGTAAATGGTCACCATAAAAGACCAGCGTTTTTGGTCGTCATTCAAAGCCATTCCTTTACAGGCAGAGTTACTCTCCACAGATGATGAAATGCAATTACATTTAATGGTAGCACAGGGTGACCAGACGTCCCCGGTTTCAACTGTGACTGACAGACCCAAAATTGGAATGAAAGAAAGAAAACACTGACCAAATGGACCCGATTGAGCAGTGCTGCTCAGAGCTCAGAGGTGTTTTAGAAAGCCGTATTTTACCATGCTAAAATCACTGATTATTTACATGGAGTCTGGTGGGTTTAGCGAACACAATTTCGCGGACTTTTATGTTTTAAAAAATTATCTTAATCTTTAACAGGAAGGTCAGCCTCCTTAGAAATCATTTCCATAATGTTGTCAGACACTTAGAATATTAATCTGAGTCTGTCAGCGGCAAAACGAGCACTTTACGCAGGGCTGCCAACTCTCACGCATTGGCCGTGAGACACAAGCATTTGAATGGTTTCACACGCTCACACACCACACCCCCGATTTCTCACGCTGAAGTGTTTTAAGTTTTACAAAAATTTAAAACGTGACGTGTTTTGGAAGTATATACGCTTCTGAGCTGAAAATGTCCCCGGATTTTGTCTGAGAAATCTGGTCACCTTATGGTAGCAAGCCTAAACATTAATTCCCGACATGTTTCTATCTGTCAGCAGCTCGGACACAGCACTGTCCGCTGGGAGATCGAGGCCCTGGTGAAGGCTGCTCAAACCACGGATCCTGGTCCCGGAGACGGCCCTCCTGATTGACTCTTCGTTCCGCAACCCGTGCGGTCCTAGGTTTTGCAGTGGGTTCACACCTCACGTTTTGCCTGCCACCTTGGTGTACGACACACGTTGACCCTGCTAAGGAGGCACTTCTGGTGGCCGTCAGCCGAAGCCGATGCCCATGTCTACGTAGCAGCCTGCTCTATCTGCGCTCGGGATAAGGCCTCCCACCAACTGCCTGCTGGACTGCTGCAGCCGCTCCCGGTCCCCAGCCGTCCCTGGTCCCACGTGGCGTTGGATTTCGTCACGGGCTTGCCCCCGTTCTGAAGGTAATGACACTATACTTACCATCGTGGACAGGTTCTCTAAATCTGTTCACTATGTTGCATTACCAAAATTACCTACAGCCAGTGAAACGGCTGACCTCGTTGTCCAACATGTATTCCGTCTCCATGGAATACCTGTGGATATCGTTTCTGATCGAGGCCCACAGTTCATTTCCCGTGTTTGGAAGGACTTCTGTTCCTCCCTAGAAGCGACCGTCAGCCTCACTTCTGGGTTCCATCCACAATCAAACGGAGAGGGCCAACCAGGACCTGGAATCTGTGCTCTGTTGTGTGGCCGCCCAAGAACCTACCGCCTGGGCGTCTCACCTGCCTTGGGTGGAATATTCTCACAACTCTCTTACTACCTCTGCCACCGGACTCTCCCCCTTTGAGGTGGCCTTGGGGTACCAGCCTCCTTTCCCTGCCCAGGAAAAGGAACTGGCTGTACCGTCCGTGCAGGAGCACGTGCGTCGCTGCACACGAGTCTGGACCACGGGTCGCGAGGCTCTACTACGGACCACGGATCAGATCAAGGCGATGGCGGACAGACGCAGGGCTCCAGCTCCTTAGTTCCGGCCAGGCCAGGAGGTCTGGATTTCTTCCCGGAACGTGCCTCTGCGGATTGAGTCGCGGAAAACTAGGGACTTTTTTTGTAATGGATAACCAAAAAAATTAAAAGCGAGTCGAGCAGGTAAAATGGATAAATGCCATTAGTTTTGGAACACCAGAAAGCAATTGAAGCAGCTGAACTGTGCACTTTTATAGTGATACATATCACTACAAACAGCACGCTTCAAGCCATGCAAAAAGTGATGGCATATAACTAACAGTTGTGTTTTTGCTCTCGGGAATCAATAAATTGCTGCTGTGAAATATGGCCTTTACATCATGTTTACTGACTTAGAGAATTACATAATCATGTGTCTTTTCAGTATAGTGAATGTGATGTAAAGCAAATAACTGCATGCAAACACAGCAGTCTGTTCTATCCATACCTGCGTCTGTTGGAGAGACTCTCCTCTGTCTCATTGGGCACAACAACATGGGTGGAGCCTCCTTGGCTTTTCTCATGCATCACCTCAATCTGAGACACACAAACACACACACCATACATATAAGTTGTTGTTTTTAGGACAGGGGCTTTGACTTTTATGTCTAAAAGCAAACCTACTGTAAATACCACTAAACATCAGTAAACTAATCAAGCTTTGTCCCAATAGATCTGTTAAATGGTGCATTCAGGCAATCCCTGTCAACTTGTAAAATCAGCAAATAAGTCTTTACCAGGTATTTGCATTCAGGTGGTCATCAGTCATTGGTAAATATTTAACTGGACCAACAGTAAAGCCACTGCAGAATGTACAGATTACAAACTACTTTGTAGTTGCAGTTGATACTTTATGTAGGCTTCACTGCAAAAGCTGGTGTAAAGATTAACTGTAATTGCATATATAACCTAAAACACAGACCAAAAACCCAGTTTATATAACTTTCTGCTGGTAATGTGTCTACTTTGTCAGGCATTGTAGGGCTTGGTGTTTGTAAGTTTTGGTGGTACTTATAGAAAATAAAGACATTCAGGTCTCTGTTAGGCTACGGAAGAGGTGCCAGAGACTAAATTCACTGTTCCATCTGACAGCAAAACCAAATATCATTCCTCTTTTTCTCCATTGTTACAGTTAAGTGCAGAAAAGGTCTGCGTGTTCTTAGAGGTCAGTGTCAAGGAACGTGTCATAGATGTTGCCGTAAGGCATGCAAAATGTAAGGGTTAATTATTGTGTAACCTCACAGTTGAATGTAAAGAGCGTATTGTCGAATTTCTGGTGCTCCAGTCTCAAGGACGCTACTTTTGTGCTCCAGCAAAAACTAACTCAACGCTGCTTTATTGTTTAATATGGCGACTAAGTGCCTGAATTGTTTTTAAACACGTTATACTCAAGCACTTATAGTTTTTGTTGTGGTTGTGGATATTTCTGCTGCCTGTTTGTACATTTATGTTGCTGTTTCCTGTTTTGCTTATTGTGTATTGTTCTGTTTTCTGTTGTCTTGCCTCCCTTGTCTGAATTGTAGGCGTTGTTGTGTGCCTAATGTGCTTAATACTGAATTAGATTGTGCATTCTCAATTTAATCACCAAGTGGAGCTTCTTCTTTTACTTGCTTTATGGTTTACCTGTGACCTATCTAATCCAATAAATGACATTCCTCCTTTTCTTAGAATTAAATATCCACGTCAATAATCTGTTTACATATCTGTTTTTTTCAATATACAACTATTTCACAATATATCCCCACAATGTTTATCTCACTTTAACACAAAATCACAAAGTCATGTGCCCTTTTGACCCTCAGAGTTTTGGCCAGTGGCATGTCTGAAGTTTCAATACCATTAGTGTCTAAGGGACATTAGTCTGTGCATATGTGTCTGCATTAAGTCCTTAAGTCTGACAGGCTGGTTATGTTGAACACATAACTGGACATAAATTATTATGCAAATGGAAGCGGATTCCATTTTAATGAATGAAAGGCTTTTCCGCCTCCTACTTGGCTGATGTAGTGCAGTTGCATCATTTCTGGTTGACGATGCTTATGTTTTTGTTGATAGCGTCTTGCTTCAGTATCTTGAACCTTGTATTCTTCATTCATCCACTTTACATTTGAGTCTACACTAGTGCACACATAGCTCTGTCCTTCTTTCAGCATCTTTCTTGCTAATCCTACAGTTGTTTACACACTATTAGCTTTGTTAACTAATAATGTAGTGGCCCTCTCCCTCTCCACTGTTGATCAGCGTGTCAAATGTTTAGCTCTGCCTCCTAATGTGATAATTGTACATGTAATAACTGTAGCATATTTGCCGTGTTGAATTAACATTCAAGACTAAAAATCACTTGTCACTCTTGCTGATTAACATCTCTCATGGGGCAGAATTGTGCTTCAAAAGAAACATCTCTAAATAAAAAGTCGGGAGCACATTTTATAAACCTTTTTTATAGTACAGATATTTTTTTATAACATCTTAGTTTTTATATTGAGTTATTTAAAATCACTTTCATATTAGCGTAGGAAAAACCAAAGGGCTCATCATTCCTTCAATCGTCAGCACTAGACTTGTCTACATTATTATATTCTTCAACCAAGAAAATGCTTGGGTGTTTAATTTCCTGAGTGCTGAGTGTTTGCAGGGAAATTGTACCATACAACATTTGACAGACAAAATAAAACCTGGGCAGATAAATCCCAAAGTATTAATTATAGGCAGCAGAGACTGGATGGCAGATCGGGAGCGGGTTTTTATTCATCCATGAATAGTAAAAGCAGCTACAAAGCTTCTTGAGTAGAAATGGATAGATAAAAGGGTCTTTTGAATGGCAAGTTAAGTTTTAAAGCCCTTCCAGATGGTTTACTCCACAAGACACACATTTGCAGAAATTATTTGCATGTAGGTTACTGTCGATTTGAATTGAGTTACCGACGGAGACAAATAACACTTGAACATTAAAAACTAAAGTACATCAAGGACAGATAAAAAAAATTAGATTAATTTGCAATAAAAATAAACTATATAGAATTATAGCATGGTAGCTTAGTGGTTAGCACTTCTGCCTCACAGCAAGAAGGTTCTGGGTTTGAATCGAGGTCGCCGGGTCTTTCTGTGTGGGGTTTGCATGGGTTTCCTCTGGGTGCTCTGGTTTCTTCCCACCATAAAGACATGCAAGCTAGGTAACTAGGACTACAGTTGAAAATGTGTGCATTTACAGAAATGCTGATTAATGTGCATTGTCCCAATCAAAAAATAAATCTACTATTCACTTTCTCCATTTGAATAGTTTGATTTAAAAACTACTGTACATCAGTATCCAATGAACCTGTATCTGCTTGTGCCAGTGTACAGCTGTGACACACTTCAAAACCAAGAGTTTTTATGGCTATCCATAATCCAATTGTATAATTTAGGATGCCTTCTCTTAACATCTTCACTTATAATTAAGTTAATCTTAGAAACAGTGGGAAATTCTTAGAAATGAGAATAAAATCATGTACTCTTGTAAAAATGCTGTCTGCGCTATATAAGTGTATAATGATGGGCTATCCTTGTCTATCCTGTATTGTCAAAGAGTCTAAAAATTCTGTAGCTTTATGATACCTACCAATATACTTTGGTAATCCCAAGTATCAATAAATTGACTTCACTTTTGTAATAGAAAAGTGTTATGAATACGCTAAAACTTTAACAAATATCAAAGACAATTTCAACTAAGACCAACCAGCCCTTCCTCCCTCAACCAGTGATACCTGCTATGCAGTGTATCCTTTCACATTTATGTTAAATGTTATTTTTCTTTTTCTTGCACAGTATTTAAAAGGAACTGATAAGCAGTGATGATAGTTGTGGTAGTTGTGGTAGTATACATACATTTCTAAATATACACATTCCTAACAAAGTAAAAAGTATTAACAAGAACTGGTATTCAAATTAAAGTGTCAAGATTGACACTACTGTCAGTTGTGGGACGATACCCTCCCTTAGTTTCATAGTCAGTTGTTCATTCTTACATTGAGATTGACATTACTTGTGAGATTAAAGTTCATGTTGAAAGGGCTTTAATTTAATTAATTAACAGTGAGATTTTTAGTGGGACTGCGAGGAGGATACCTTGAGGCCTCCTTTGGCCTTGCGTATGTTCTTCTTCTTGCTGGGATCAGCTTCTGCTGGCTGCTTGCCACTGTTAGAATTATCCGAAGCTCTGCGAGCCAAAGCTAGAATGAATTGAGAGTAACTAACTTCAATAATTAATTTTTTCAGAGATGTTACATTACATATATGTACTTATAAAAATGAGTTAAGATTATGAAGAAAAAAACTGCTGTTTACAGTTTAAGGTGTCATTCATGTCACAGAAAGTAAGTTTAAACACACAATCTGCTGCACAAATAACCTGGTTATTACAACATCGGACTCACGCTGCTGGCTCCCAGTTGTCCTCGGTGGGTTCTTCAGTAAAGGCCGTTTGGGAGAGGACTCAGGCCGGGGGGCAACGGGCTGGACAGGCCTTGTCTGTTTAGCTGACAGCCTCTTCAGACTGACATGTCGCTTCTGAAACATCTCCTGAACGTCCTCCAGGCGCTTCAGTGCCTTCAGGACATTGGCCTGCAGGAAGAAAGCTCACTATCAATCCTCCTTAACATTATACTTGCAACAGAATATCCAGTAATCTTGTAAACTTTAGTTTTTTGTGCACCATACCTTGATATCCTCAGACAGGACAACCTCATACAGGTTGTGGAGGTGCCTCAATTCAGTCAGTTGGTTCTTTTCTGCAGACTCCAGAAAGTGTTGGATGTCAATCAGTGCTGATTCTGCCCCTTCCTGTGACTGACACTTATCCACAGCCTGGAAAGCCAGCAGGTAGATGCCAGACTCACACCACTGGGTTACCTGTACACAGCAGAAATTCAAACAGGGCAAGTTTGTAATGTAGGTAATAAAATCCCTTCATGTGGTGGCTCAGTGTGAGCGTCCTGTGTCACAGGGGTAATTGGGACCTTTAATGACAAACCATCACTTGTTTTTCATGCATGTTGGTGTTGCATGATTCCAGCAGAAGATTCTGCATTTTAAATATGAGAAATAAAAACATGAATCTAATGTAAACAATAGAGGGGAAGAATAATGTCCAGTAAAAACAATAAGTATTCACCATCTGCATCACATCACTCATTTCCATTTTGTGGACATCACTTTAAGAGGATGTCTCGATTAAGTCCTCAGAATTTATTAAGTTATGTCTAACTGCCATTTGGTTTGTCAATGTACAAATTCGCCCACTTACTTTAATTATGGGTCACCAGACACATGCACACATAGACATCAAAAGGGGCTTGAGCACCTGCACTTTTTATTCCTCTAGAATGTTCCATTTAAATCCCTTTTTCTAGATGCATTTTTTTTTGTTAATCAATATAGTCTATATATTCCTGTTTGCACACAGCTTCCCCTTAACTGTTAAGTATACATGCAGATTAAATTAGAATAAATCTACAGATGCAGCTACAGTAACTTCATTATGACTGTAGGCTCAAAAGCAGTGTTTTTTTTCATTATTATTTTTACTGTAAAATTCACAAAATTGCAGCAACAGCCTTTTTCAGTTTAATGTGAAGATTTTTGTTTTTCAAAAAGATTTTTTGAAGTGTTATTTATTCCAACAGCGCCAAGAGAATTCAAATGATTTATTGCCATTTGCAAAACTATGTCCCTCTCCTTGGTGCTGTTACTTTTTCTACATATATACTTACTATATGTACTGGTAGCATAGAAAAAATGTGGCAGAGTTTCCTTTGCTGTTTGTGATTAACTTGGTGAAGTCTCTGTGTGAACTGATTATTTAGTTGAATATTTATTAAGTCTATTAAACTGCGTAATGGAAATAAGATAAATTGGTAAGGTAGTCATTGTTGTCTTAATATATTTAACATTTTGTTTAAATTTCAATAAATAATTAACTATAAGGCCTTTTTTCTTTCTTATAATATATATAATCCCTCAATTTACATGATTTATTTTTACATAAAAGGAAATAATCCAGAACCAGGAATTAGGAAACGGTTGATCCAAAGTAAAACATATCTTTTTAAATTAAAAAAAACATCCACATCCAAGTGCAGGGAATCTAACTTGTGTTTCTTGATGTGACATCTGTAGATATGTTAAGTCATATCATATCCTCACCTTATCAATGCCAATGTGTATCTGCAGCAATTTGGACAAAACATCATTCTTTTTTTTTGATTCGTTGTTGAAGTCATCACAGACCCGCCGTAGCTCCACGCATTTGGGTCGAATAGAGTCCACAGCGTAGTGGTTACTCTGGATCAGCTGGTCACCGTGCAGTGCATGGAGCTGGGCCTTTTCTAGTGTGGGCTGGAAGAAAAACAATTCAGTGTACATTATGGTAAATTTACATTACATCTTTTCACCACAAAAGGCATCGCTATGCTTAAAAGCACATGCACACTTTGATATAGGGCAAAGGGGGCATGAGCATCTGCCCCTTTTCTTTTCTTCCTTGAGAGAAAGTGCCCTTTTTTCTGGATGCTTGTGTTTTTTTATGAATATATGTAAATTCCTGTTTGCACACAGTGTCCCTCTCAAACAAATCTATCTATTGATTCTAAAATGAAAACATTATGCCTGCTGCAGAGCGCACACATTGGCACACCAGATTACAGAAAGCCAGACAGCAGCAGCACCTTCCAGCTCCCAGTTGTGTTTTTCTTGGCTTGTGTGGAGGGGGTTGCTATGAACAAAAGACTAAGAACCAGTGCCACGAGTTTACAGCTAATTAGCCAAAAGACCAAAGCAAATATAGTTAACTTGTATCTTGTTAACAGGCATGAGCTACTACCTAATGTACTAAGTTAGCTAAGGTTTAGGCAATATATCATGGCCATACAGAATGTACTAAAAATCTTTAACACTTTACTTGAAGTTTTCTACATAAGAGCACATGAACCGTAACCATAACCATAATTTGTCATGACAAAAACGATGACATTTACTAAAAGAAGCGTTATGTCCATAAATGTTTGACTTTTATAATGTTTTATGATACGTTCATAACAGTGTCATGTCACTCTTATGTAGATAGCTTCAAGTAAAGTGTAACCAAATATTTTATAGATAACACAAGCCTATATTTTCTGTACTCAAAAACGGCAAGCTCATCCCACTCACATAGGACACTTCACACCACTGTCTTTGGACAAGAATACACCTTTGCCCCCCCATTAGGTCACATTTCAGCTCTGTTCGGCGAAGGCCAGTCACTGCGATCTCATTAAATACTGGACCAATTTCAAAGATTTTTGTTCAAATCAGACCTTTAAGGGAGACACTACACGTGAATATAGGAAAAAAAAATTGTCTGACATTATCACAATCGCCACATTGATATGCAAAATAACATTAAAGGCGCAATATGTAATACTGACAGCGTTTAAAATAGCTACTGCAGTCTAAATTCAAAATTCTGGAAAGAGTTGTCTCCCCAGCCACTCTCCCCAGACTCAAAGTTTATGGAGGTTGCCAGGTTGAGAACGCAGCTTTTAACAATGTTGCTAGATGCTAGTATCACATAGCCAAACATTACTCCACAGCACAGCGGAGTAGCTAACAGTAGATGCTAGCTACAGTATGTTGACAGTCATAAAAGCCCGTGCTTGCATGGCGCTCTGTGCCCGACTAACAGCCACACTTTCTCGGCTTTCTTTCGACAGCAACCGCTAAAAACACCACTACCTCACCGTCCTCCCTACTCAACTGACACACACTTTCTGCCGCTATGAGAAATGTTTTTGCGAGTAACCAAGTAACTCAAGTAGGTTACTTTATATAATTCAATGTGAGTACATAAATGTTGAAATAACTTAAATACCCGTCCCTAGTATAAAACAGGTCATTCAGAATCAAGACCTTAACAATAACAGGCACAGTAACATTAAACAAGGAAGAAATTTTGAATGCAATACTGTTCCAGAATTGACCAACGGGAGCCCACTCCCAAAACACGTGTAGATATGTGCCTTGTGCTTTAAATGGGCAGAAAGTGCATACAGAGCTGTTAATTATTTTCATGTGATGCGTTTTCACGGGGGTGAGATATGTCTTTTAAATGAAATTGTAGTGAATCTGCTGATGGTCTGGATTGCGAAATACTTCTGGAATGTTAAACCATACATCATGCCAGTCGCGATGCAGGCCTAGGCAATCATGTACACAGATCCTCTCAATAGGAAGGCCAGAGTGTGCAGATACCACCAAGAACTGATAAAGGCTAGACACCATACCACAGTTTTCAGGCTGCACAGCAAATAACTTCTGATTAGGATGAATGGGCAAAGGCCTCTGCCAAAGGACACTGTGTGCCTTGAATACCGACCTTAACTGCAGGTAAAAGAAAAAGGAGGAACGTGGTAGATCGAATATGTTCTACAAGTCAGAGAATGGTAACAAACTTCCAATCAATAACACATTGTTTATCTGTTTGAAATGTACCTTTAAATGAAACTACCGTTTTATAACCTGGGCCCTTTTTTCCTATGTTTTTGTGTCTAAGTGACTGATGGGAACAATAATGTTTGACACTGGTCCAGAATTAAGCAAGTTTGCTGCAGTCGGCAGCAGTAAAACAAGCTACAATGTGAGTTAATAGAGCAGTACCCGCCGCAAGCTGTCCCAGTAGGTCCCGATCATGTGACTACCCCCCCAAAAAAATCTTGTCCTGCAAGATCCCGAGAGAAAGACTCCTGAATCCCGTCCCGCTCCTGTTTCGTTCCTTACGTTGTCTACGCAAGTTATCAGACTCCGCATGAGTTTCACGTGACAGGAATTCAGACAAACCAAAGATATTACTGCATTTTGCAGATGAGTTAACCACACACATATTTGATTTTTCTTAAACAAAATGCCTGTCAAATCTTCCAACTCCTTCCCGTGCCTGTTGATTTCAATGCTCTATCCGTCCCTATCACGTTACCAACAGTACGATTGACTCCCGTACTGCGGAACTTGAAAAATTGTCACCCTCTAGTTCCAATGAGACATAATGAGACAAATCCCCTACCAACCTGTAGAATGACCGAAGCGGGAAAAGTTCCGTAGTTTTGCTTTAACTTATCACTAGTCACCACTTATAAACCCATTATAAAGGGTGAATTAGAAAATTGTGTGTGTGTGTGTGTGTGTGTGTGTTGACTGACCAGAGCTTTCTCCTCCAATTTCTCCACTTCCTTTAGCAGGTGTTCAACTCTGGCCACACAATCCCCTGTATCTGATAGGCTGGTTAGACTGTCCATCAAACTGTCTAGAGACACTTTCACCTGGAGAACGAAAGAGCGGACAGACTGGAATAATATTTCTATTCTCATATCCAGACTCAGCTACAAATGATCATACCATATGATCAATGATAGACATAATGCAAACTCAAAGAACATTTTTGAACATGAGGTGTCTAGAAGGACGGTAAACAGTAGTTTTTGAAGCTGTATGAAGAAGAGACACAGACAAGATCCAATGGTTACAGGCTAGGCAGACAGAAAGAGCTACAGATATACCTCTCTGAAGTCTTGTTCAAAGTGGCGTAGCTGCAGACACTGCTCAAGTTTCAGATGGTGTTTACACCAGAATTGTTCAAAGGCATTCTCTGTCTCATCCAGCTGGGCTAGGAGCCTGAAACACACAACATAAATTTCATTACAAACATATTGAGTCACTATGACACAACATAGTCTTAATATAGACTGAGATTCATTATATAATATAGAAGAAAAGCTTTGTCACCTTTCCACAGTTGTTTGGTTCTCCATTTCATCTGGGTTGAGTTTGTGGTTCTCTGACTTGGTTGCCTGCTCCTTGATACAATCGAACAAGGTGGTGCCCTGCTTCAAAGCTAGCTTCAGTTCATCCTGGTTTAAAGACAGAAGCATTGGAAACAACATAAATATCACCTTTAAAACAGCAGACAAATGTGTGTGTTCAAGGTCCTATTCACACATGTTACTGGAACATCTATCCCTATTTTCCTATGTTTTTGTGTCTAAGTGACTAATGGGAACAACAATCTTTGAAATTGGTCCAGTATAAAGTAAGATGGCTGCAATCGGCAGCAGCAAAACAAGCTACAATGTAAATTAATAGGGCACTTCTCCAGCTTGTATTTACCTTCACAAAAATTCTAGTTTGCCACTGACAGGATCCGATTAATATTTTAAGTGTCTGACAACATTATGGAAAATATCAGTGGCAAAAAAGCACTTAAACAAGCTAGACAATTGCCCTATTAACTCACATTGTAGCTTGTTTCATTGCTGCCGACTGCAGCAAACTTGCTTAATTCTGGACCAATATCAAACATTGTTGTTCCCATCAGTCACTTAGACACAAAAACATAGGAAAAAAGGGTCCAGGTTAAAAACGGTAGTTTCCCTTTAAGGTACAATTAATTAGAATATTTTAATCGTCTGACAGCCCTAGATATGTGGTAGCAGGTGTATTAAATCTACTAAATCACCTTGAGGTTGTTGTGTTTGTCAGTGTGGGCTGTGAGCAGTTCTTTGGTGCACTGGACGTCATTGGGCAGCTCTGTCTCTGCCAGGTCTGTCCCAAACTTCTGTAACATCTGTGCTGTGGTTTTCACTGTCATGGCAAAGTTCTCTACAGCCTAGAGAAAAAGATCCACTAGTAACTCTGCATCATCCTAGAATGCAACTTCCTTTTGAAAATTCTCAAGTCACTAGTATTAAAATTATGGTATACAGTATTTAGTACTGTATGACTCACAGTTCGGTGGTGTATCCACTGGCTGTGACAGTACTCCAGGCTTCCTCCTAGCTCCTGGGTTAACTGGCTTTTATCTACATAGCCATGCAGGTCCGACAGAGAGTTCAGCATCACAATCTGCAAACACATTTAACACATTAAGTCAAGCTTGTTCATGACCTACGTCATATAACCGTGAGACTATGGTGGCCATAATGAGGTAAGTAGCAAACTAGTCTAAATTAAGAGAAAGGTATTGTCAGTGTCATTAAGGGTCTTTGCCTGTGAAAATAGTTCCATAATGTCTGTTGTTTGTTGCTCATAAGGAAGCAACCTAAAGTTCAGGCCTGGACTTGCAATTGAGAGCACCCAGAGAATTCCAGGTGGACTGGTCAGCTGATTGTCTCATAGTGTCAGACCAGTGTTAACCCTTAGAGACCAGCCAGACCGTCGCATTCTCTGACTCTTCTATTGTTGTTATGAGGCTGTATTGGAGCTGGAGTAGAGAAATTGGTATCATTTGATGACACAAGATGACACAAGGCATCCATTGATACCAACTATGAAAATGGGTTCATTGAGTAGCTACAAGTCTCAATTTATGCTAATCCAATCCAGTTTGAGACAAAAATCATGCAGTTTTTCTTATGCATTACAAATGTGTTATTTTCACTATTCGAAAGATTTAGTCATTCTAAAAATTTAATATTTTAATATTTTTGCATACTTTACATAAGCATCCAGATAATGTTTATAGATGGTTTACAAAGTATTTATTAATTATTTAACAAAATATTATAGTCATCTGTTGCTTTATAACAATCCAGACACTGTTTATAGAAAGTTTACAAACAAACTAACAACTTAACAAAGTATTAGGAATATCTGCTCCATTTATCGATGTAATGTTCATAGATGCTTTAACAATGGTTTCTTAAAGGTTTACAATTTTTTTAAATCATTACCTGATACCTAATATAGTATGAGGGATATAATGTATGCAACAATAAATTGTTAATTAACAGCACTATTAATATTTTATTAATTATAATTTTATTGTTTTTTAACAGTAAAATTACAGTTTGCTAGCAGTTAAATGACAATTAACTAAAGATTAATGAACTATCAATTTACCATCTATTAATGATGGTTATTATAAAGTGTTACCTGTACACTTAAATTACACCCACTTCCTGTTTTGATGGAGAAACGCACAAAATGGTCGTCCCGTCACGGCCATGTCATTTGACAAAAAGGATTTTCTTTTAATAACTTCTCTCTAAAATCTTAAGATGGCACATACCAAATTGGAAGTTGATCGGATGAAATCCCTTGGAGGAGTTTGTTAAAGTATGACATGTGGCAATGCCCAACATTACACTAATTTCAAACTTTCAATTCAAAATGGCGGACTTCTTGTTGAAGGTATGACTTGACCCTCCCATTGCCAGTAATACATTTTTCTATGACCTTCAAAAATTATTGTGAAAAAAAGGCAAGACCCTCCCCAACGCCTTCTGTTCTGGTTTGCACTTGTCAAAACAGGACAGATAACCATTGCAACTATAACATGCATGACTTAACCTGTGCTTTCTCATCTTACACATCACATTCCACTGTTATGGGTTCAGTAGATTTACCACTAACTTTTTTTCACAGTCTCTGGCTGAATAAAACAGGGAAGGACCCATCTGCTAGCAATGGGGGACGAGACTGAGAGCTACATGGAGTTACATGGAAAAATATGCACCAAACAAGCCACTTTGAAACTTAAATTAATTCAGTTAAAAACCTCATGTCTCTAATTGACCACCTTGTTAGCATAAAACAAACAATTGTTTTCTAAAGATTGCAGTTGATAGAGTGAATTTGATTGGTACTGAAGCATGCTTACCGGTACCTTCATTTTAAAGTCATCCTTGTGTAGCTTGATCCCAATGTCTGCTATAGCCCTCTGGAAGAACCTGGACGGCCTCAGCACCAACACCAGCTGCAGATTTCCTGGAAACGCTCCCTAGATGACGTGAATTTACAATACATCTTTCAGCTGTCCCATCATTTCATTAAGTAATTTTCTTTAACCAGGCTACACCAAACACACACACACATATATATATATATATATATATATATATATATATATATATATATATATATATATATATATATATATATATATATATATATATATATATATATATATATATATATATATATATATATATATATACACATATACATATATATATATATATATATATATATATATACACATATACATATATATATCAATAATACAAAGCAGCACAAGTAAGAGCAGTGTCAGATTACTCAGACTAATTATTAAAAAGGTATTTTGATACACAAAACTGTGTGTGGTTTTTTATGCGATTTAAGTTTATTTATTTCATCTAATGATTTCTCTTATAAAATACTTAGGATTAGTAAGCAAAAAGGTTTTAGAAACAGCTGATCTAGAAAACATTATATATACACAGTACTGTGCAAAGGTCTTAGGCAGGTGTGGAAAAATGCTGTAAACTAAGAATGCTTTCAAAAATATAAATTATGATTGTTTATTTTTTATAAATTTACAGAATGCAAAGTGAGAAAATAAAAGAAAAATATAAATTACATAAATATTTGATGTTACTTCCCTTTGCCTTCAGACCAGCATCAATTCTTTAGGCACACTGGCAATATTTCGGGCAACATCGAGGATCATAGACGCAGTGATCGGCCAAGGAAACTTGATGAAAAACACATCAAGCTTTTATTCCCTTCAAAATTGGAAGATGTGTGAAACCAGTGGGACACAGGTACACCCATCTACTGTCCAGAGAAGTCTGGCCGGAAATGGTCTTCATGGAAGAGTTACAGCCAAAACGCCATACGTCCGACATGGAAACAAGGCCAAGCAACTCAACTATGCATGAAAACATAAAATGGCAGCAGGTGCTCTGGACCAAGGAGTCAAAATTTGAATTATATTTGGTTGTAGCAGGCAGGCATCAGTGGAGCATGAGGTTCCTTGCGAGTTTGGGGCTGCATTTCTGCAAATTAGAGTTGGAGATTTGGTCAGGATTAATGGTGTCCTCAATGTTGAGAAATACAGGCTGTTAGGCTATGGCCCACAACACAGAGACACCCACTCAGAGAAATAATTTACAATGTTTATTAGAACAGTCTTGAAATGTGCGGAGTGGTTGAGTTACTTCAGGTTGGCACCGAAGTTGGAGAGAGAGCGGCAGACAGGGGTGAAGCCGGGGCAGAACTGAGACTTGGAGTAGGTAGTCAGTGAGAGTCCAGTTTAGACTTCCCAAGGCGTCCAGCTGAGAAAGTGACGCACAGAGGTAAGCTAACAGCAGGCTAGCAGAAAACAACAGCAGTGCAGCCAAGCAGGTCACAGCAGCATAGCAGTGGGTAGGCAGTAGGTTCAGAATGGAATCTGAACAGAAGAGACCAAGCTAAACTCAAGCACACAATTCTCACAGAGCAAATAACAGGAGTACTAGGAGCGGAATTACTAGCAGGTACACAGAGCCAGACGTGTACCACATGTACGATCTGGCGCTGAAGAGGTGAACCGCTCTGGTAGATAAACTGCTGGGTTGATTAATGTGTTGCAGCTGAGCTGGAACAGAGCATAAGAGGGTAGCCATGACCCTTGACCTAGATCCTTTTGACACTAGCTTTTCATTTCCAAGTTTCCATCCACTTGTCAATCCAATTATCTGAAGTTCCGTAAAAAAACTCAAGTCAGCTGGTGAAAGTGGCGAGACAACTGTTTTTTGAGATATGTCTCACTGTTTGAGCGCCTTCCATTTACTCCGGAGGACGTCCCACGGCTTGTCCTAACCTTTGTTGGCCATTTCCTTCGTGAGTAACTATTAAATTAAATTTAGAAAGTCTCTCGTCTCCTCGTCTGTCCACTTACATCTGTCCTTGTTGACACCTACCATGTGTGCACACAAAGAGGAAATACTGTGCGGAAATTAACTAAAACGTCTTCTTTGTTTTGTGGCAGATTGCAACCATAAAATGACCTCAAACTTATTAACAATTCATCATTTATTTGGCAAATAACGTTTCCATCCGATTAGACCAAAACATATTTCATTTGAGTCAATATTCATGAAATTCCAATCGAATTTTTAAATTTGACTGTTTCCATAAGGCATTTTTCCTTCAATATCACTTAATTTGGATAAAAATGTGTGGATAGTGCCTCTCGCCACAGCAGGTGGAGACAAAACACACACAGACAGAAACATGGGGGAAAAAAGGAAGAGGATAACAAGCAGGCTGGGGAAACCAAAGCTGACCCATAACAGTACCCCAACCTTAACGGGTGTTACGGAAATTCCTCACCAGCTGGGGGTCCAGAATGAATCTCCTGGGAATCCAGGTCCTCTTCTTGGGCCTATAACCCTCCCAGTCCACCAGATATTGAAGACCCCTCAACAGTGTAAGCAGGGTTATCATCGACACAAGGGACTAGAAGAAAACAGGCTTCAGTTGAGACACGTGGAAGGCGGGGTAGACTCTCATACACTGGGGCAACTTCAACCGAACAGCAGATGGGTTGATGATGGCCTCGACCTCAAAGGAACCAAAATACCGGGGAGACCTCAGGTGTCCTCAGGTGGCCAGGGAGAACATCCACAGTCTGTGGTGTCTTCAGGTGGTCAGGGAGAGCATCCACAGTCTGGGGTGTTCTCAGATGGTCAGGGAGAGCGTCCATAGTCTGTGGTGTCCTCAGGTGGTCAGGGAGAGCATTCCACAGACTGGGAGCAACTAAGCAGAAAGCCCGATCTCCCATTGTACGGAGGTTTTAGGAGATACACTGAGGCAGATCGGAGGGTACATGTTGAGGTCTTTGGGGTGAGGAGTTGCTTGAGATGGGGGAAGGGCTTTACCATGGATGCACTGGAGGGTGAGGAGGGAGACCTCAATCCTGAGTGAGACAGGAAGGGGGTGATGTGGTCATGTTTGCGCAGCCTCAACAGGCGATGTTCCTGAGGTTGAAGTAGGAGTCTTGCAGAAATGTTTGATGTGAGCCTCAAAGGTCATAAGAGAGTCCCTTTTAACACCCAGTTTAGTGGCTGATGTTGAAAAATGTTGTATTTTGGCCAGAGAGGGTGATGCTGGTAATGTCAGATGACCAAACCTGGTGTTGAGTGCTGACTAAGATGGCTTCAGTCTTGGAGCTGTTTAGCTGCAGAAAGTATTGCTTATTTACCTCCTCCAGGCAGGTGGTCAGAGTGGATGATGGCAGGGCAGCAGAGGGGGTTGGGTTTTTCCTGAGGTAGAGTTGAGTGTCATCAGCATAGCAGTGGAATGAAATTCCATGCCGGCTGATGACATGGCCAAGGGAGAGCATGTAGAGGGACACCACAGGTGACGTTGTGTGTCTGGGATTCAGCCTCTCCTAACACTCTGTTCAGTTCTCCCAGTGAGGTAGGATGAGAACCACTCATGGACAGAGTCAGAAACACCGAATTTAGACAGTGGAGGAGGATGTTCTGGTCCACAGTGTCGAATGCTGCAGTCAAGTCCAGGAAGATGAGAAGAGATGGGGAGCCAGTGTCTGCAGTCATCAACAGGTCATTTAAGACCCTGACCAGGGCTGTTTCTGTTCTGTGGCCAGGGCAGAACCCAGATAAAAAAGACTAAACATGCGTCAAACACATTTTGTTTTAGATGGCCCTGAAGCTGTGCAGCAATTACTTTTTCCAGCACCTTGGAAAGGAATGGAAGGTTGGAGATGGGCCTGGAGAAGTGGTCTAAAAAAGCTGAGTTGGGTTTGGGGAGCCGGTAAATAAGAAGCATTGTTTACATCGTTTACCATGGACTGATAAATTGCTGGTGCGCTGGTGAGATCAAACAACATGACGAGGTACTCAAAGTGTCCAAGAGGGGTATTGAACGCTGCCTTCCATTCGTCCCCCTGTCGGATTCGGACAAGATGTTAGGCGTTGCGCAGGTTGAGTTTGGAAAACACGGTGGCACCCTGAAGGGGTTCAAACTCTCAGTCGATGAGAGATATGTATTCCTGACCGTGGCGTATACAGGGGCTCACATTCTTATGATTGCATTCACATTAAGAGATGACGAGGGACACGTGATACCTGAAGCTAGAGAGTCGCCTATGTAGGTCTCCATAGCTTCCCTCTCAGGCCGGGACAGATTAACACAGGCAGATACTTAGCCATCATCATGCACCATCAGGGAGGCGTATGATTGAATTTATTCTGCAGCAAGACAACAACCCCAAACATACAAACAAGAAGAAAAAAAAGTCCTTGAAGTGATTGCATGGCCCCCACAGTGCGCTTATCTCAACATAATTTAGTGTCTGGGATTACATGAAGAGACAGAAGGATTTGAAGAAGCCTACACTCACAGAAGATATGTGGTTAGTTCTCCAAGATGTCTGGAACAACCTACTAGCCGAGTTCTTTCAAAAACTGTCCAAGTGTACCTAGAAGAATTGATTCTGTCTTGAAGGCAAAAGGTGGTCACACCAAATATTTATTTTATTTAGATTCCTCTTCTGTTCATTCACTGCATTTTGTTAATTGAGGAAAATAAACTATTAACACTTCCATTTTTGAAAGCATTCTTAGTTTAGAGCTTTTTTTCATACCTGCCTAAAACCTTTGCACAGTATTGTATATGTGTGTGAGTGTGTGTTCATTTGAATACTATTTTGGAGAACTTACAGCGATCCTGGATAGAGAGGCCTTCACTGAGCTCCATTTGTCCTTCCGCCGGTCAATAATAATAATGAAGCCAATACTGGCAGCATCCAAGCTGGAGACAGGGGGTAAGAAGACTTGTAACTGGATTTCTACTTTGTATATGTGTGTGTCTGTGTAAGCGGTGACAATCACATTCTCTAAAAACTGTTTTACTTTGCTTAAACCTGAACATGCAGAGCTTAGCTGAAGAGCAAAAGGTCTTGCACATCTTAAGTTCACCACTATGTGGTAACTAACGGATATATTGAAGACTAAGAGTCTCATTATGTGAGGGTAATCTCAATAAAAAAGTTTTCTGTATATGAGAGTGTGTACCTGGGTATGCTGGTCAAGTAAGTAACAACATTGAGGAAGTCTTCCTCTGGCACTTCGCTAAAGCCTGAGTACTCTGGGAAGATGATGATGGGGGAGCCATCTTTTCCTCGGCCTCCTGCAACACAAAAACACCACACACAACGTTTACTATTCCTCCTTCAAGCATAGACTTTAGGTCTTACACTGTCAGATGAAACATAGTTTTAACATTTTAGCATGTTCCTTTGTTTTGTCAATGAAAGCTTCTTAATGTTACAATTTTTTAAATGTTTTTTTTATATTTTACATGACATCCTAAAACGTTACATTTTATTTTGGGATGTTAAATTGTATTTTTGTGAGATCCTGTGGATGAAATTGTTGCCCATTTAAGGACAAAAATAAATGTCTAAATAACTTCTGTTTTAGACAATTTTTTGTCTTTTCTTCTTTCACTAAAAGGAACTTTTTTCCACTTAGGTACAAAATGGCTTTGTCACTTAGGTACAAAATGGTAAACCCCGCCCAGTTTGCCAGCAATTTGATTTCGCCCTGCATCTTGGTCTGGAAGCCTTTACGTTTAATTCTCCTACTTCATTTCACAATTTTGCCAGAACCAATCACAAACTGGCTTATCTACTTGGCGCGTGAAGTATCTCAACACCACCAAAGTTAAACAAGATGTTGGAATGCAGCCATTAAATCTAAAGGTTGCTTATCCTAGAGGAAGGGGCCTCAAAGTTGAACCAGAAGTGGAATGCTTAGTGAAAGGGGTCTATGATCGCTACCTTTATTTGTTACGCTAGCTGTCTGGCCCCTACCCCGCATCATTGGTCTGATTGGTTGAAAGACTATCCAGTTGCATACAGAGTCCACTAGTTGGTCACGCCTCTTGTGCAGAGAAAAATACAAAGCAGACTCCCCAGACCAATGCAGAGAAAAATACAGAGCACTCCCCAGACCAAAGCTCAATCTCAAATCTATTGAGCGTGGCTTAGTCTGATGCCAGAGCAGGGAGTTAACTCAATGGGACAAAATTGTACCTTTTTCAGAGAGGTACCTTGTTGTCCCTTTTTATAAGGTACATAATTGATCCTCAAAGATACAATATTGTCCCTTTTAAAAGGTACAAACAAGTAAGGTACAATTGTGTTCCTCTGACTATCCACAAAGGTACAAAGATGTTCCTTTAAGGGTAGTCAGAAGAACACAATTGGAATTGGGTTTCGGGGCAATCGGACATTAGCATTGCTTTTACTGGAATAAAGGTCTATGCTAAATCCTAGTTTATTCACAGAATAACATACACAACACTGTCTTAGACGTGTTATCTTCCCCACCTCCACCCTTTTGTCATATGGACACTTCTGATTTCAAATGATGATGACCAAGATGGCAACGACCAAAATGCAAACTCCCAGCATCAAAGCGGCAGTCCACAAACCAATGTGTGATGTCACTGATGTGGGGTCTGTAAAAATTCTTTGCCTATAAAGCTATTTTCCAAGCTGTAACTTTTATATTTCACAGGACATGAGCATGGTTTCCATGGGAAATATCACTTTGGCTGAGGAGAAAATGCTGTACCCGTGGTTGTCATAACTTTGAGACTGATTGACGTCCTGTCAAGGTTCCAGTTGCTTGCCCAAAAGGGAAGAGAGATCAGATGACTATTCATTTGAGATCAGTGAAGCAGGCATCTCTATAGAGTTGTGTAATTGCAACATCATGACATTCATAAAATTATAAGTACCAGTGGAAATAATAACACATACTGTATATACACACATAGCAGTGGTGGAAAAACTGCCACATCTAGTGAGAAGGCACAAACTCTTGCAATATACACAAGCATGTGGTGAAAGGAATAAACCAAGCATGTGTTACATCTGAAGGCAAGTACTGCTGAGAGAGTTTTTTGAAAACAGTTGTAATTTTGGCTTTCCACCAGCTGGATTGCAGTAAATATCTAAGAATCCCAATGTAAAAACACAGAACAAAGTTCTTTTGTTCAATGATGATGACTTTTATTGACGAACGCAAAGATCATTCCCCCCATGTTAAATGGGATCAAACCTGTCATGTCTCTAGCCACTAGATTTCCTAATCTACTCTACTTTAACAATAACAATGCCAAACAAAGACGGAAAGATCAAGATAAGTGCTGCACATTTAGCAGGGTCTAAAAAAGGTGAATGATAAATTTATATAGCGCTTTCCTACCTTATCATTCACCTATTCACACACACATTCATACACTGATAGTCGCGGCGCTGCCATGCAAAGTGCTGGCCTGCAACTTGGGATGAGGTGTCTGCTCAAGGAAACTTGCGGACAGTATAAGGAGCTTGGGATTGAAACGTCAACCTTGTGGTTATAGGGCAACCCACTCTACATCTAGAAAGAGGCATCCCACAACACAGATGCTCAGTGGCTAGTGGATCTAAGAACAGATCACAGCAATCTCCCAGAACAAGAACCAGTAACCATTACAACGGCAGACATCCAAGAAAGAGTGGCAGGTATGAAGAGCTGGACAGCACCAGGCCCTGACATGATCCACACCTACTGGCTGAAGAAACTAACTGCACTCCATGAACGCCTGGCAGTACAAATGAACCAACTGCGGATGGATAGGACCCACCCAGAATGGTTAACCCAAGGACGGACAATCCTGATCATGAAGGATCCCCAGAAGGGAACAATTCCATCCAACTACCGGCCAATAACCTGCCTCTGCACAACATGGAAGCTCCTGTCAGGCATCATAGCTTAACACATGCCCAGGGCCCAGAAGGGAATAGGCAGTAACCAGAGGAGCCAAGCACCAGCTACTGGTGGATAGAGCAGTCACTCGAGACTGCAAGACCAGGCAGACCAATCTGTGCACCGCCTGGATTGACTACGAGAAAGCCTATGACTCAATGCCACATACATGGATACTGGAATGCTTGGAGATGTACAAGGTCAACAGGACACTAATAGCCTTCATCAAGAACTCAATGGGGCTGTGGAAAACAAAGTCTGGAAGCCAACTCAAAGCCAATTGCACAAGTCACCATCAAGTGCGGCATATACCAAGGCCTGAACCCCCTCAGCCAGATCATCACAAAGACTGGCTATGGATACCGATTCCGAAGCGGAACAATCATCAGTCACCTCCTCTACATGGATGACATCAAGCTGTATGCCAGAAATGAGCGAGACATCGACTCACTGATCCACACTACCGGGATCTAGAGCAATGACATTGGAATGTCGTTCGGACTGGACAAGTGTGGTCGCATGGTATCAAAAAGAGGGAAGATGATCAGAACTGAGGGGATTGAACTACCAGAAATACCTTGGGGTGCCACAGGCTAACGGAAACCGTAAGGAGGCAGCAAGGAAGACCGCCACAGCCAAATACCTACAAAGAGTGAGGCAGGTCCTGAAAAGTCAGCTGAACGGGAAAAACAAGATCCGAGCTATCAACACATACGCCCTGCCAGTCATCAGATACCCCGCTGGTATAATAAACTGGCCAAAGGAGGAGATAGAGGCTACTGACATCAAGACGAGAAAGCTCCTCACAATGCATGGAGGGTTTCACCCCAAGTCCAGCACCCTGAGACTGTACACCAAGCGTAGTGAGGGAGGCCGAGGGCTAGTGACCACTGTCCAGGATGAAACGACAAAGATCCAGGAGTACATCAGAAAGATGGCCCCCAAAGATGAAGGGCTTAGTGAATACCTTAGGCAGCAGAAACCCGAAGGTGAGGACAAGGAAGAGGAAGAACCGTCATGGAGGGACAAGCCGCTGCACGGCGTGTACCACAGACAAATAGAAGAAGTGGCTGATATCAAGAAATCCTACCAGTGGCTGGAAAAGGCTGGACTGAAGGACAGCTCAGAGGCACTAATCATGGCAGCACAAGAACAGGCACTCAGTACAAGATCAATAGAGGCCGGGGTCTACCACACCAGGCAGGACCCCAGGTGCAGAATGTGCAAGGATGCCCCTGAGACAGTACAGCGCATAACAGCAGGGTGTACGATGCAGGCAGGAAGTGCGTACATGGAACGCCATAACCAGGTAGCTGTCATAGTGTAAAGGAACATCTGCCACGAGTATGGGTTGGAAGTCTCAAGGTCAAAATGGAAGACACCTCCTAAGGTAGTCCAGAATGACCGAGCTAAGATCCTGTGGGACTTCAAGATCCAGACTGAGAAACTGGTGATGGCTAACCAACCAGACATTGTGTTGATTGACAAACAGCAGAAGAAGGCAGTAGTGATAGATGTGGCAATCCCAAGCGACAGCAACATCAAGAAGAAGGAACACGAGAAGCTTCAGAAATACCAAGGGCTGAAAGAGGAGCTAGAAAAGATGTGGAAAGTAAGAGCAACAGTGGTGCCAGTAGTAATCGGATCACTGGGGGCTGTGATCCCCAAACTGGGAGAGTGGCTCCAGCAGATTCCAGGTAAAACATCAGAGGTCTCTGTCCAGAAGAGTGCAGTCCTAGGAACAGCTAAGATACTGCGCAGAACCCTCAAACTCCCAGGCCTCTGGTAGAGGACCCGAGCTTGAGGATGACACATACCACCCCACAAGGGGTGAGAGGGGGATTTTATATATATATAAAGAAGAAAAAAGAAATAAATTTTAAGAAACAAATGAATGTAGGGTGGTGCAAACCTGTCATTTTAGTGACCACATTTCTCATGGCACTTCTCACTCTGCCAGAATAAGGCGGCCAGAGGGCTTTCTGTGTTTTCTACTGTAAACCTTCAGTTCCAATAAGTTTAAGGGTGAAGGAGAAGTGACAGTGGAAGTGGCACTGTGAATAGGAAGACATTGCTAGTAACTAAATACCATTAAAATGACAGGTTGATGCCATTATTGGAATGAAATGGATGTGATGGAGAGACAAGTGAGATGCGTTTTTGGCACCTTATGGTACACAAGAGCAGTCCGATTGTTGTAACGTACAGTATAAACTAGGGAAATAACATGCAACTACTTAATAATTTCATAATTTTAGACATTTGTGTGAAATAGTGTCATAATTAGCGTAGGAATTCTTGAGTTATGGCAAACAATGTGTCTTGTGAGGTCGAAGTGACCTTGACCTTTAACCACCAAAATCTAATCAGTTCATCATGAGTCCAGATAAACATTTGAGCCATATTTAAAAAGATTCCCTCCAGGCATTCTGAGATGTAGCGTTTATAAGAATTGGGTGGACAGACATGAAGTCACTGTTGTAACTCGCTGTCTATTCAATGATTCCAGGTCCATACAGTACTCTTGGGAGCTTATTAGTTAGCTTAGTTTTATTTTCCACCAGTCCAACGTGCATATGCGTCACCTCTCCTTCGGTTATGTCACTTTCTTTTCTTAAGCTGAGTACTACACATGAGTAGGTGGACACTACTTTCATTTGGTAACTTCAAAATCATTAGAAACAAAAAAGGGGACTTTACAAGATGAATTATTTGCACTCCTGTTTTGCATTTTCCATTTGCATGATTTGCATGGTTTGTTTTGCTTGCGGTATTCATTTCATTTCAAGATTCAGTTTAGCTCATCTTTACATTGTGTATTATAGATTTACGATTCTACCTTATCTTCTCTTAACTCCTGATGTAATCTAGAATTTGAGCCCGAAAAGACTGCCGAGTTGTTCACCTTTTATGCTGCCAGTTGGAGACTCAAGGCAACAAATGATGGGTATCTTTTATCAAACTTTTAGTTACAATAAATTAAGTTTGTTTTAAAAAGCCAAATGTCTGTCTGGATGTTGTTTTGGGTTGGCAAAACTCCCCAGGAGAGAAATATATTGAAAATATAAAATCACGCAAACCGGGACGGCCTCTAGCTTACCCAGTAGAGCATGTGCCCCCTGTAGGTCCTTTGCAGTCCTTTTCTGCATGTTATCCCCTCTATCTCCCCACTTTCCTATCTACCCACTGTCACTATCTAACAGGGCTGTAGTACTCGAGTCCGGTCTTAGATTCGAGTCCGGACTTGAGACCATATGGACTCGGACTTGTCTTGGACTCTGTAGTATTTGGACTCGGACTCGGCCACTGGTCTTGCCAAATATGGCTTTTGGTCTCGACCGAATCCAGGTGTCTTTATTATGTTGATAATATTGGAGGGAAAGTGAAACACAGGTGGGGATATTGTTCGGCTTTTAACAAGTTTAGACAGCTAGCTAACGCTACGCCAATGTTTGCTAACATACCAGCACTAGCGCACCAGCGTTAGCCTAGCTTACTAGGTAAATATTACGGCTCCCTTCGGAGTTTCCTATAGGTACAGTGAGGAAAATAAGTATTTGAACACCCTGCTATTTTGCAAGTTTTCCCACTTAGAAATCATGGAGGGTTCCGAAATTGTCATCGTAGGTGCATGTCCACTGTGATAGACATAATCTAAAAAAGAAAAATCCAGAAATCACAATGTATGATTTTTTAACTATTTATTTGTATGATCCAGCTGCAAATAAGTATTTGAACACCTAAGAAAATCAATGTTAATATTTGGTACAGTAGCCTTTGTTTGCAATTCCAGAGGTTAAACGGTTCCTGTAGTTTTTCACCAGGTTTACACACACTGCAGAAGGGATTTTGGCCCACTCCTCCACACAGATCTTCTCTAGATCAGTCAGGTTTCTGGGCTGTTGCTGAGAAACACGGAGTTTGAACTCCCTCCAAAGATTCTCTATTGGGTTTAGGTCTGGAGACTGGCTAGGCCATGCCAGAACCTTGATATGCTACTTACAGAGCCACTCCTTGGTTCTCCTGGCTGTGTGCTTCGGGGTCATTGTCATGTTGGAAGACCCAGCCTCGACCCATCTTCAATTCTCTAACTGAGGGAAGGAGGTTGTTCCCCAAAATCTCGCAATACATGGCCCCGGTCATCCTCTCCTTAATACAGTGCAGTTGCCCTCTCCCATGTGCAGAAAAACACCCCCAAAGCATGATGCTACCACCCCCATGCTTCACAGTAGGGATGGTGTTCTTGGGATGGTACTCATCATTCTTCCTCCAAACACGGTTAGTGGAATTATGACCAAAAGGTTCTATTTTGGTCTCAGCTGACCACATGACTTTCTCCCATGACTCCTCTGGATCATCCAAATGGTCATTGGCAAACTTAAGACGGGCCTTGACATGTGCTGGTTTAAGCAGGGGAACCTTCCGTGCCATGCATGATTTCACACCATGACGTCTTAGTGTATTACCAACAGTAACCTTGAAAACGGTGGTCCCAGCTCTTTTCAGGTGTAGTTAGCTGGGATACGTGCACATACACGGCTTTCTTAAATAGACTATGGTATCGAGCACAGATTTACTGATGCAAAAATGAAGGAGGCGCATGAGGCATTTGTTTCACCCGCTGAGCAGCAGCTTCTTAAGGTAAAGTAATGAGGAGGTGAAGCACATAATATGTAAAGTAACGAGGAGGTGAAGAATATAATATGCAAAAAGGGAAGTACAACTGTTATTATCAGACAGACAGAAAAAGCCCAACAGACCATAGCAGACCAACTGAATGCGTAATTATTTAAAAATATCTACTTATCCTACTAGTCATACCACATTTTTACAAAGTTGTAGGCTACACTGTGTTTTAATTATAAGTTTAATATGCTTGTTTTATGTGTTGATTTTATTGCTGTATCTGTTTGTATGTGCTAAATGTACTGTAAAGTGGCTTTGAGTAGCCTACCATGCAAAGCACTATACAAATAAAATATATTATTTAGCCCACTTTGCTTTAAAAGTGAGCAGAGGGAATTATGCTTAATTTCTCTTATTATACTTATACTCTTATTCACAACGCAGGAACATATTTTACAACCAAATGCACACATCTCTATAATTCTAATTCTATGGTGTTGCTAAGAACTTGCAATGTGTAACTATTATCATGTTGATAAAAATAAAGCACAACGCATTCAGAAGACAACGGAATAACTGTTAAAACACGTTTATTTTGGATCAGAGCGGCAGCAGATTTAACACACGAGACTCCAGGAGTAATTTTAGCCTGGCTGTTAGCCTGCTCTGGAGAAAAGAATGCTAGCTGCAAAGAATCAATCTCCATGGTTACTTGGCTGGGTTTAATTCAACCTGCTTCTGTGCAACCAAGTCAAAACTAAATTCATCCAAGATAACTTGAGTATCCCAGTTTAATCCCTTATCCTGGTTTTGTGCAACAGCCCACTTGGACTTGGTTGAGACCATGAACTGTTAATATTAAAAGACCAAAAGCCATATTAGACAAGACCAGTGGCAAAGACAAGGTGGGCTGGTATGTTTTCTGCCCAACGTGACATAATGTAATGCATTGTGGGGGAAAAGAGAATATAACAACAGCTGTAAAATAGTGCCTACTTTTTGTATTACATTCCGTTTTGTGCTATCTACCACCATCAAATACAATGGATAACAGTTAAAATGTTTATTACCAACAAGCAAATTGTGCAAATATGTTGGAAAATTAACCCTGCAACATGGGCTTTAAAGTCTTTAGCAGGTATCACGCTCATTTGTCAATTTTGTATCATGTGGTCTCTGTTTTGTGTCTGCATGTACATCTGCTTCCACCAATTCTGATGGGATCTCATCCACAAAGTCTGAGTTGAAATTCCCATTTTCATATTATTTTGCGGGTGGGTTTGTAGTCTACCTACATACTCATCATGTTGTGACTATCTATTCAACCATTCAAAGTACAGTCAGTACTTTATTATCTAGATTTTTTGATTTTTTTTTTCTAGATTTTTAGTTAGCTAACTTTTATTATCCACCAGTCAACAAAACAACATCCGGTTCAGGGTATTTCAAAATTAGGGTCCTGCATGCAGCAGTAGCATTTACGATTATAGTCACCTGGAGTGACCTGGAAATTTAATCTTTGACCTCCAAAATCTCTGCCAATGCAACACAGGCAGGACAATAAAGTTTTGTTTCATACCTGAGAGCAAGGCAAACTGGCGATGAAGCTGCTCTATGATGTCCACAGCCAGCAGGGGCCTGATCTCCTGCTGCATTATCTCATCTGTTGAAAGAGAGACACGGATTAGATGAAGCAGAGTAAGGAAGAATCTCATTTCTCTATCTTACCCCTACCCCTTACCCCTACCGCTATGTTTTTGCGCGTTCACGCAAGACCTAATGCTGTCCCAAAACTCTTTTTGAATGAGGGGTAAGGGGTGTATGGCCCTTGGAACCATAGACAGTGAATTAAAAAACTAAGGGAGAACTCAAGCTTACTTGAAACCGAGGGGAGGCGATATGCATTGTGCAACAGGCAACAATGGCTGCAGCATCAACCAAAGACCCATAAATTAAGTATTTTCGGCTTAAATAATTGATTTAAAAATTAAGATAGTCTTGTTTTGTGGTCTATACAGTCCTGTACATATATACTTGCAACCATGTTCTTAACTGAAACTTTAAAAAAAAAAAATCGAATGCTTGCTATGCTAACGCTAATTGCTAACCGCTAACGTTGATTTGCACAACAATCCTGCATTTCTGTGCCTTGAATGGACTGTATACATTGCATGGACACACACACACAGTGCCTTGCGAAAGTATTCGGCCCCCTTGAACTTTTCAACCTTTTGACACATTTCAGGCTTCAAACATAAAGATCTACAATTTTTATTTTTTGTGAAGAATCACCAACGAGTGGGACACAATTGTGAAGTGGAATGAAATCTATTGGATATTTTAAACTTTTTTAGCAAATAAAAAACTGAAAAGTGGTGCGTGCAAAATTATTGGGCCCCCTTGCGTTTGAGCCACCTTTTGCTGCGATTACAGCTGCAAGTCGCTTGGGGTATGTCTCTATCAGTTTTGCACATCGAGAGACTGACATTCTTGCCCATTCTTCCTTGCAAAACAGCTCAAGCTCAGTGAGGTTGGATGGAGAGCGTTTGTGAACAGCAGTTTTCAGCTCTTTCCACAGATTCTCGATTGGATTCAGGTCTGGACTTTGACTTGGCCATTCTAACACCTGGATACGTTTATTTGTGAACCATTCCTTTGTAGATTTTTCTGTATGTTTGGGATCATTGTCTTGTTGGAAAATAAATCTCCGTCCCAGTTTCAGGTCTTTTGCAGACTCCAACAGGTTTTCATCCAGAATGGTCCTGTATTTGGCTACATCCATCTTCCCCTCAATTTTAACCATCTTCCCTGTCCCTGCTGAAGAAAAGCAGGCCCAAACCATGATGCTGCCACCACCATGTTTGACAGTGGGGATGGTGTGTTGAGGGTGATGACCTGTGTTGCTTTTACGCCAAACATATCGTTTTGCATTGTGGCCAAAAAGTTTGATTTTGGTTTCATCTGACCAGAGCACCTTCTTCCACATGTTTGGTGTGTCTCCCAGGTGGCTTGTGGCAAACTTTAGACGAGACTTTTTATGGATATCTTTGAGAAATGGCTTTCTTCTTGCCACTCATAAAGGCCAGATTTGTGCAGTGTACGACTGATTGTTGTCCTATGGACAGACTCTCCCACCTCAGCTGTAGTTCTCTGCAGTTCATCCAGAGTGATCATGGGCCTCTTGGCTGCATCTCTGATCAGTCTTCTCCTTGTCTGAGCTGAAAGTTTAGAGGGACGGCCAGGTCTTGGTAGATTTGCAGTGGTCTGATACTCCTACCATCTCAAAATGATTGCTTGCACAGTGCTCCTTGGGATGTTTAAAGCTTGGGAAATCTTTTTGTATCCAAATCCGGCTTTAAACTTCTCCACAACAGTATTACGGACCTGCCTGGTGTGTTCCTTGGTCTTCATGATGCTGTCTGCGCTTTCAACAGAACCCTGAGACTATCACAGAGCAGGTGCATTTATACAGAGACTTGATCACACACAGGTGGATTCTATTTATCACCATCAGTCATTTAGGACAACATTGGATCATTCAGAGATCCTCGCTGAACTTCTGGAGTGAGTTTGCTGCACTGAAAGTAAAGGGGCCGAATAATTTTGCACGCACCACTTTTCAGTTTTTTATTTGCTAAAAAAAGTTTAAAATATCCAATAGATTTCGTTCCACTTCACAATTGTGTCCCACTTGTTGGTGATTCTTCACAAAACATAAAAATTTTATATCTTTATGTCTGAAGCCTGAAATGTGTCAAAAGGTTGAAAAGTTCAAGGGGGCTGAATACTTTCGCAAGGCACTGTATATATACATACACACACACACACACAGTGAGGAAACTAAGTATTTGAACACCCTGCTATTTTGCAAGTTCTCCCACTTAGAAATCATGGAGGGTTCCGAAATTGTCATCGTAGGTGCATGTCCACTGTGATAGACATAATCTAAAAAAGAAAAATCCAGAAATCACAATGTATGATTTTTTAACTATTTATTTGTATGATCCAGCTGCAAATAAGTATTTGAACACCTAAGAAAATCAATGTTAATATTTGGTACAGTAGCCTTTGTTTGCAATTCCAGAGGTTAAACGGTTCCTGTAGTTTTTCACCAGGTTTACACACACTGCAGAAGGGATTTTGGCCCACTCCTCCACACAGATCTTCTCTAGATCAGTCAGGTTTCTGGGCTGTTGCTGAGAAACACGGAGTTTGAACTCCCTCCAAAGATTCTCTATTGGGTTTAGGTCTGGAGACTGGCTAGGCCATGCCAGAACCTTGATATGCTACTTACAGAGCCACTCCTTGGTTCTCCTGGCTGTGTGCTTCGGGTCATTGTCATGTTGGAAGACCCAGCCTCGACCCATCTTCAATTCTCTAACTGAGGGAAGGAGGTTGTTCCCCAAAATCTCGCAATACATGGCCCCGGTCATCCTCTCCTTAATACAGTGCAGTTGCCCTCTCCCATGTGCAGAAAAACACCCCCAAAGCATGATGCTACCACCCCCATGCTTCACAGTAGGGATGGTGTTCTTGGGATGGTACTCATCATTCTTCCTCCAAACACGGTTAGTAAATTATGACCAAAATTTTGGTATTGGTATAATTTTCTATTTTGGTCTCATCTGACCACATGACTTTCTCCCATGACTCCTCTGGATCATCCAAATGCTCATTGGCAAACTTAACCTTGACATGTGCTGGTTTAAGCAGGCAAACCTTCCGTGCCATGCATGATTTCAAACCATGATGTCTTAGTGTATTACCAACAGTAACCTTGGAAACGGTGGTCCCAGCTCTTTTCAGGTCATTGACCAGCTCCTCCCTTGTAGTTCCTGATAATAAAGAATTACAATCATCCAGCCTGGAAATAACAAATGCATGGACTTGTTTTTCAGCATTGTTTTGAGACAGGATGTTTCTAATTTTGGAAATGTTACGAAGATGAAAAAGGACTTCCTCCTTAAGGTTTGTTTTAGATGGGCGTTAAAATTGTAAGTCATCCATGATTTTATATCATTTATGCTTGCTTGAAGTTTAGCTAACTGACTGGTTTTGTCTGGCTTGAACAATAGATATAATTAGGTGTCATCTGCATAACAATGGAAGGTAATTGTTTCCTAATAATATTGCATATGTAAGGAGAATAGAATTGGTCCAAGCACTGAGCCTTGTGGAACACCATGGTTAACTTTAGCGTACTTTTTATCGTTAACATTAACAAATTGAGATTGATCGGATAAATATGACTCAAACCAACTTAATGTGATTCCTTTAATGCCAACTAAATGTAACAGGATGGTATGGTCAATAGTGTCGAATGCAGCACTAAGATCTAGAAAAACAAGTAAAGAGACAAGTTCTTTGTCTGCAGTATTTAAAATGTCATTAGTAATTTTCACCAGTGCCGTCTCTGTGCTATGATGCTTTCTAAATCCTGACTGAAAGTCCTCAAGTAAACTATTGCTATGTAGAAAATCACATAACTGATTAGTGACTACCTTCTCAAGTATCTTGGAGAGAAAGGGAAGGTTAGATATATACAGTAGGTCTATAGTTTGCTAAGACCTCCGGGTCGAGAGAGGGTTTTTTCAGGAGAGGTTTTATCACAGCTACTTTAAATGACTGTGCATAATGATATGTACATACATAACCTGTTAATAGAGACATATTGATCATATCTAGTAATTGCATGTTAACCATGGGTAACACTTCTTTAAGTAGCCTGGATGCAATGGGGTCTAAGACACCGTTAGATGGTTTAGCTGAAGAGACCTTTGACATTAATTGTCTACAGGACAGAAGTAGTCAAAGTATATAGTATGTCGGGTCTTGTTGTTCTTTCTAGTGCTACTGCGTTTAAAAGTGAACCATTAGAAATTGCAGGCAAAAGGTGATGAATTTTATCTAATGGTTATAATTTTATCATTAAAGAAGCTCATAAAGTCATCAATACTCAGAGCCATAGGAACAGATGGTCAGATCTGTCAGCCTGGCTACAGTGCTGAATAACAGGCTGCAGGGTTGTTCTTATTTTCTTCTATTAGTGATGAGTAACAGTCTGATCTGGCATTTCTGAGGGCCTTCCTATACATTTTCAGACTGTCTTGCCAATCTAAACGAGATTCTTCTAGTTTGGTGGAATGCCATTTACTTTCAAGTTTTTGCAAGATTTGCTTTAATTTGTGAGTTTGGGAGTTATACCAAGGTGCTAGTTTCCTTTGCTTCATCAACTTCTTTTTGAGAGAGTAGCAACAGAGTCTAAAGTTGTCTGTAGGCAGGTCGTAGCACCATCTACACATTTCTCAATTTGGGAGGGACTAAAGTTAACATAAAGGTCCTCTGTTATATTGAGGAACGGAATTAAATGAAATTCTGTTGGAATATCTTCCTTAAATTTTGCTATAGCACTGTCAGATAGGCATCTAGTGTAGAAACTTTTATTTACTTTAGTATAGTCGGGTAGTCAGAATTCAAAGGTTATTAGAGAATGGTCTGATAATAAAGGATTCTGTGGAAACTATTAAATCTTCAATTTCGATGCCATATGTCAGCACAAGGTCGAGGGTGTGGTTAAAGCAGTGAGTGGCCTTAAGCACACTCTGACTGAAACCAATTAAATCTAGTAGTGAGTTGAAAGCAATACTAAGGCTATCGTCGTCAACGTCCACATGGATATTAAAATCACCTACAATAAGTCTGATTAAGGACTACACCTAAAAAACAGAATTCAGACAAAAATTCTGATCAGGTTTAGCAGGGGTCCAGAGAAAACTGAGTCCGACATTTTCTTTGCATATGCACAAAGTGATTCAACATTAAGTTTAGTGATCTCCGATTTGCGTAATCGGGTATCATTACCACCTGCATGAAGCATGATCTTACTGTATGTACGGTTATCTTTAGCCAGCAGCCTTAGATGGGATTCTATACTGCCTTCACATTCTGCAGTATGGAGCTGCCAATAACCAGAGTTGGCTTCTCTGTTACTGAGTGGGGAGAAACTGTTAGAAAGCCAAAGATGTTGGCGGCCAGCCATAGGCTCCACCATGTGCCCTCCCCGATTTAGAGCTAGCTCTACGCTTCTTTTGGACCCACTCGCCCGGCTGCTCTGGGCCGCATCAGCTAGGTATTACATGTACCGTCATCACTAAAGGAGGCAGAGGAATAGCTAAACATCTGACACACAGAGCAAGAGAGTGCAGGAGAGGGACAGGAATTAGCCATTGCTAATGGCTAAGCTGGAGTAGCTAACAGCGTTCTAACAATTGAGATCAGTGCACAACTCCACAATTCCAGGCACTCGGCCACAAGATTTAAACAATAAAGCACAGTTCAGTACGTTTTTGCTGGAGCACAAAAATAGCGTCCGTGAGATTGGAGCACCAGAAATGAGACAACACGCTTACCATAAACAACACTCTGAGATCACTCAATTTACACCAAAACATACTCCTCCAAAAATCTAAAACTGTGCTGATTTAAAATCTAAAGACAGCTAAAGGCTCTTTGTTGCCTTTAGATATCTCTACAACAGCATTACCTTTAGATACAACTAGCTTTAGTTAGTCTATATTCAATTTTTATTAAGATATTTACACCTAAATTTAAAAAAGTGATTCCATTGGCATTTAATTCAGTGCCATGCCTCAATATAACAGAAGACTCCTATGTTAACTTCCACAACTGATAATTTTGTAGAGTGCTGCAGGGTCACTTATGAATGACACTCGACTCGACACTCACTTGCCATTTAAAAAATGAGATGATGAATCAAAGGAAGTTATCCTCCAAAACCTGCAAATTAAAACAAAAAGCCAGAGTGTTTTTTTCTCTATACCAAAAAAGATAGGTGGTGTAGCCAGACTATACTCCATCGCATAGGCAACACTTTGACATAAATCTTTTAACCAACATCAGTCTATTTATTTACATAAAGTCACTGTTATTTTTGACGAAACTCAAAAAATTGATATTTTCAGTATACTAACAGCTAGGGGGAAATTTCTTTTTTCAAAATTAATTAATGATTAGCAACAACATAGATTTTTGTGCATTTTTATTTTAAAGTATCACAGGAAAATCACCTGTTCCTATTGACTTGCATCTACAATGCCAATTATTGCTTTATTTTACTACTCCTATTTACCCTTTCACCCCCCCACACACACACACACACACATATATACACACACCCCTTCAAAGCTTAAAATACTATACTGTAACTTGTAAATTGCATGCAGGAGTTATTCTATATTACGAGGTATTGAGTTTGAAGTATAATAATATAATACATGATTTTATTCCTCAATGGAAATGGGTCTGAGTATTTTGATTTTTATAGAATCTGAGGTTGAACTTACAAACTTCATTTAAAAACTCACACCCTTACCAAAAAATCATGTTATATAATAATTATTAACACAACCAAAATTATCAACAACAAAAACGTGAAGGACAAAAATGTTTATTGAGGCACATTTGGATTTTTTTTTCAATCCACACAAATCCATACTGAAACATACTGTATCTATTAATCTGGAAAGGAAATTGCACAAAACTGGGAGTTTAATGGCTTTGAATCATACTCCTGGTCTAGTTCTTAAAGATAACTTTTTAGTAAAGAAATTAATCGAGCACTGAGCGTTACTTGTCTTTTTTTGTTTTTGCTCTAACCCTTGAAAGTGTGGTCAAGGCTGTCCAGCAATCAGAAACACCACATATCTGTGCTTTCATAGCAAAATACTGCTCTTCATTGAATGTCCAACAGTTTTTTCCCCATGCAGTGGCGCCGGCAGCTGCAATCCTCCACACACTGTGCGTGCATTTTTTTCTGTGAGACATGCAACGCATCTAATGATAACAATGCGTAAATGTACACAAGATCTTCTGCCCGTCCGCTCTGTTGAGAGTAATCATTTTGTCATTAATTACATGTTATTTCACCAACAACCCATCAACTATTAATCAGAATGTTTATTTTTATAACTATCCGTAGTGAAACTGGTTGCTGGACGCAGACTATTGCTAAACCCACAGACGGAGCTAGAATGTTGTTTGAATCATCTGTGTTAACATGGACATGAATAACGTGGTTATGAGGCTAATCTCGTTTTTTCCTTCTGGCACCACCCAGCAGTTATTGGAATGAACTACATGCTGTTACCATATTTACATGGGGGGGGGAAAGAAACCCCCTAGAGATCAAAATGTGAAGGTGGACTGGGACTTCCTGTGGTACTACTGATCGTTTGTGTTGCGTCCTCTTTCCAAATGGTTGGCTTCCACTGCCTCAATGTCCTGGTGTCCAATAGAATGAAACATATTTGAATATAGATTACAAGATCTATTACAATATCTCTCCTAAACTTTGTAAAACTAAATTTGTCTCCCTCATTACTGTATTAAAGTGATCTTTAATATCAAGAGAGAACGACAATTCAGTTCTAGTTTTTATTAAGAATACCCCTGTATTCTTAACGGTAAATACCCCTAAAAAATGTATTAATGAAAGAATGAAAATTGTTACAAGAGGTCTTTTGAGTAGATAGATGATAGGGTGCTGACATCATGATATGAGGGGGAGTGTTTGCGTGACGCTGATTAACCCAGATTGCAAGTGTGTGGAGATAAGATTCATTCAGAAGATTGTTCACAGCTGGTCACAGAAGTGGCATACCACGCGTTTTCTACACAGAAATTATTGAACAAAAAGCCGTTGAAAGATTATTCTTTGTCTATAACACAACTTTTTAAATACACCTTTTAAAACCTGAACTACAACACACGAAGAAACGGGCTTACGGAAAAATCAACGAGAGAAGCTGGAGCTACTCAGTGCACAAGATGAGGCCGTCCCTCCTGACGCCAGCAGGCCCAGCTCCAGAACGCTAAACAACACGGTGGCTGTGTGAGTCAGTTTACAACAGCACAAACCCCTCTTAGGTAGGAAAGTATAGATTCATCCAGGCTAATTTAGGTGTCACGCTTAATGCAACACGCAGGGAAAAAGAGCAACTGTGTGTTTTTGTTATCCAATCCAGGTTATCTTAGCATTGTAACACAATTAAACGTTTCATCACAATTATGCAAATGACAATTAATTGTCTAATTATTCAGTAAAGCTCCTTTCAATTTAGAAACAATTTTTAAATGTGTGTGTGTGTGTGTGTGTGTGTGTGTGATCATTACCTATAACATGTTTGACACTCTTCATCTTACATGTAACGGCTTCGTGGCTCAAAACACATACAATAGACATGAGTGTGAATCCTTCCACCAAAAGCTGTAATCCCATTAAATGACAGTAATCTCATGGTATCCGAAACCAGTGAGGACAATATATCATCCAGCAGCAACCCTGCGCCCAGCTGTTTCTTCATCACCGTCAGCATCCTGATTATTAACTCAGGCGGTTCCAGAATTTCAGACCAATAAACTTTCTATCTCTTTTCTCAGGTTTTCGTCACACATACACACAAATAAACACAGTCAGAGCAAAGCCCTGTGTGTTAAAGTTGTCAGTTTTTCCAGCCGTAGTGAAACAGCTCTGTTCCGTGCAGCAAACACCCTATCAGAAGTCGGAGGGGGGAGGGCAGACAGACTGTGGTTTATGTAAAAAAGGAAAAGAGATGGAGGGAGGGGGAAGGGGAAAGAGAGAGGAACCAAATGAGGCAGAGCTGAGTGCGTGCGTGCTTGCGAGTGTGTTTTGTTATTGTTGTTGTTGTTGTTGTTGTTGAAGAAATTGGACTTGGTAATCTAGAAACTACGTACACATTGAAGTGATAAATTCAATGCACACTGTAAGAACTTTAACACAGCGTATTAATCGGTTATTTAACCCCAGCAAAATATAAGGTCAAAAAATGCCAAAAAATAATCTTTGAAACATATTTTAAAGGGTTTTTTCCCCATAAATTTGTTCTACCAATATATACGTATATATCCTTAATTGTTGCACATCCCTCAACATACTGCACTAATCCATAGAGCCTCTTTTTCCTTCTGAATGTTAAATGTAACAGTTAAACAGTTAAATGTACAAATTTGATTCTGTATTTATTGTTTCTGTATTTATTGATGTCCACTAATCACCTCGAGTTCAGACCCTCAAGCCCCCACTTAATTGATTATTGGCAATTCCATAGTCAGAAATATGAAACGGCTGCAATGTACTGTTTTCCTTGGACATGGTAAAAGAGATTCCAGCTCTTTTTCCTGAAAGGTTTCAATGGTTTAATTTTTGTATTCATGTGATGAAATTGTGCCTTGAGCTCGTGTTATTTTTGGATGGTTGTTCCTCAAGGTCAGGGGAAAGAGGGTTTCCTATTGGTTCTCAGGAAGAAGGCGTCAGCGCGAGAAGACAATCAGAGGATGTCTAATGATAGGATCCGCTGATAACAGGGCACTCTTTCACACACACTAGAGTTAACCACAAATGTAAATGAATGTCAATATCCTTCTGTGGTGTAAGAATGTGTGCATTTATGTGTGTGTAATTGTATTTGTTCCAGTAAATTTTAGCACGTTTGGTCTGTTTGGAGAATACATAACCAAAACATCCCAGTTCAACTAGCAACTATAAAATAAAAAAGCACTGCACTAAAGACGGAGTAACTGTTACATTACTGAATTCCCTCCATCGAGTACATAGCATTTGAAATTACATATTTTAAATTGTGCACAATAAAATACATGGTGCGACTCTAACTCGTAGACTTGTAGATTTCCTCAGTCCTGGTCTCTAATTATGCATACAAAATTTGGGACAGATTGGACAACGCACAAACAACTACCTGTCTTGCTACACTGTATGGTAATTTGACACCTTGCCACGGCCACACTGTTGGACACAAGTGCAAAAGCTTCATAATTTAGCGTGTGAAGGTCTAGAGGTTTTACTGACCAATTTTAAGTCCATCGGTTTAAATACGTAGGAGAATAATGTTAAAGTAGTCTGTAAATGGTCAAAATCATTCATAATTTGCACATTCATTTTAATATATTCGACATAATACAGGCGATACATATGCAAATGTAACCGATGGGCTAAATATACGGTACACGTAATAATATAAAGTATTATTACTTATAGTGCTAGTATTATAGCACTATAAAGGCCCTCTCTGCTTCTGTCGCTGCCTGGTGTGCTGGTGTCGGTACAGCCAAGGTACGTTGTTTGACATGTTGTGCTGCATATTTTGCCAGACAGTGATATTTTTGTCCATACAGCCAAGTTATAGTGCCGCTGCTGTTTTGCTTAGACAAGATTGTTTACACACTTACTCACGTGTTCCACCTGGTAGATCGCTAGTACTGCAATTGGTTGTATTTGTTAATCATTGTGTTTTGTTTATATAGAAGTTTGTCCTGGCCTAGGGTGTCTTCGTTTTAGTGACTTTTAGTCCAGCCAGAGTGTTTTTATAAACAGTGGTTGTTTAATAGGTGGTGACACAACTATCTGATTTTATTAGTATATTGCATGATTTTAGTGTTTCAATAATTGCATGTGGTGGTTTATTTGCTGTTTTAATCCGGTTATACGATCCACCTATGAGAACTGTTGCGACCAGTTTTTTAAGTAGTTTCTTCAAATTTCCTAAACGGAGATCACTCCTCCCGGGCCTTAGATATTTGTTTGTTCTGTTTTCTTTATTACATTAGTTGTGTTGTCAATTAATTGTTCTTTTATAGTTATTTTTAAGTGAATGGTTTTTTTTTTTAGTTTGTAATAAATTATTTTTCATAGCTTCAAATAACCACGTCTCTGATCTTTTATGTGGACTTGCCTGTGTAGTGGGAGTCCCTGGGATTGGTAACAACTGAAATCATATTTTAAACTCATTGGGTGGAAGTCCCAAGGTGGCGTTGTCGAGTGTTAAATTGCTAAATTTGGCTAAGTCCTCCATTGGGCCTGGTTACACATACATTTGTAGGGTGCACTATTGAGCCAATTTACCATAATTAAGCCTGAGATCCATGTAGATCACTTCAAGCCTGGATCAACATCACTAATTAAAGATTTGGGGCAAATCAGACAATGTATGTTCAAGTTACAACAACTTTCTGTTTCGGAGTCACGTGATTGGTAGGACGAAGATGGCAGTTTAGAGATTAGCTCTCGGCCTGACTTTGCCAAATAGTAGTGTTTTATGGTTCCAACTTTAATATTTTACAACTGTGTGCTCTTCAGAATTTCTAAACGTGGAATGGCAGGCAGAAGCAAGCCACAGCGCGGCGCCATTGACGCCATTGCAGAGGTTCTGCTGGAGAAGCAGAAGGGATACTTGTCTATGTACAGGACCAGACCACGCTGCACACTTTCGCGAAGTCACAAAAAAGTAAGTGAAATACTTAACATTTTAATGATGTTGTGGTTGTAATACAAGGGTTTATGGATTAACATTAAGCTCTTTTTCCCAGAAAGAAAGTTTGGAGTGAGTCAGAATCTTGTGAGGGACTGGCGAAAAGGTTACTCTGACTGAAATGAAGAAAACAAAAGAAAGCTAACCATTGGGCTAAAAGCAAGATGGCAGAGCTGGAGCAACTGTCCACAGGGATGGGTGCTTGAACAACGGTATTTACTTATCCACGCCCTGGTAGTTGTTGTGTGTACTATTGTATAGTTGAATAACTGTTAATGTGTTACAGTTAACATAGCGGGCAACTACCATATTCAGTTTGTTGTTCTGTGTGCTAGTGTATAGTAGAATAACTTAATGTGTCACCGTTAACATAGCGGGCACCTACCAATACTGTATCCATCTTGTTGTTCTGTGTGCTATCTTTACTGTTAATGTGTTACCGTTAATGGACGTGCTGTATTCAACTTGTTGTTCTGTGTGCTATTTTGTAACTAGTTGATCAAAATTGATTCAGATATATATATATAGTATATATTATATTAGTATGTTAAAGTATAGGAAGGCGCATGAGCATAAATACGTAGCAGAAAACCTGACGGTTTCCCTACACTATTGGTACCACGCATGTGTCAAAACGGCCAAGCATCACAACTAGCAGCTTCTTTTTGGTAGGCTAGACTTTTTTTGCAGTTCACAAGTGCTCGACATCTAATCAAGATATTTAAATTAAGACTTGTTGTCACTGATCCAAAAGAGTGTTGCCAAGAAATATAACAAAGACTGGGAGAAAGAGAAAGAAGGAAAAGAATGGATTCAACCCGTCGTGGGGAACAACTCAAAATCACTGTGAAAAAATGTATATTTAATATCCCATCAGTTTTATAATGTTAAATAATGTTAAAATGTGCTTTAACTCCCTCCTGTTGTCATTGTCCTGAAGCTCAGGGGGGAGAAAATAAAACTAACATGTGTACAGTTTACCAATCTGTCCACATGGATGGAAATTGACAATCCGTCCCCACAGATTGTAAAACCGTGCACAAAGTTTATTTATTTTTATTTTTCCAGGATCTTAGGGAGCTCCGTAGAAAAAGTTGCTTGTTTTGGGCTTGTTTTCACAGGCCTGGTTGCTTATTTGTCTCGCAAGATCTGGCAACACTGATCCAAAACCGCGTAGCCTACACTATCAGCAACCGTCCAAGACAGTCTCGGCCCGGGGACACATTCACAGTCAACCCACGGACACATCCATTCCACAGTCAGCCCCCAGCCAGTTAGCAACCATCCAAGACAGCCCCGGCCCGGGGACACATTCACAGTCAACCCCAGCCAGCTAGCAACCATCCACTATCATTACAGCCCCAGGGACACATCCACAGTCAGCACCCAGCCAGCTAGCAACCATCCACTATGATTACAGCCCCAGGGACACATCCACAGTCAGCACCCAGCCAGCTAGCAACCATCCACTATCATTACAGCCCCAGGGACACATCCACAGTCAGCCCCCAGCCAACTAGCAACCATCCACTATCATTACAGCCCCGGGGACACATCCACAGTCAGCCCCCAGCCAGCTAGAAACCATCCAAGACAGCCCCGGCCCGGGGACACATTCACAGTCAACCCCAGCCAGCTAGCAACCATTCACTATCATTACAGCCCCAGGGACACATCCACAGTCAGCCCCCTGCCAGCTAGCAACCATCCAAGACAGCCCCGGCCCGGGGACACATTCACAGTCAACCCCAGCCAGCTAGCAACCATTCACTATCATTACAACCCCGGGGACACATCCACAGTCAGCCCCCAGCCAGCTAGCAACCATCCACTATCATTACAGCCCCGGGGACACATCCACAGTCAGCCCCCAGCCAGCTAGCAACCATCCAAGACAGCCCCGGCCGGGGGACACATCCACAGTCAACCCCAGCCAGCTAGCAACCATCCACTAACATTACAGCCCCACGGACACATCCACAGTCAGCCCCCAGCCAGCTAGCAACCATCCACTAACATTACAGCCCCACGGACACATCCACAGTCGGCCCCCAGCCAGCTAGCAACCATCCACTATCATTACAGCCCCGGGGACACATTCACAGTCAACCCCAGAGAGCTAGCAACCATTCACTATCATTACAGCCCCAGGGACACATCCACAGTCAGCACCCAGCCAACTAGCAACCATCCAAGACAGCCCCGGCCCGGGGACACATCCACAGTCAACCCCCAGCCAGCTAGCAACCATCCAAGACAGCCCCGGCCGGGGGACACATCCACAGTCAACCCCAGAGAGCTAGCAACCATTCACTATCATTACAGCCCCAGGGACACATCCACAGTCAGCACCCAGCCAACTAGCAACCATCCACTATCATTACAGCCCCGGGGACACATCCACAGTCAGCCCCCAGCCAGCTAGCAACCATCCAAGACAGCCCCGGCCCGGGGACACATCCACAGTCAGCCCCCAGCCAGCTAGCAACCATCCACTATCATTACAGCCCCGGGGACACATCCACAGTCAGCCCCCAGCCAGCTAGCAACCATCCAAGACAGCCCTGGCCCGGGGACACATTCACAGTCAACCCCAGCCAGCTAGCAACCATTCACTATCATTACAGCCCCGGGGACACATCCACAGTCAGCCCCCAGCCAGCTAGCAACCATCCACTATCATTACAGCCCCGGGGACACATCCACAGTCAGCCCCCAGCCAGCTAGCAACCATCCAAGACAGCCCCGGCCGGGGGACACATCCACAGTCAACCCCAGCCAGCTAGCAACCATCCACTAACATTACAGCCCCACGGACACATCCACAGTCAGCCCCCAGCCAGCTAGCAACCATCCACTAACATTACAGCCCCACGGACACATCCACAGTCGGCCCCCAGCCAGCTAGCAACCATCCACTAACATTACAGCCCCACGGACACATCCACAGTCGGACAGAAATAGGAAAGAGGAGAATTATAGGAGTAGTGTTGATAGATTTTTCAGTGTTTTTTGATATCATTGATCAGTTTTGGTTCTACATGTTAAAATGTGTTTTTTAATTATTTTTTTTTATATAGATATTTTTATTTTTTTAATTATATAGAAGTGTACCCTAATGGACGTTTTTCAGATGAAACATGAGAAACATGGGGTGCCTAAAGGAAGTTGTTTTGGGCCACTTCTGTACACTATTTTCACTAGACCTTCCTTTAGTGCTGAAAAAGGCATGTATCGCAATTTACGCTGATGACTACACGATATGTTTAGCAGAAGTAACTATTAATAAATAAAATACAAATCTAGATCGAGAGTTGATGTTTGTTGTAGATTGCATCAACGGTAATGAACTGATTTTGACTGTGTCTAAAAAAACTTGTATTGCAAAAAATTTCTTATGTTAATAAACAAAGCTTGATCTCAGTATAAATATTGTCCCAATAAAGCAAGTAGAATAAATCACATTTTGGGAGTCATCATTTGTAATGTATAAAATGATCATGTAATAAACACACCCAGAAAGTGGTAATAATAATGGGTGGGAAAGATGTCAAAAATCTGACATACCAAACTGTCAAACAAGTGATTCAAGTCACTTTGGTCCAATGCTTTATTAGATAATATAAGAATTGCTACCTGTACAAAATAAGGCAGCACTTGTAGCTCTTCCTTGTGGGTTAAGATCAAATGTTATTAAAATTAATTAATGTCTCTATTGGTTTGAGAAAAAGACATACTGATCAAAATTATAAACTTTTGTTTTTGCCCCCATTTTTCATGAGCTGAGCACTTCTCCTTTGCCAAGATAATCCATCAGCTTCACAGGTGTGCTATATCAAGATGCTGATTAGACAGCATGATTATTGCACAGGTGTGCCTTAGGCTGGCCACAATAAAAGACCCATCTAAAGTAAACAAGTGTTGCATTTATAATTTTGGTCAGTATAAATTGCTATATTCCTTGATGGTCCTTATTATGAATTTCATGAAAGCTAAGAATCTATTATTTAAAAAAAGACTTTTATATTAATCAACAAGGCACGTTGCTAAAGGTTGTTTTATGTTCCAAGTACAATATTATGCAGAGCAATGAAATAATGGAATTCACTCCCAAATCATTTTATACAACAAAATAATATTGTTTAAAAAACAGTAAGAGCATTACTTAAAAAGAAAAAATTACTAATAAGTATGCTTTGTTGTTGAAGGTTTCACGGGCATTCAATGGTATTTATGTCAGATGGTAGCTAGATTCTGTCAGAGCCTGTGTTTTTTTTGTGTTTGTATTTTCTAAATTGTGTACACAGTAGATATGTATTATAATGTGTCATGTTGGTATACTGTAATGATATATGTATGCTCAATGCGAACTTTTGTAATGTCACTATGTGTGGACCCTAGGAAGAATAGCTCCTGTGACGCAAAAGCTAATATGGATCTTAATAAACAGACAAGCATTGAACTCAACCGTAAGACTAAGAGACTCATAAACAACTACTCCAGCTAAGTCAAATTCCCTTAAAATGGATACTATCATCACACTTTCATTGGTGGCAATGCCAAACAAAACATATCTGTACATCATGTCCCAACTTGTTCCAGGTGCTGACCCTAAGACTTTTACTAGAGTATGTCAACCACACATACACACACCTGTAACATTGTAAATGTTCATCACTTACACATTACTGATCCCATGCTACTGCTGTTCTTGCTGAAACAATCCACACAGACAGGAAGGTTTGAGTCGCAATTCTAAACCAGCATCCAGTTCGTTGTCTACAGCAAGATAACGTGCAGTACTCACACACATACACAGGTGACACTCCTCAGTCGTCAGGGCTGTCTGGTCTCCCTCAATGCTGCAGGACAAGCCCTTTTCCTTTGTGTGTGTGTGTGTGTGTGTGTGTGTGTGTGTGTGTGTGTGTGTGTGAGTGAGAGAGAGAGGGGTGGAAATATGAATGTTTTCGTCAGAGCCTCCTGGCAGCCTTGTGATCGGTTGAGCAGCTCAATTCTTACCACAGTTTACACAAATATTCTCAACAATACTCACATCAGGCAGCAGGGACTTCCTTTCCCCTCTGCATCCTTCTCTGTTTACTCCCACCTTTTCTTTCCCCTCCTTCCTCTTTTGTGTATGTGGAGAACCAGGTTAATTTATATGATCTAACCCGGTCTGTGGATTACCCACGGGGCTACTCACTACTACCTATAAATGTATATTTATTCTCTCTTCTTCTTCCTCTCTCTCTCTGTCTCTATTATAGCTCCTCCAGCAAGCCTCCTAGCTCCTTGATCCTGTCTCCTTATGATGCATTTTATCAATTGGGATGTCCTTCAAGATGGCATGCTGAGATCAATTTCCAGGTCATAATCCAGAAGAGCCGAGGAGGTGCAAAACTGGGAACATGGATAGGCCTAAAGTCTCCCTGCAGTAGGGAAGCAGCCCACTGCAGATAACTGGCTAGTTAGCTAGCTTGCTTATTCCACCCACCATCCTGTCGTGTCAGGGTTACAAAAAATGAGCCGAACAAAGTTGTCACTTATCTGGCAATAGCAATGTTTCCTGCGCTGTGACAATAGTGTGTGAATGAAACATTGTTAAATTTGACTTACTAGGAACATTCTAATGTTAACTTGGACAGTTTGGACAGTCCTGTGTGGTGGATTGACCAGATAAAATAAAGATGAAAAATGAGAAGAGCATTCTTTGTGCCATGTTGACTTTAGTTGTTTGCTTGCTTTTCTTACTTCCATTTTTCATTCGCTTAAGCTGAGAAATACCTCTCACCGAAAAACTCTGACGTTGATTCAACATAATGACCCATTTGTGTGTCAGGGCCTTTAGTCAGTCAGTCTTGTTGCTTTATGCTAACCACATCCTGACTCCAGCTCTGTTCTACAGACATAAATTTGATTTAAGTCTTCTTATCTCACTCTTGGAATAAAAGAAAATACATACAATAATTTTCTTTGTTGTTCCTAATCAGTGTTAAAATGTGTCTTATCCCGACTGTATCTGTGATTTAGCTACTTACGCTTCAACCACTTATTTAAGCATACCCCAAGAAAACTGCCTCACGGAATCAAAAAACAGGTTATGAGGCACACTCAACCCCACAACCCTGACCATTTCAGACCCCAAGGTGTTGAATGACTTGAATCATTTTTGTGCTTTAGAGCGTAAGTTTTTGACATTAATGAATGTCCATTAAATTCAAGCAGTTGCCAAATTAGTTGCTACAAAGCTAATTAAGGAAGTTTTCACACATATGGTTCAGACTTTCGAACCAAATTCAAGAAGCGCTGGCAGGTTCTCCTTGTGTTACAAGACCGAGGAAGCTCCTTTAACGAGTAGCTCGGTGCTTAGGTTGTAGGCTACATGAGAGAGTGATTGACAGTGAATTTGCTAAGAGCAGACAGCTGTCGGCAATAAGAGCAGAGAATACACCACAGTTTATATGTTATGTGGTATTAAATGTACAGTTTTAGGTTTCTGTTTGACTCTATAAATAGTATATAAACAATTACTCCAGAAAGAAAGTTCCCGTTTCCTGGCCTCAGTCCAGCTGACAATACAAAAGACAAACGCTTTCTGAAGGATATGGTGACCCACCCCCACACCACCGCCGTCTCAGAGACAGGAAGAGGAAGCAGAGATAATGCAGCTCTGACGTCACATCAACAAAGGTTGGAGACACATCTGGGTAATACCACAAACACCCAAGCAGCTATCAGAGGGTAGCGTTTAATGTTACAGTAGTTGTAGATAGTGAGATAAACTTTCAAAGGTGAGCTATTACATAGAATATTTAGGTTCATACTTGTATTTTGTGATTCTTTTAGAACAGGTTTACATGCTTTAATGTTTAAAAAACAACTATTTTTGTGTTGCACCTGTGATCACCCTCCGTATTAGACGCTCTGTAGGACCACCTGTCTTTCTGAGCCCCCCTTTTGAAAAAGTTAAGTCTGCTTTGATTGGTCCGCGCATGTCCACAAGTCTCCGATTCTCCATTGTTGGAATCTCTGTTGTTCTTTCACTCCAAAACCTGAGACTGATTGCTATGGAGTACATAGCAGGACTTTATACCTTGAAAAATCACCAATAAAGGCTTCTAATCCAAATACTACACAACCAGACATGTTTCAGACAGTAATGTGACCCAAAATTGAGAAGCAATTACCAACATTGGACACCATGATTACAGCTATATGTGGTTAGCACGGAGCTACATAATAGTTACCAGTAGGCTACCATTAGATTTTAATGTAGGGTGACCTGTCCCCGGCTGGATTTGTCCCCGGAAATGTCCCCGGTTTTCACTGTGACTGACAGACCCAAAATTGGAATGAAAGAAAGAAAACTCTGACCAAACGGAGCCGATCGAGCAGCGCTGCTCAGAGCTCAGAGATGTTTTAGAAAGCCGTATTTTACCATGCTAAAATCACTGATTATTTACATGGAGTCTGGTGGAGATATGCTGCTCTATACACTCTAAAATCACTGATTATTTACATGGAGTCTGGTGGAGATATGCTGCTCTTTACACGCTAAAATCACTGATTATTTACATGGAGTCTGGTGGAGATATGCTGCTCTATACATGCTAAAATCACTGATTATTTACATGGAGTCTGGTGGAGATATGCTGCTCTATACACGCTAAAAGTAGTGATTATTTACATGGAGTCTGGTGGAGATATGCTGCTCTATACACGCTAAAATCACTGATTATTTACATGGAGTCTGGTGGAGATATGCTGCTCTATACACGTTAAAATCACTGATTATTTATATGGAGTCTGGTGGAGATATGCTGCTCTATACACGCTAAAATCACTGATTATTTATATGGAGTCTGGTGGAGATATGCTGCTCTATACACGTTAAAATCACTGATTATTTATATGGAGTCTGGTGGAGATATGCTGCTCTATACACGCTAAAATCACTGATTATTTATATGGAGTCTGGTGGAGATATGCTGCTCTATACACGTTAAAATCACTGATTATTTATATGGAGTCTGGTGGAGATATGCTGCTCTATACACGCTAAAAGTAGTGATTATTTACATGGAGTCTGGTGGAGGTATGCTGCTCTATACACGCTAAAATTACTGAATATTTACATGGAGTCTGGTGGGTTTAGCAAACACAATTTTGCTGACTTTTATGTTTTAAAAAATGATCTTAATCTTTAACAGAAAGGTCGACCTCCTTAGAAATCCTTTCCATAATGTTATCAGACACTTAATATAATATTAATCTGAATATTAATGAAATTTAATCTGATTAATGAATATGAATCTGAGTCTGTCAGCGGCAAAACGAGCACTTTATGAACGTAAATACAAGCTGGACAATTCTCCCATTAACTTCCATTGTAGCTTGTTTCTCTGCTGCCGACTGCAGCGATCTCGTTTCATACTGCATCAATGTCAAAGGAACATCTTTCCTCAATAGTTTATATTGTATCAGATACTCAGCTCTAGGTCTAGTGTCCCCGTTTTAAGTTTTACAAAAATTAAAAACATGACGTGTTTTGGAGGTATACGCTTCTGAGCTGAAAATGTCCCTGGATTTAGTCTGAGACATCTGGTCACCTTATTTTAATGAAATGGGGCAGCACTTTCTACCGTCAAAAACTAAAAATAAGTTTACCTCATTGTTTGATTTGAACATTATAACATTATTAATATGCCTTTTAAAAAAGCCTGGAGCAGATTGTATCCACCTAAAGAAAAATCAGTTTAATAAGGTCCAATATATTTACTGCAATAAATCCAAAAATTAGTGATCCCGACTGGTCCTGGCTAACACCGCCATGCTAACCAAGGCAAGTGGGCCACAGCTGTTTACAACGTGTAGCCTGTTCAGCGGCCAGAGCTGACTATTTTAAGCCAAGAGAGGGGGGCTGTAAATCAGGAAGAGAGGGTCGTGAGTTTTCATTGTGATTGTTGCCGTAATGCTAAGCCAATAAAGTGTGGTCAGTCGGGTGGAGAGGACGCCAAGGTTGTTGTGTTTTTAGCGGTTCCTACCAGAATTCTAAGCCTAAATCTAAGGCTGAATCTCATTACTCTATCTCACCCCTACCTCTTACCTCTTAACCCGTCCCCAAGGTTTTATGCGTTCATGCGAGACCTAGTGCTGTCCCAATACTCTTTTTGAACGAGGGGTAAGGGGTGTATGGCCCTTGGAACCATAGACAGTGAATGAAACAAATCAAGGGAGGACGCGAGCTTATTTGAAATCAAGGGGTAGGTCTAGCGATAAACTTCGTGCAACAGGCAACAATGGCTGCCGCATTGACCAGAGAGACCCATAAATGTAAGTATTTTTGGCTTAAATAATTGATGTAAAAATTACGACAGTCTTGTATTGTGGTCTATACAGTCCTGTGCAGGTACACTTGCACAACCATGTTCTTAATTGAAACTTTTTTAAATTGCTAGCTTGCGCTAACGCTAACCGCTAACAGATAACGTTAACGTTGATTTGCACAACAGTTCCGCATTTCTCTGCCTTGAATTGACTGTATACATCGCAAAGACTGTATATTTATATTAATATTAACGATCTATGATACATCACTACAGGGCTGCCAACTCTCACGCATTGGCCGTGAGACACACTCATTTGACTGGTTTCACACGCTCACACGCCACACCCCCCGATTCCTCACGCTGAAGTGTCAACCTGGTCGGTCAAATTTCTGGAAGATGAGTTTATCTATAGATCTACCTGTTGAGTTTTCAGAGACTGTGGGTCTGTGTAATTTTCGAAATGTCGCAAACTGAGAAAAAACCTTTGACAAGCCATCTCAGGTGCATTTCCCCGGCTTCAGGTATGGCCTCTGAGTATTACAGACCCGTCCGACGCAGCAGCGCGGCTGGTGGACTCGCTCTGCTGTGGGCAGTGACGCGTCAGACGGTCTGAGTGAGATACTACCATATCAACGGAGCAATAACATGCACAGCAGACTATATTACAACTCTCCAAATCTCGGACAACAGAGATGGCAGGAGTTATATTTAGAATGCGCACAAAGTTGTAAACATGAGCAGAAATCTGATGAAACACATCTAAGCTATGCAGTCCAGGGGTTTATACCTTCATTCAAATTAATTAATGTATGATTCACATGAATATGTGCCATGTGCACATTTGAAGGGATTTACTTCCACAACAAAACACAGAAGGCCTTATTTTTCAATATTTTAAAATGTTTCCAGCATAAATTGATGTAGAAATGGGTAGAAATAGTTATAGCAGAATGCCATTGGGTTGCCAGGCCAGCTGTGACTGGTCCAGATGTTTGTTCCAGCACCAGGGCCCGTTTTCAAGTATCTGCCACTATTGTGCATCTCTAAATGTAATTGTAATAATTCATTCAATGTTTCATAAAATGAACAAACAGTTATTTTCCCAAAAACGTAAATACAGTAAGTGGGGCACAGAGGATGAGGGCCAAACATTACTGAGCCATGGCACAAAGGTTAAAGGATTAGAATTTATGTAAATCAGTGTCTCTCCTGAGCATACCCGCAGACCCACTTAGGGAGAGCCCCCCATCCCCCATCCCCCCATAACAAATCCCAATTCAAAACCTGAAGGATAATGATGCTGAAAGAGCCAAAGAAATTGCTTTGTAGGTGGCAAAATATGGTTTGGCCCCCCCCAAATCTCACTCCAAGGTTTTTGGAAAAGTTAGCAGCTCTGTCGCTACGTGCTTTACATATACCGCCCTGTATCACACAGGAGGACACAGCAGCTGATCCACTTTTGGGCTGAAAACGAGCAGAAGTTTCCTAATTCATGTGTTCATGTTGTACCCATTCATTATAGCATTGGTACTGTATTATTGTAATCATTTGTAATTAATTCCTGCTCATGCACTTGTAAATTGTTGTTGGTTTTGATATGGGACACTGATGAAATGTGAGGGAGGGGTTACTGGCCAATAGGCATCAGACTGGTCTGGAATATCAGAACAGCTGTAGTTAATTTGTTTGTGGTCTTGTGTGTCTTTTTTTTGTTTTACAAATTTGAGTGCCTTTTTATGCGTGTGACATGTAAGTTATGATTCTAATAGTTGATAATGGTTCTGTAATATAATGTATTTTATGTAATTTTTTTGCCTGTTACATGTAATTTATTGGGCAATAAAGACATATTTTTTTTTAACAAAATGGTTTTCTGAACATCAATGACATTCAAAACGGTGATAACTGAAACAGATATCCAACACACCGTGTGTTTGTATACACATATGTATTGCAATAGACCTAAGTACTACACAGATAACAACATCTGTCTCTGCACCACCAAAGTGAACATAAAATAACTAAAAAAATATATAAATGCATATGGCACTGTTGTCAAAACCCACTCAATTGACAGAGACAATATCTTGGAAGTTTGTGATCAATACTGTATGGTGATGTAACCAAGTGGTGTCCCATTTCATAGGGGTATGTTTTCACCCCTTACCCCTTGTTTCAAGGGCCAAGGTCTAGGGGTAAGGGGTAAGGCATAGGGGTAAGATGGAGAAATGGGATTCAGCCTATGTCTGTCCTTCGGAGGAGAGGACAGTGAGGTTGTTTTCAGCGATTCCTACCGTAATTCTAAGCCGGAAAAATGTGTCTGTCAGTTGGGTACAGAGCTCCGCATGAGCACAAGCGTTTATGACAATATCAATGTCAATATAGCCAGCATCTAATGTTAGCTACTCCACTGTGCTGTGAAGTATTGTCTGGCAATGTGAGACAAGCATCTAGCAACATGGTTGTGGCTGCTGCGGTCTCAGTCTGGCAACCTCTGTGAACTTCAAGTCTGGAGAGGAGGGGGCGGGGAATAAAAGACACCCTATACTTATACTTAGACATTTATACACATTGTTGATTAAGACAGAAAACCTCTTCAGTCAGTACAACAACTCTGAGCTTCCTGAGCAATAGCTGTAAACTAAGGAGGTCCATGGGTGAAATCGCCTTGAATGTGACCAATCATATGAAAGCCAGTGCCTCCTTGGTTTCTGCCCCCAAATGTAAAAAGTATTTTTCATTCGTGCGAGCTGAAATCAACTTTGAGCGTGTATGCTCTCCAACGCTTGCAATGTAGCCTCTCACAGGTGCGTGGTTTTTTTGTGTGTGTGCTGCTTAGTTTCATAAGCACAGGTGAAATTATTTCCCTCTCCCTATGTGTTGTTTCACCCTCACAGCTGCCTGTACAACTCTTGATTGTTGAAATGATATAATTTGCTGGTGAGCATGTTTTAGTACGCTCACAATATATAATATAATTCTGACACCATACTACTGAGCACATAGTGTTAAGGTAGGAATAACTTAACCAGCCGTAAGTTATGATGACTACTAGAAGTAAATGTTATTGCACATTGATTATTAATTGTTTTCTGACTTGGGTAGGTTGTCAGCTGCTGTTTTGCCTTGGTTTAGCTTTTAGGATTTTAGTCATTTTAGTACAGTTTTGTTACAGTGCCACCAGTCGGCACACTCCCTGTTTTGTTTGCTTGTATTTTAGATCTAACCAACAGGTTTATTTTTATTTCTTTAATTTGTTTCCTTTTTCAGTGGAGCTAGGAGCCAGCTGGTGGTGGAGGCTAGGCACGTTAGTGTGGCTCCCTTCAGTTTAGTGATAATACCGCTGGGACATGATTTGCAGTAAACCGGTTTGCATCGATTGCAGTGAGCAATCGTACCATCATATTTGATGGTTAAGTTAATGCACCACTGGAACATACCCTGATTTAGCTCCTCCACAGCTGGCCTATGCCCACTAATTTTAAGCAACTGGTAGTGTATTTGTTTTAAAACGATTTTACCTTTGAATTGTAATAAACTATACTATACTACATTTTTCTACCTAAATTTGATTTACCTACCTACCTATTCTCTTTTTAGACACTTCCAGACTTCATTCATTAATGATCATTAATTATCAATAAATAAGTATCTTTTGGGAACCACGTCTCGGTCTTGCTGTCATTGAACCCGTGTAGCCTTTGTTAACTAGTCAAGGTAGAACTTAAGCATATCTGGAGCAACCTCTAGCTCCCCCAGCAAGAGCATGCGCCCCATGTAGGATGTGTTATCACCTATCTCTCCCAAAAGCCCCCCAAAAAATACATAAAAATAGAAGTAGATCATATCTTGGGGTGAGTCCCCAGGTGGCGTTGTTGGATTTTGTTTGTGATTTCTCCTCTAGAGTCACCCGCCTTAACACAAGAAAAGAACTTTACACAAGAAGTTGTGTAAATGTGTGTGTGAGTGTTTATCTGATGAGTAGGTGGCACGGTTTGTACGGCAACCTTGCCTTGTGAATGCTGAATTGTTCCTGTACCATGTAAAAAGCACTTTGAGTAGTCCTTGAGACTAGAAAAGCACTATATAAAAACAGTCTGTTTACATTTACATTAAAACACAGGACTAGCACAAAACACAGTTCCATGAGCCTTTGCACTCCTTCAGCATGGAACAGTTAAAATAGGGCACAATGGCGTCCTACCGGCCGCTATAATATTATGGTCGCTTAGATTTACCATGTTTACCTATAATTAACAAGAGAGACATTTAGCTGTGATGTGATTTACAATGACAGCGTACTGACCTTATAAACCTGGTGCCACGTGCAATAGGGTCGGGATAGCACATTGGTCAGGGGATAGAACCTAAACAAATCAGTTTTCCAGTATAGAGTGGGTAGGAAATTATTGTTACGCGTAAATAGTTATAAGTTACAAGTTAGTAATTAAAATTAACAAATTAGAGATTTGGCCAACTGACACAACGTGGTTAATAGCTAGCCGGCTGGCCAGTCATGCTTAAAGACCCTACTGTGAGCTGGCTGGAGCTCTCTCAAGAGACTGGTCTTGTAGACAAGAGGCTTTTATTTTCCCTGTGACAGATCATAACAACTAAACTGTCCATTATAGGAAACTTGATTGTAATTATTTGCCTGGATCTCATCCTCCTGCCAGAGGGGAATGATTCAGACACTAATTTGCTAATTAAAGCATTTAAACTTTGTTTTAAGTCTTTTAGTTATCACCTTTTAAATTAATGGGAAAAGATGTTTACATTTTCAGTGCCTATTTAAGTGCGATTTTAAGGAATTGTTATAGTATAATTGTTTTTAGTGATGTCTTTTCAATCAAATTGAATTTTATTAATTGTGTCAAATAATAAATAATTTACAGGGATCCATCAATTACCCCAAAAGCATTTGCACACAACGAAGAGACAAAAAACTTCTCTCCATGCTCCCAGATTTCAATAATTAATCAGGTGAGTACAATACCTTTATTACCAAAGACAATAAGGGGCAAATCATAAACTGAAATGTTCCTTTCCGTTACACTGCTCTCAGCTGATATAAATACATACCAAGGTCTAAAGTTTGTTTACTGTCATTCTACGACAAGGGAGCACAACAAAATGCAAGTTGCCATCTCTTTATGCTACACAGGAAAAAACTAAACAAAAACAACTTTTTATGATGGAGTATGGAGGATGAGTTGAGTAGTCTTACAGCCTGAGTAAATAAACTGCTCTGTATAGCCTTATGGTAAAGCTTTTCTGTGTCAGATGTTGAAAAGGGTATACAGTGTTTATGACAAGAATTATAATAAACAGATCCTGGCCCATAAAGTTAGTTCTGAGAGAGAGAAATTGTACCAGTGCTGATCAGCAGTTCTTCTCACCTTCTACACCTATACAGACTCATTGTACCTTGTTGCAGTCTCTAAGAATTCAGCATTATATGTTAAATTATCGATATTCATTTTTTCTGCATCCATGGGCAGGAATTTCCATGTACATTCAGAGAGATATTGTCCTTCTTTCTGGATTGCCCAGAGCAACAAAGTACAGCAACAGTCAGAAACATCCCTCCCTAGCGCCTGACATTTTTCATTGTACACTCTAAAAGGTCACTCATGCTGTCCCTGATACACACCCTCTTTTGATAAACCACCAGTTTAGAAGGAGCTCCCAGACTGAGTAGGGCTCGAAGGGGGCAGAGGGTTCGGCTCAAGGGATCTTTAAATTGAACAAGAATATGATTGTCTGTCTGACCAGCAAGCACTTGTGTGCAGGCCTCAGCACTAATCATCCTAACATGCTTCAGTGGGACGCGAGTATCAGATTTTTTTTTTTTAGATTTATAAAGCAGCAAGTATGGGCATGAATTATGAGGGAACAAGGGAAAATGACACATCCTGGTGCTGCTGTGATGTCATCGGCCACCAAAGAGGACAAAGGGGACATTTGTGTATACTGTGGATGTGAATAGTTGGTGGAGTTAATGTCATCATAATACTACTAAAGGAATAATATACACATATGTAATATACATACATCCCAGGAAAACTAATTTCCTATAGAGATATTACAGCAAAACCTGGAAATTCTTAAAGAAATATTTAAATTCCACAGCATGCCAATTTGCTAAACCTCTGTCCTCGCCCCCAGTCCTCCTAACAAATCAAATCCCAAAACAACGTCATCTGAAAATAGCCTTGCTCAACACCGATCGCTAAGTAATAAAACTGTCACCCTGAATTAATTCAGCCAAGCTGAAAATCTGCCACTAAATTTCTGGAACTGTTAAACTGCTTCTACTTCTCACAACATGTTAACTTCCCCACCCACACTCATGGTCATATCCTCGATCTGGTCTGCTCCACTGGTCTCACAGTACCTCACAGTACATCATCTCTCCATCATCGACCTCCATATCTAAGACCATATTGCAATCATCATCAACATCCCCATTCCTATCCCAAAAGACAAGTGCAAAATCTCATTCAGGAACCTGAAGTTAATTGTGCTGGGCCCTAAACACCTCTGAACCTCATTATCCAAAGATGTGGCCTCCAGCACTACTGTCAGAAATGTACCGATTCAATTCAAATCACTTTATTCATCCCAGAGGACAATTAAATGACAAAAAGAGCAGCATATTCCACCACATACAGTACATCATCAATAAAATAAATATATAGATTGTAATATATAAAAAGAAAAAAGGGGATGGGATGAGTTTGTCGGTCGTAAGTCTAAAGAGTCTTGTAGTGCAGTCCAAAGATTTGGGGGGGCTGGGAGTTTAAGATATGGTCCGCCCTGGGGACAAAGGCCGCCTTCCTTCTCTGGGTCTTACAGCCTTGACAATGAAGTCTGCGCCTTAAAGGGGGGCCACTCAAACATCAAAAACATGACATGTGATGGATCACGAAGGATCCTACAAGCAGTCTTCAAGGTCTGCTGTTCATATAGGGTGGGTAGAACTCTCAGGGGGTGTCCAATAATTCTGGAACAGACTTTAACAGTTTGATGTAAGCAATTCCTGATTGGAAGACTAATGGAGTAAAACCAACAAGTGAAGGAAAAGGTTATCATACGATTATAGACTTTCTGACCAACAGGACACAGAGGCTACTGGTTAACAAAACCTTTTTCAGATGTCTGGATCTCATCAACAGGTTTGCCACAAGGGTGTGCCCTTTCTTCCCTCTTCTACATTCTCTACACAGATGACTGCAGGTCTACTAAACCAAACTGTCAGATGGTGAAATTTGCTGTTGACATAGCTGACCTGTCTCGGCTTTCAGGCTCCCTCCATGACCACTGCTCAGCTCTGCAAGAGTTTGTAATGTGGTGTGAAATTTAGAGTTGAATGTGGATAAAACCAAGGAGATGATAGTGACATTCTCCCCCACGCAGAGGCAGTTGGCTGAGGCAGTCACTACCACCATCCAGGGAAAGCTAGTAGAGGTTGTAGAGGAATATGAATACCTCAGGACTATTTTTGACAACCAGCTTTTGTCTGGTTGTCAAATTCTGAAGAAATGGGCAGTAGCCTACCTGCTCAGGAAACTAAGCTCATTTGATGTAAGCAAAAACATCCTAACCACATTCTACTACAAAGCAGATGATAAGCTTCTCTGCTAGGATATGTGGCTGCATGGTGCTAAATGCCGAAGAAATGTTAGCAAACAGAAGTCTGGCTGTGGAGGTGGGGGTTTCCAGCTGTTTGTGGATATTGTCTAGGATGAAGATTTTAGCATCATCAACCCCCCTGGCCCCCCGATATGCAAACTGGAGTGTATCCATAATTGGATCTGTTACCTTGGTGATATAGTGCTTTATGACTATTACCATGGCCTTCATTACCAGGGAGGTTATGACCACATGCTTGAGGTTGTTCAGGACTTTGTTGGTGCCCTTGTGGGTATGGGAATCACCGTAGAGTGTTTCCACAGCTGGGGGACTGTGCAACTGTTGACGTAGCACTGAAACAGGTGTTGGAGTACACCCCAAATTGCTCAGTACAGTGCCTAAGGGTCCACCAACAGATGTTGTCTGGGCCTGGCGCCTCATTAATTTGCGTATCATACGCAAACATGGACTACACTTCCACCGCTACACCGATGATGTCCAGATCTACATTTCCACCAAATCCATCACTGCAGCTACATCCTTCACCCTGACCAACTGCCTCATTGATATTCCAACCTGGACGCAAACCAATTTCCTCCAACTCAATTACCAATAAATGTAACTTGATCATCATCTGTCCAAAAGCTTTTATCATTGCAACCCCTTCACTCTGGAACTCCCTACCCATACATGTAAAGTGCTTTATAAATAAAATAAATATATAAAAAAACATCTGCATGTGAAAATCATACAAAACATTTAAATGTTGGTTTATATAGTGTATGCAAATCTGGTGTTCAGACAAAGGGTCAGTATAGATAACTTTCATGAAAATAACTTTGTCATATTTGCAGAAAGTGTCACTTTATCCTGACAATAGGAAATGAAAGATAACATGAACAAATAATGTTCCTCTTCCTCCCCCTAGTGCTCCTGGTGTCATTTGCAAGTTTACACTGTAGATAAACAGCCAATCAGAGCCGAGGAGTCTCTTACACTGTGTCATGACTGGTCATGAACTGCAAACATCAAACTATCAAACTAGGCAGCGCTCATCAAATATGAATCCAGATTTTGTTAGTGTACTGCCAATTTCTTGCCTCAAGCATTATCAGAAAGATATTTTAGTTCACTCTTTAGCTGTAAAATGAAAATGTTTGCGTCGGCCAGTCGGCTGGTGTTTGGTTTTGCCTCAGATTGGTCACAAACATTCTCTTGTTTTTGGACACACTGTGCATGTTCTGAAGTTTTTAAAGAACAACACCAAGAACAAAGCAGCTACTAAATGGACCTTGTGGTTAAATTATTTTGTCAACTGTGGTTTTCAAGGTCAACAATTAGCACAGCTTTAAACCCAACATAGTCTGTAAAGTGAAACCACAACTGTACAAACTACATCTGCTGTTGAAGAGCTATGATGAAAACAACTATTCAAGATTCAAGAGCCTTTAACTCACATACACAAGTAATATATAGTGGAATGCAGTGTGGCATGCATTGTAGGGAAAAGACTTTTCAGACTATTAAAAAAATATAAAAGGATAACAAAATTGGACCTGGTGATAAGATTATTTTAGTCAACAATCAGAATATATTGGGAATTTAAATATAGTAGAAAAGGGATTTGGTAAATAATTAAAATAAGTAAAATAAAGACAGCACAAACACTCATCACGTTTATACATCCAAACATACATAAAATATGATAAGATACGATTCAAATACAGAGCAAGAAAAGAATTGCAGTTTAAACATGATATTTACGCTGTCACTAATGCCACAAATACTGGTGGCAGCATTCTGTGTGGACCTGGCTCCCAATAAATCAATTCAGTGCCCCATGCATAGCATACGCTAACCTAGTTTCCATGGTAACACTCTACACAATTCCTCCTCCAGCCCCCTCACCCTCACTCCCTATGATTGCAAAAATGCGGTGATGGAGTGGCACATTAACCTACTATTTCACAACCACATGGGGCAATGACCCAGATGCAGAATGGTAGATGGAGGAGGAAAAAGACAGACAGACAGAAAGAGGAGAGGACAGGAAAGAAAGGGATAAAAAGGGAGATAACAGGGAGGTAGAAAGAAAGGACAGAAGGGATGAAAACATGGGATGAATGGCGGAGATGCAGATGGGATGTTATGGAGGTTAATGGAAAAATGAGCAGTGGAGAGAAGTGACTAGGAAAAAAAGCCCAAGGACACCATTTATGATACCACTCAATATATTTCTGGATAAACTCATAACCACAGAAAAAAAACATAATCGATCAAACATAATGACCACCCTGCTGTATGATGATAACATATTTTCTCCTAGCCCATGCGCAGAGCAGCCATCTGCATCCCTCTTCACTAAGGGGTCCTGGTGAGATTTTCATCTGCTTCTGCTCTGCTTCTCTTTTCAACCAATACAAGGATTTCCAGAAAAAAGATGAAACCTTAAAACACATCTTCCACCAAAGACTTGGACTAACAACAGGGAAGAGAAGGGGGCTCTCACGTAAATTCATACATCACCAGTGGAGACAAAAGCATATTTTAACCATCTGAAAATGTTAAACATGAAGATAATGACGAGAAAAAAAGGGGAGAAATGTGACAACTTACCGACATGAGTGATGACCCACTGTACCCTCTGTAGCAGCTCCTGGACTGACATCTCGTCTTCTCTCAGCCAGCACAGCATCACAGGGTGTGGGTCGCATCCACTCTCCTGCCCTCTCTCTCTCCGCTCTATCTTTTTCTCTCTCCGCTGCCACGCCTCTTCTCGTCACCCTTCCTTCCTCAACAATCTCCCCTCTTTTAGCTCCCTAATCCCCAATTTTCTTCCTCTTTTCTCTCTGCTGCTTCTTGTTTCTAGTTCTTTCTTCTTTGAGTTTTTTTTTTATGTGGAGCCTCTCTTCTTCTTCATAATCACACCTCCTCCAAATTCAAACAATCACAAAGCCTGGGGGGGCAATGATGATGCCATTCCCAGCCAGTCAGCAAAATAGTAAGCCTGCATATGACTAAAACAGCTAGCTAGTCAGGGAATAAAACAGCAAGTAGCTTAGTCAGCCAGTCAGTAAATAACATAAGCAGTCAGCCAGGGTTTAGTTAATAAAATAACAAGTTTGTTTTTCAGCCAGTCATCCCGACAATAAACGCCATAGCCAAACTGTTTCTCAGTCAACAAACTAGGCAGTTAGTGAAAAAACAGCAACAAAATAATTAAAGAAAAGAGCCAGTTTGTCTGTAAATTTGTAAGTCAAAAAAAACAGCCACTCAGTAATTATTTTAAAATAAAGCTAATTATTTAAACAAAACAACTACCCAATTACTCAGTCCTTTTCGTGATGTTGGTTTACATATCCAAAAAGTAAGAAGAAACCTCCTGGTCAAAAACACAATAATCCTCCCAGCAAAATGATGCTCTATTTGTTCTATAATTAAGCAGCTGAGTCACAATGAGGGAAAACGAATCAGAGGACTGCTTTACCTGCAGGCAAAGAGACACAGAAGCTGGGGGAGGGTAGATAGATGGGGTGGGGGTTAATAGGTCCATGAGAGAAATCCTGGTGCCTGGAGGTAGGCCCACGTGGATTGGAGCTAGTGGTAAATGGAAGTATTCATTGATCTGATTAGGTAGGAAAAATAACACTAAAAATCGTTTTTGAGTCTCTTAAAAGACAATAACCTTGCCCAATGTTTCACCATCATAATCTGCAAGGGCTTAAACAAAAAAAAAATCAATAGATTATACAATAGACTATAATTTGTCATTCATGCTTTGGTTGCTGTTTATTCAGTGCTACCAGATGCCACTTTGCTGCTGATCCCGCTCCACATTTTGAATGAAGCCAGCAACGCCAGGCAGGGGCGTTAGCACCTCTCCATGAGCCTAGGTCTATTGGGACTATGGAGATTGCCTGGGAGACAACCATTAGCCAGAGACATCTGCACTCAGCCTCACCCTGCTGCTCACTTATTGTCCCTCTGGGTGATCCTAAATGGAATCTGCTATACTGGTCAACGTTGTTAGATTTAGCGTCATTAAAGCATCATATTGCTCATATAACATTGTAAACTTAAGAGAAATAATTAGCTTTTTGCTAATTTCAAGTTCTTAAATAACTGACAAAAATGCTCATATATGATTTAGCTTTGTGTCATTATGATATTGTCCAAAAGTTTGGAAATAACATAAGACTGCGAGATGAAAGTATGACAAAATATGAAGATTTGAGTTGCACATGCGTCACTTTGCGACAAGTAGTTATCATATAAGATGCTAACGAGAGACTTCTGTAGCTAATGTCAATACAGTAAAAATGGACCTAATTAACTTGTTGGCTACAAGTTAGCATCAAACGCAAACACAATAGCTAAAACGTTTTTGAAATGAATGCTAGCTTAGCTACAAACTAGCATCAAACACAACAAAGGCTTTTAGCAATCAAACCAAAGCTAGATAGCTAAAGCGTTTTTTAAATGATTCCCATCTTCTGATATTGTTTGTAATGAGAAAAGTTTATTATTTTATGGATTTCATTAATTTAAGTACGACAGTTGTGTCGTAAACAATTTAAATCTGAGCAACTAACATCTGCACTCGACAAGAACCGGTCTGACTCGGCTCTCATCGGATATGACGTTATGCCGTAAACCGTTTACAGCTGAGCATGGCCGACTCAGATCTGCACTATCCTCACATTGGGCAGTGACAACAACCATAGACATATTAAGACAACACCCTTGCTTGAGCTACGGCATCCGTAGCCATAGACATATAAAGATATTATATGTCTATGTCCGTAGCATCTGATCATGCATCTGATCGGAAGCCACGACATGTCGTCGGCGGAAGTTGCCTCTGATTGGCTTACCCTGGAGTTCTTACCATAACTCTAACCAATCTTACTCCTTATGCCAAAACCTAACCAATCCAACCAACGAAGGCAACGAGAAATGACCAATCAGCGGCAGAGTAGGGCGGGTCAAGCCTTCACCATTCCACAAACGCGAATTTGCGAGCGGGAAGGTACTAACGCTAGCTAACCCTACAGCTATTAGAAGGCTTTGGTACGTAGAAACAACAATTGTGTGATATTAAGGTCAGAGTTTGTTATATGAATTCAGTGTGATGCGCAATCTGCTAAACCAACAGCCAACGATTGGCTAATACTATTGGGTAACTTAATAGTTAACAAGCCAGCACTGACTAATTAAGCTAACTAATTGTAGTTAGCCTGTTATGCTAGCTATAGCGTGTCAATTTATTTGTCCCATTTCATCTGAGATAAATCTCTGTAATTAGTGGTTTTAACCGTAAATGATAACGTTAATGTTGTTATTAAACATTCTACATATGAGAAGGTAATGCTACACATGCTATAGCTACATTAATGCCAAACTATGTTCAGAAACTATAAATTTGATTGATTTCATTCTTCTCACAACTGACATGGCTAGCTAGCTACAGAATCAGCTTTATTCGCCAGGTATGAGGACACATAGGAGGAATTTGACTTAGGTTGGAGCAAGCCTCCGGGCAGCAGCTATTGAACAGCGCCACCACACGCTTTCCCGAAAAGGATTAATGCAGACAGCAACATAGTATACAATACGTAATGCACAGGACCCACCACTAACTTTACTGTTTGAATAACGACCTGGGTAAAATTAACGTTAATTGCTAGCATCTAACGTTATTGTAAAATTGAACTTGTTGAACGTCACTAATACAAGACGTCAACTAAGAGAAATTAGCTAATAATTAGCCGTCTGCAATACTTGCACAAGAACCTAGTGAGTGCAGCATGGATATTGTTTAGTCTCTGGTGGTGCTATACTTTAGCCTTTCGGAATAATCATCAGATATTATTGACATGATGCATCTTTTATCCAAAGGGAAGCTTTGTGCTGCAGCTTGCGTGTATAATTGCTTCTGCATGTTTGTTCATCCTGGGTGTTTCTGTTGCTCTTTAAAAAATCAGGTGGAGTCATGCAGGCGTTTTTGAAAGGAGCAACTCTTCAGACGACCAGATCTCAGAAAGACAAGGCAGCAGCATGGCAAAGTACAGAGAAGAAAGCCAAGGCTATTCCTTGGGTAGAAATAGTAAGTGTGAACCACAAAGGTGTAATGTACAGTATCTCGTCCTACTTCTGTAGCCTGAAGCCACAAGATTTACAACCATTCGTTTGTGTTTTTTTAAAGTAAATATGTTGGCTAACGTTAATTAATACCCATCCTCTCGCTTTGGCCTACCCGTACATCAAAACTAAATGCTTTTGTCAAGTCTGAACAATAAGTTGGGGGGGGGATTGAGAAACACAAGGCATTGTGATGTCTTAAGACCAGCAAGTGATACAGTAGTATAGTGTTGGTGTATACACAGGATTAGTAGGGCTGTCAAAGTTTAAATAGTGGTTCTATTTATATTCTAATCTATTTTTGCGCATTATGTCCATAAGAGGCAAACAATACAGAAGACAGAAGGCCATTACTTGTATAGGTATATTTTAGGGTTGGGGAAAAAAATCGATACAGCATAGTATCACAATATTTTCCGTAGCAATACTGTATCGATACACAGGCACTACGTATCGCTCTTTTAATATATATGTGTTGGTCAGTTTGCATGCTTGACAATGCCATTTTCAGCAATAAAATTAAAGTGAGATGAACAAACTGAGAAATTTTATCTTTTTAGTTAACAGATGTTGAGTAAGTTTACTTTTGGGGATATTTGAAATTGGGAAAAATAGAAGTTGGGGGGAAAAAAGGTAATTTGCAATTTATTGCAGAATATTGCAATATGTTTAAAATTGCAATAATATCGTATAATAAGTATTGTGATGATATCGTATTGAGAAGCATCTGGTGATTCCCACCCCTACTAATTTTACTACTATATTACTTGTATATTTATTTCAATAGAATATTAATATTTATTTTAAAAGATATACCTACCTACACGTTACAGAAGAAAACAAAATAATGCACTGTATAATGTGCTCTAATGACAAATAAAACCCTTGTAAGGCTTGCCTGTCAACTTTGCCTAAATAGTTCGAACACATGCTAAATAAGTATTAACAGGCGGTGTTTTTGCAAATCCCAGCAGGCCAAAGTGTGTTGATGAGGTGGCCTTTCAGGAAGAGGTAGTAGCAGTGCTGAAGAAGTCTCTGGAAGGAGCTGATGTAAGTATCAGGGTATTATCATGGTTTTGATGATGCCTTTTGATGATTTGCGACCTGCAAATTTGACAGCTTTTTATTTCTTTTGTTGAAAAACGAGAAGAGCGAGTCTGCCAGAGTTTAATGTGTGTGATGTGTGCGGAGGGGCGGGAAAAAACCCGTTAGATTAATTAGCTGTACTGTCCTGCAGTACTTGTCCTTGTAGACTATTTGCAGTATATTAAATCGTTTTTGACCTAATTATTTTGCAGTGAAATGACACTCGTCTGTCGGCTCTGACAGCGCTGCATCAGCGCTCTGTGCATGTCCTCGCACAGAGCGGCTGAACATGGAGCTCGGCTTCGCGGCTGAGACACGACTAGACTATTAATTTAAAGCTTAAACACAAAAGGCACGTCCATTTTAATATATACCGTATATTTTAACATATCTGTGGTCAAGCTCAGTGCCTCGCTGTGTTGTATAGTCCATACATGATGGTGGGGCGTGCTGGTGCTGTATATTAACAAGTTAAAACCTCAGCCCTCCACAACAGCAATGGGCCTCATATCCTGAGCAATAAAGTCGACAATTCCTTCCGTGATATTATTTTTGCGTTTGGATGGTAAAGGCGGGGTCTGTGTGTGTCTGAGGAATGCTACCGTTGTTGCGTGCGGTTGCGCCAATAGTTATAAAACGCTTATTAGACTATGAAATATGCCAATTCTGATATGTTCATATAGCATACTCAAAACAGACAGGGCAACCTAACGCAGACAGGTTAGCTTACCGTTTTTAGGTGATATGCCATATTTGTAATCCAGCTGCGATATGCAAACTGTTGCTTGCAAACTTTGCATTCAACTTTTTTCCGTTATTTATTTTTGTAAAATGCTGAACCACTACCGATGTCTTCAACATGGTAGGAGGAGGACTGACTGGAAATTAAACACTCAAAATTAAATAAATATTGAGCAAACTAAACTAAACCAAGGCTTTCTAGTTCTTTCTTCAGTCTGTCTCCGGTGGGTCGGGCTAATCCAAAAAAAATGAAAACAAGGGGGGTGTTCTGAAGACAAACTTTTACCTGTGAAACAGGGGTGCTCTGAAAACACCCCCATTAGCAGTTAGTGCTTTCCACCCATAGACCGTAGGTCTATGCTTCCACCTGATGAAATTAACACGGCCCAAAAATCGACCAATCAGAATTTTGGTCGAGCCAGAACGTATCGACCAATAAATCAACTAGTCGACTGGGAGATTACAGCCCTAATTTTTATACATTTTATTTATCAGAACTTTAATATATTTTGATGTTTTGTTGTGACGATAAAACAAATTAGTGCAAATGTATAACTACAAATATCTGAAATCTGTTTAAATTTTGTTACACGTTTCTAAAGAAATAATATATATTGGCATATCAGATTTTTTTATAAACCAAATATTTGTATCTGCTTTAAAAATCCTTTATCGGTCAGGCTCTAGTAGACATGCATATTCATTCATGATGAATGAATATCATTAAAAAGTTGTATGTGCGGTTTCCTGTCTACAAAAAAGCCATTTTTAACGAGTGTGTAGACCTTTTTATATTCACTGTACATACATAAATACACACACCTACCTACCACCTTTGTTTTTACCGGCTCTTTCGACACAAAGAAGCTGGTGGCTCTACTCAGAGTCCCTCACAGATGACTGAGCTTAACCGTACGTGAATGTAATACTGCCCCCGCTGTGCCAATCCTCTGGCCATTCCTTCACTCAATTGTCAAATCCAAGGTACTTGAACTCCTTCACTTGGGGGTAAGGAGGACCCATTCCCTAACTAAACATTCTTAATGGCAAACTCACAAAGCATTAATATTGCATCATTATGAAGACAATTGGTAAACAAAATAAATGAAATCACCACTCACAAACTGTACACAAAGGCAAACATTAGCAAAGTCATGTATTTCTGTTTTGTTGTACAAATTGATGAAGGCATAACCTCACTAGTGTTTTTGTTTTAATTGCAGCTTCCCAACCTGCTCTTCTATGGTCCTCCTGGAACAGGGAAGACCTCAACTATATTAGCTGCTGCCAGAGAACTTTATGGGTGAGTGGACTGTGGGTAAGAAGCAGATATTTCAGCTCCTTCCATCTCCAGAAAGTCCTGTCAGCTGCCTTTTGTTGTAGTTTGCAGTAACAAGCTGCACTAGGCCGGAGTACTGTAAGCTAGTTACTATTTTAGAAAAAAATATAAAGAAATAAATGATCGAGTCCATATGGGATTTGTTATTGCACTGGGTTAACTAATTATCACAGTTCCACCTACTAATGAGGGAGTGCTTGCTTCGGCAGCATATGTTCAAGAAAGATACTGTACGGTAGCAGCAGTAATAAAGTCTCAGGGTTCTGTTGAAAGTGCAGAGAGCATCATGAAGACCAAGGAACACACCAGGCAGGTCCGTAATACTGTTGTGGAGAAGTTTAAAGCCGGATTTGGATACAAAAAGATTTCCCAAGCTTTAAACATCCCAAGGAGCACTGTGCAAGCCATCATTTTGAAATGGAAGGAGTATCAGACCACTGCAAATCTACCAAGACCTGGCCGTCCCTCTAAACTTTCAGCTCAGACAAGGAGAAGACTGATCAGAGATGCAGCCAAGAGGCCCATGATCACTCTGGATGAACTGCAGAGAACTACAGCTGAGGTGGGAGAGTCTGTCCATAGGACAACAATCAGTCGTACACTGCACAAATCTGGCCTTTATGGAAGAGTGGCAAGAAGAAAGCCATTTCTCAAAGATATCCATAAAAAGTCTAAAGTTTGCCACAGGCCAACTGGGAGACACACCAAACATGTGGAAGAAGGTGCTCTGGTCAGATGAAACCAAAATCGAACTTTTTGGCCACAATGCAAAACGATATGTTTGGCGTAAAAGCAACATAGCTCATCACCCTCAACACACCATCCCCACTGTCAAACATGGTGGTGGCAGCATCATGGTTTGGGCCTGCTTTTCTTCAGCAGGGACAGGGAAGATGGTTAAAATTGAGGGGAAGATGGATGCAGCCAAATACAGGACTATTCTGGATGAAAACCTGTTGGAGTCTGCAAAAGACCTGAAACTGGGACGGAGATTTATCTTCCAACAAGACAATGATCCCAAACATACATCAAAATCCACAAAGGAATGGTTCACAAATAAATGTATCCAGGTGTTAGAATGGCCAAGTCAAAGTCCAGACCTGAATCCAATCGAGAATCTGTGGAAAGAGCTGAAAACTGCTGTTCACAAACGCTCTCCATCCAACCTCACTGAGCTCCAGCTGTATTGCAAGGAAGAATGGGCAAGAATGTCAGTCTCTCGATGTGCAAAACTGATAGAGACATACCCCAAGCGACTTGCAGCTGTAATCACAGCAAAAGGTGGCTCTACAAAGTATTAACGCAAGGGGGCCCAATCATTTTGCACACCCCACTTTTCAGTTTTTTATTTGCTAAAAAAGTTTAAAATATCCAATAGATTTCGTTCCACTTCACAATTGTGTCCCACTTGTTGGTGATTCTTCACAAAAAATAAAAATGTTATCTTTATGTTTGAAGCCTGAAATGTGTCAAAAGGTTGAAAACTTCAAGGGGGCCGAATACTTTCGCAAGGCACTGTAGATGGTGTGAGTGGTTCTAATGGAATTTCACAGTTGTGGCGAAAACAATATTATGAAGTGTTAAACTGTGTAAAAAGTAATCCGTTTGTAGTGAATAATGTAGTTTAATGATGATGTTGCCGTTACTTCTGTTGAAGTCCTTGAAGCAATACTGAAGTTAAGAGATAATAAGGCCTGTGGCCTGGATGATATTATCTTAAATTTGCTTGTAAGAAACTGTCTCCTGGTGGCTATGTGCTGCACAGGTTTCCTTGTTCATGGAGAGTTACCTGATTCTATGCTCTCTGTTGTGCTGGTACCAGTTATTAAAGATAAAGTGGGGAAGCTGAACTGCTCAGATAATTACAGGCCAATAGCTCTGGCCAGTGTTATGTCCAAAGTGCTGGAGACAGTTATATTGTGTAGACTTATGTCCTGTCTATTGATAACCAATTTGATTTTAAACAGCATGGTACTGATTTATGTATTTTTGCATTAAAAGACATTTTAGATAAATATAAGCATGTGCTCTGTACCTGTGAAAATCTCACTCTTTAGAGCGTATTGTATACGGCCTACCTGTGGTGTCGTTATAAGCAAGGCAGCATTAGAAAACTCATAGTGGCTTATAATGACAGGATGAGGCTGCTGTTGAATGCTCCAAGAAACTCCAGTGCAAGCCATATGTTTGTCAGCGTTGGGGTACCTACCTGCTCTGCTGTTTTATGTAACCTGATGTATAGTTTTATGTGTAGGGTATATGGGTCAGAAAATGACATAATCACCGTTTTGGTTAACCCTGTACGTAGTTCTGTCAGATTCTCCTCCTCCTTGTGGAACCATTGGCGAACATGTCTGTATATTAGACACTGAACATTGTGGAAGGCTTTATTTTTTGTATTTTTGTGTTTGTGTATGTTTTTTATTGTGATTATGGATCCCCCTGGGTCTGAAATAAAGTTTAATATATTTATTCACTACTTATCCATGTCCCACACTTATGGCCCACCATTGTATATCCTGCACTTACTGCTATTGCACTTCTGGTTAGACCTAAACTGCATTTCGTTGCCTTGTACCTGTGTAATGACAGTTTTGTCTAATCTAAATACAACCATAACACCAATACAAACAATGTACATATGATGATGAGCACACATGTTCTACACAAGACGCTGTAGTAAGTGCCAAATGTGTAAGTGATAAAAAACCTAAATAGCCAACAGACTAATAAATAAATATGTGACAATAAAATTTGTTTTGGTTAAAATCAACAAGTAACCGTGATAATTAATCGAGATCTTAATATTAATCAAAATAATTGGGATTATCATTTTGGCCATAATCGTGCAGCCCTAATGCTGGCAATGACTTTTTTGGCTTAGAATTATGGTAGGTACCCCTAAAAATAACACTACCATTTCCTTGCCGTCCTCTCTTTTCCCCCCCCACTTCACACACTTTATTGGCTTAGCATTACGGCAACAATCGCTAAACACGCCGCAAACCCCCGGTGCCGATTTACAACCCCTTCTTGGCTTAAAACAACTCAACATTGTTGGCTATGGCCAGCTTGCCTGGTCCTCTGGGTAAAGTTAGCAGGGTTAGCATGGCGGCGTTAGCCAGGACCAGTTGGGAGTGCTTTACTGGCTGTGTCTCAATTGTTTTTGCGAGTTACCAACTCGGTATATAATCAAGCCATATAATTCAATGTCAGTACACAAATGTTGAAATAACAAATTAGACTGAAGCTAATGCTAAGCCTACCTGTGCAGGGGGAAATTGGTCAACTCTGCGTCCTTTTGGGCTCTAAGCTGTCTCCATCTTTCAGAATATATCTCCAATATTTAAACAGTGTTTATGTCTCTGGTCAACCAACTGTTTTGTTTGTTGTTTTTTAGGGTTGGTAAAAATCTGTTTGTTTGCTGCTTTCATGGCTGTACTAATGTTACAGTTGTAGCGTGCTTGGTTAAACTTTTATATCTGGCAGCCTGTCTGTCAAACTGGGAAGTTGATAACAACACACAGGCCAAAACAGAAATTCCTTCACGGATCTGAAATTTCAACAGGAGAAAGTACTGCCATTAGCATTGTTGTTGCTGTTAGCATGTTTCCTTAATATCTCATGAGGCATTGGGGTCATTTTTGACTTATTACAGTAAATGTATAAAATATTGGACCCATAAACATTGCCTTGTCCCAGAGTTTAGACAAGGTTTCCATAATGATTCAATGTAAGATTTTGATAGCATTGCAAAATGTAATTTACTGTACATTGACTCTTAAAAAGTGCATCAGTTGGAGTCAAGTCAGTTGGAAGAGATAAAAACTGATCAAAACAAAACTGTTATGACTTTTAATTGTGTAATCTAAGAAGAACATTGACTTTTTCAGTCAGTTCACTTCAATGCATATTGAAACATTATACTGTGCAATTCTTTGACCCCCATAAAGTTTTATGTTTGGGATTCTTTGAGTCATTTTAAGCCCTGAGTTTGATCATACACCTATTTCTTGTTGAATCCTGTCCTTCTCCACTGTCCCTCATCCAGTCCACACCTGTACAAACAGAGGGTGCTGGAGCTCAATGCCTCTGATGAACGAGGCATCCAGGTTGTCAGAGAGAAGGTCAAGAACTTTGCTCAGCTCACCGTGGCCGGGACTCGTCCAGAGTGAGTCAACGTACATTGATTGCATGCTGAAATATAGGGCAATTTTCCTTGCAGTTGCTCTGAACAATTATCTGAACTACCTCACCATTTGTGTAATTGTTTCATGTATGTCTCTCAGTAAATTACAAACTCTTGCTAAAACTTTCAGTCACTGTGTTTTTCTGTTTTTGTAGTGGGAAGCAGTGTCCTCCTTTTAAGATCATCATCCTGGATGAGGCGGATTCCATGACGGCACCGGCTCAGGCCGCTTTAAGGCGGACCATGGAGAAGGAGTCTCGCACCACCCGTTTCTGCCTCATCTGTAATTACATCAGCAGGTCAGCTAACTTACCACAATCGTGAACACAAAAACACACATTGTGTCTGATCCTGACCCTGCTGTGTCTGTGTGGTCTCTAGGATTATTGAGCCTTTGACCTCCAGATGTTCCAAGTTTCGCTTCAAACCTCTAGCCAATCAGATCCAAGAAGAGCGCCTGCTGGAGATCTGTGAGAAGGAGAACCTCAAGTACACCAAAGAGGTAAAAAAGAAAGAATGACAGTGTTGCTATAATGTGGGAAGAAATAAAATGCATTTTAGTTCTGCGCTGCATTTAAATTAATGCTCCATCTTAAAGGTTATTGAGAGCGTATCTGAAAACAGTTGATTTGCTAATTGTGTTGATGAAGAAGTAAAAGGAAATTGGGACTCTTATGGCGTTTTTCCACTGTTGGTAACAGCTAGTCTCGTCTCGCCTCTACTCGACTCGATGCATTCTGCGTCCGTTTTCCATTGCAGATTGAGTAACGCCTCAGCGTGGCTTGTCACCATAGCTATGCGTGATGATGTAATTTTCAGCGCGACTCACAACAGCACATCGGCTACTTGCCACAGCCAGAAGATTTCTTTTGTTTCAAAAGAAGCTGAAGGAAGCAACAAAAATCACCGCTGAAAAAAAACCAGGAGTTTGGGAATTCCTCCAGAGTTCAGAAGTCGACATGACTATTGTTCGCCGACAGGGTAAGTTAAGTTTCCTGGTGACGTTAGCTAACATTTGCATGTGTTAGGGACCCCGCTCAGTATTTATTATACGCTATATAAAGTACATGAACTTTAGCAACCATGATTACACACCAAAATATGTCTGCTGTGTACCGTTTGTGTTTCAGAGCATTAACGCTTTGCAAAACCGCCGCCGCAGACCGTCTGGTGGGCGATGTCCGACGGGTGAAATCTCCGGTTCTGACCTGCTGGGCTTCGTATAATCTTTGAGAGTCATGGCTTATGACAATGACTGGGATGCATCTGGGCCAGCAGAGCCGGGGGGGGACACTGTAACAGGGTGCAGGGGAAGAAGACGGGGATGTATGGGAGGGTTTGATGCGCTACTTGAAAAGCTAAATAAAAACATTTCTTTGATATATTGTCTTGTTTTTTTTAAAGTAACAGTGTGCAATATTGGAAACGACATGCAAAAGCCCCTAATAGCCCTTAATATTGAACAGTTGAAAAGTGAGAATAGTGCAGAGAGTAGATAATCTGTCGGTGTCTCGCTAGATTATTTTTTTAAATTTCGTGTTTGTTCCGGGACACACACTCCGCACTCTTGTTTGCTAAAAACGCAGTCATAAGTGACGATTCTCTCCGACCAACCAGCAGTCTGCAGGTTTCCACGTCACCTTTTGGTATCGCCTCACCTCTTTTGGAACCTAGATTGAGGTAGTACTAAAAGAAGTACCTGGTAGCAGGTCCCAGGGACTTTTTTTCGTAATGGAAAACCAAAAAAGGCGAGTAGAGGCAAGTTGAGTAGATACCACGCAGTGGAAAACCGCCATTAACATTAAGATGTTACCCAAAACAGAACTTAAGGACAAGAGTATATTTTTGCATGGAACAAACAACTGTGTACATATAATTTTTCTGTATGTTGTTATCTGGACCAGTGTTTGCATTTTTATTTGGCTCTTTAAATTAAAAAAAATTTGATCACAAAAAATGTCTGATGTAACACTTGTATTTAACCAATGCTGTGGTTTACAACAGCCATTTAACACAAACACGTAATGCATCAAACTGTAACATGGATAATATTTTTGGGCCTCAGGTCTGGCAGATAACTTCAACTGCTGTCATTGTACAATTGGTGTAGTCAAGGTGTGATGGTTTCTGATCTAGAGTATTGCAGGATTGGTGAGGGTGTCTGAGGGAGACCTGCGGAAAGCCATAACCTTCCTCCAGAGTGCTGCACGTCTCAACGTTGACAAGGAGATCACAGAGCAAGCTGTCATTGAAATAGCCGGGGTGAGACATGTTTCTTTGTGTCATATAGGAGACTGAAGAAACTGATAATTTATTATCTGTACTAGGGCTGCACATTTAATTGAATTTTAATCATGATCCCGATTTTGACTTCCCACGATCAAATATGCGTGATCGAGCGAATTCTTTTTTTTTTTTGCGTCATTTCATAGAACGCTCCGTTTTTTTTGCAAAGCCAATCTACCCCTTCGTAAATCACTGTCTGCTCATGAGCAAGTCAAAGTAGTTCCCTGCACACCGCGCAGCTTAGTTTCAAGATGTAGACAGTCACAGAGGACAGAGTAACGGCAGGGAAACTCAACAGATAGTTGTTTATACGTCGGTCTCAAGGTTTACCAGTAAACGCAACGTTTTGTCCCGTCTGTTTTTCAGACAACAGCAGTGACCAGTGCTAGTCGGTGCTAATGTCCTCGCATCCGCTGCAATGTTGTTATGGATATGGTTTAATTTTGCGTTACATGACCCATTTCTTCTGTAAAGCCGTGTCTGTAATGGATCTTTCTAATCTCTCTCCTCTTACTCTCCGCGCGGCCCTGCCACACAGCGACGGTCCACACTTCTGACATTTGTTTACAGTTTTAATTTGTTATTAACACAGCTGTATATTGTTAAATATGAGGGGCAAACCTGTATTTGTACCAATGTTTCCGTGGTAACTCTGCTGTCGCGGCAGCCACGGCGAAGAACACAGAAGAAGTTATTGAATGCAACTAACTTCAGTTGGTAGAGTAACAGCGTGTGAGACAGAGCTGCTGGATTTGGGCCAGAGATGTGACACATGGCCAGAATATCATAGTTCATAAAAATGCAGCGCAGTGACGATAGACATTTCGTACACACGGCGTGTGTATCCGCCATTCGACCCGTGCTGGACCCATTCATAATGAGTCAGCCGTCTCTCTGTGCTTAGCGTCCATCACACTCCCTCTCGCAGTTATAAATGGCCTATGTGACGATAAAATTTGTTTTAGTTAAAATCAACAAATAATCGTGAGAATAATCGTGATCAAAATGTTGATCAAAATAATCGTGATTATCATTTTGGCCATAATCGTGCAACCCTAATCTGTACTTAAAATGTCCGTACACTTGTAACCTTCCTTGGCAGTCAGTTCATACTGTTGTGCTCTCTTACACTGAAGGTTGTCCCTCCCAAGATGATTGACCACTTGCTGCAGATATGCTTCACAGGAACATTTGAGAAGCTAGAGGTTGCTGTCAGGGTAAGTGTTCTGACATGTCAGTGCTTTGACCCTGTGATTGTGTCATGAATTTGCTGCACTTTAGTGTGACATGCATTTATTTTCTTATTCATTTATGGCCAAACACTTTAGGCCCCTTTTTAAATCTGTAGTGTGTGTGTGTGGTCTAAAATGCATGTCGTAGGTGCTTTCAGGGAGTGTCAAGGTGCAAAGGGATTGTAGTTAGTCTAAATTAATTAAAGTTTTGTTTTTGGGTGTAACATGAATTCAGTCAGTGTCATGTCCCATTGCCATTTTAACCAAGTGTGCCTCCATCTGGCGCCATGGGAGTATAGACATTTGAAACACCATGGGCTGAGAGACAATTGCGAGATTTATTTCCACTGTAAGTTACACTTACCTGGAATACCTTACCTTAGTGATTGGTGCACACCTACCAAACAAACCTATTAAACATTAATATGAAATAAACAATAAATACAGAAACAAATATTTACGAATGTCTGTTTAACATAAGGTAAAGGAGGTTGGATGGATTATTGTTGAATAAATAACCTCCTTCCTGGTACAGACCCTTGGTGACAGATGAAAGAAGAGCCATGTTGACAAATGCTGTCAATACAGCCGTTTAAAAGGAGACTAAATGTGAATAGAGCCTATTGTTCAATGTGAATTACAACACATATCAATGTGCGGAATATTGAAGTTTATTGTTGTCTCTATAAGCCAAACTGCAGGGGGTTCAGGAGGGGGTGGGTGAGGGTTTTGAGGTGAGCATTTTTTCAAGAGACTTAATAACCACAGAGGTCAGGGTGACTGGTCATTAAGTCTTGTGATCCTTGTTTTTTGGGGGACAGGGATGGTGGTGGAGGACTTTAAGCAGGCTGGTACGGGCATGTCTCAGGTGAGATGTTAAAGATGTCTGAACACGGGAGACTGGTGATTAGCGCAATGCAGACCTTATTTGATAGCTCCTCTGCTCCTCGGCCGAATCAGAAGTTATTCTGTCCCTCCTTGGTGAAGGCCGTCTTAAAGCTCTTATTGCTTGCCAGAGGAGCGAGCATCAAGGAGGGATCACCAATGAGCTATAGATGAGGATACCCAAGAGCAGCCTTCCTGGAAGATGGGCAGCTAAAGGAGTTGCTAACACCGCCCATGCAGCTGACTAATTCATGTGACACTTGAGAAGAAAGGACAGCTCATCACTCTAAAACACATTAGCTTGTTTCCTCTCTACTCCCACGATTTCCTTGCATTTCTGCCGTGCATCCTCAGTGGGAAGGGAGGCAAAAGGAGGACTCAAGGAGGCAGTTTTATGTTTTATGTGTGATCTGTCCGTGATGACTCATAAATACAGCTCATAATGCAGGAATGGTATAACTGAAAATGATAGTGGTTATGAACTTTTTCATACCGTAGTATACCTTTTTAAAACCTGTAACTGGCTCATGCCTACTTGCACATGGGCGTTGGACATGAAAAAAGTGACTGCGGTCCTGAACTAGCAATAGTAGTTGCTCTTCACAAGTGTAAGATAGAGCCCTGGATATTTAATCATGAAAAATAAAGACCTTCAAAAAAAAGAGAAATAAAAGTAAGCCAGTATGTTGTATTCTCACGTTAATATCTCTTCTGTCAGAACATGGTGGATGATGGCTATGCAGCCACACAGATCCTGAGTCAGCTCCATGAGACTATCATTGAGCAGGACCTGAGTGACAAGCAGAAGTCGGCCATTACAGAGAAGATGGCGGTAAGTGATCTGATGTAGCGCTGATTGTTGTGTACCTAAACAAAATTAATCGCTTTGCGCAGCATCATCCAGTCCAAAAAGAGTGCCCTGTGAAAGTTGTTGTGTAATTTGAAACTGATATGCAGAACCAAAATTTAAAAAAAAACTAGAACTACAAGCAGTTATGACAGGGTCACAGCTTCATTGTGCCAGTTTCCCCGACCCCGGGGAGCACACTAAAGTGGAACCCACAGCATAATGGTGGGGAGGCAAACGTCAGGAAATATCAAGAGGTGTGAGCCACACGGTCTGCGGTACATTTCTTTTCTGGAAAAAACTGGGATATTTGTATATTTGTGCTGCAGTGAGGTTACTTGAATGTTAAAAAGGTTGTAGGACCATAAAGACAAATACAAAAAAACATAAATCTCACAGATTTACAGGATAGTACACAGCAATTCCACACAAGAATTTGTTGTCTAAAACAGTTCTATATATTTGGATTCATCCAGTGCAAAAATAATAAACATATTGAACATTAAAACTCATATAGGACACACTATTTACATTTCTTACATACATGTATCAATCTTTGATGTAACAGTGTGGATTAATTGCACAAAAACTCCGAAAAAATCTACACTTCTAGGCTGGATACAAAACCTTCTGTAAGGGCTAGAAAGACATGTTAGGGCGACTGTTGGCTTTTAGCTCCAAAAATACATATGTTTCTACTAGGGCTGTAATCAACCAAACAAAATCTTGGTCGACTAAAGTCGTGAAAATTTCGACTAAAAATCGACTGGGGCCGGGGGTGCGGAAAAAAATGCTAGATTAATGAACTGTACTGTCCTGCAGTACTTGTCCTTGTAGGCTATTTGCAGTATATTAAATCGTTTTGGACCTAATTGTTTTGCACTGAAATGACTCGTCTGTCGGCTCTGACAGCGCTGCATCAGCCTCATATCCTGAGACATAAAGTCCACAATTCCTTCCCTGATATTATTTTAGTGTTTGGATGATAGAGGCTTAACATCCAGCGTGGTGTGGGTGTGTCTGGGGAACGGGTGGGTGCGCCGGTAGTTATAAAACGCTTATTAGACTATGAAATATGCCAACTCTGCTATGTTCATACAGCCTACTCCAAACAGACAGGGCAACCTAACGCAGACAGGTTAGCTTACCGTTTTTAGGTGATATGCCATATTTGTAGTCCAGCTGCGATATGCAAACTGTTGCTTGCAAACTTTGCATTTGACTTTTTTCCGTTATCTATTTTTGTAAAATGCTGAACCACTACCGATGTCTTCGACATGGTAGAGGAGGACTGACTGGAAACTAAACACTCACAATTAAATAAATATTCAGCAAACCATCAGACGAAGGCTTTCTAGTACTTTCTTCAATCTGTCTCCGGTGGGTTGGGCTAATCCAAAAAAACAGGGGGGTGTTCTCAAGACAGACTGTTACCTGTGAAACAGGGGTGCTCTGTAAACACCCCCATTAGCAGTTAGTGCTTTCCACCCATAGACCATAACAGTCTATGCTTCCACCCGTAGACCGTCAATAATATACAGTGTATGCTTCCACCTGATGAAATTAACACGGCAAAAAATCGACCAATCAGAATTTTGGTCGAGCCAGAACGTATCAACCAATAAATCGACCAGTCGACTGGGAGGTTACAGCCCTAGTTTCTACTAGTTATAATTATAAGTTATTAAGTTATGAATCAGAAGTGTCGTTTAGTCGTATACATCGCGCTCAACCTCAAGGGTAAAAGGGCCCAAAATGGTCAACGTTGATTATAGCACCCCCAAATGGCCGGTCATTGCCAAATTTAGTACAGAGCTTCGTAGTGCGATGTTGAACAACTATTTTTTTGCTGATATTTAATGTGGCTTTGAGATTTGACGTTTGTGTTTGGTAGCTAGCATGGAAAATTAGTTTGGTTGTCAAATGCGCGTACTTTAAAGCGCCCATATTATGAAGGCTTTACCACAACTTAAAATAGGTGTATGAGTTCCAGAAAACATGTTTCTGAAGTGTTTGCTAGAAATAGCTTGTATGAAAAGATTCCTTCCTACCTACCTCTATTACCCTCTGTTTTAGCCCCTTTCTGAGTGTGCTGTTTTCTGCTGCTCAATACATATGGATGAGCTGCTGTTCATTTTCCCACACCCCACTCATCTTACTTTAAACCTAAAAAGTGTATAAAAATATATGTAACACAATAATGGAAAGGGAAAACACTAAAAGCAGTTTACGTAAGTTTATTGTGTTGAAAGTACTGTTCCAGTACTTTGTATCATGTACGATGTGAGTCAAAAAATAATAAAACTACGGAATGTTGCCTCGGTCTTCACTGGTCTCGCGCTGCATTCTCCTTTTCTGGATTTTGAAACTAGGATTCTCTGATGTGGTGGCTTGTCCTCAAGCAGCATTGTCATTATAATGCAGTGCAGCCAGGTGAAGTCTTGGACAGTAAAATGAAAATTAAACATGAAATCAATTGCAGAAATGGGCTAATGTTCTCAAAAAATAAACTGTTTATTTTTTTTTACTTTCTAATTGCCTGTGTGGAAGTGAATGCAGCATCTCTGGGGAAGGGGGAGATACACAATATCCGTTTCAGCAAAAAAATAAACTCACTATGTACATTTAGACAAAGGTATTACTGTAATAATATAACTCACAACAGGACTGTTGACTCTGTCAAAGCTGAGACTGAGTCTGCAGGGTCATAGGTTGTGTCCGGCCTTTGAGAAGTAATAATTGAGCTGCCATCGAGAGGGTCCTCCTCCAGGCGCGGCCTCTTAGACAGTTGCTTTATGGGTGTTGAGCTTAGAAAAGGGAGTTGGGCTATGAAGGGATCAGTGGACGTGCCAAAGTCCTTGCAGGACATCGTAGCCTGGACAGCTGTAACAAAAGTATACTTTCTATGATAACAAGGCATTATTAGGAGTAAAACATGACAGTGTGCCTGTTACTGTCAATGTTTTGATTATGAATGACTTGTCAGTCTTTCAGCTTTCTAAAGCTCAGAAACGGGCTGTGTTTGCTGGACTTACAGCTGCTAAGAGGATGATTGCAACCCGTTGGAAGCCACCTCATGACCTATCTGTTAGTTCATGGATCCTTTCTTTTTTGGATGTCATGTACATGGGACTTTCGACGGCTCGTGTGGGTGGAGCCCCGGGGAAGACTTGGTACAGCATTGCTAAGTCATTGAAGGCAATGCTGTAGTCTTTTCTTTTGTTCGACAAAAAAAGGAGTAAAACATGACAGCTCTGTCATAGTATAAATGCAAGCACTAAAGGCTGCAACAGCTCATAACACTTGATCAAGAGTAATTTGCAATTTGTAAAACTAAAAGCCTTCACTTTTGTAATGTGAGCAAAGAGTCCTAGATGAGTTGTGTGCCAACACTCTGTTTTAGAGGGGTTTCAGTCTGGCAGCCAATATCTTTTTTAGCTGGTAACTCTAATGATGGACTGGACAATATTAAAAAAAAAAAGAGAGAGAAATGCCATCAATAAATCTTACATGTATTATGCCAACAGATACATCAAGCAAAAAAATGTATCACTTATAAATACACTCCAGGAGAGGAAACTCATTACACAGAATGGTTGGCTTTGAGTGTAAATTGGGCTATGATGTGCAGTCTAAACCATAAAATCAAATTCCCGAAACTCAAATCCAGCAGAGGATGTGTTTATCTAGAGACCAGTGGCTGAGTGGGCCCAAAAAAATCGAACAGTAAATTTAATAGATTATCCGCCCGCCGTACATGTGAACAGTTTGACCAGCAGACGGGTGCAGCCGCGGCATACCAGGCTGCCAGATGCTATTGCTAAGAAGGCTGCCCTCGCGGCCTTGAAACACTACCCGGACCACCGGGAAAAGTCCCGATTGCCACCATGCCTCTGGTGGATACCATGATAATTGGAAGTTAGTGTTACCCTTTGCTATGTGGCCAAACACTAGCTACTTGGTTAGTTTGGCAAAACACTTATTGGTTAGTTTGTGTAGAATTGCAAAACAAACCGCTAAATACAATTCAACAACTCCCTTGGACATGAATTTGATGCTAGCAATTTGCAAGATCAAAAAAAATACACGTTTAGGAGTCAAGGCAAGCTAGCAGCTAGTTGGGCCTACCGTACCTTGTGGTGTAACAAAACGTTAGCAGCTTCATAACCTTTGATGACCGAACGTGTAATCTTGAACGCACACACACACACACACACACACACTTGTTTTGCACTGGACAGTTTTGTGCGCTACATTTTACAGTATGGGAATCTTTCACAAATGCCTAACTTCGAACATCGAAGGTTCACGTTGCTGGTCAATAGCTTTGACGGAGAAATCACGCTGACTACAAACTAACTAGAAGCTAATGCTAGCAGTTAGCTACCTCTTGCTCAATGGCAAAAGACTGCTACAACACACTTCTTCACCCAAATGTACAAAAATTGTATAGAACTACTTGCATGTCCCTTGTCTGCAGGTATTCCACGCAAAGTTTGAAGGGCGCCCTCTTTTAGGAAAGGTTTCCTAGCTAATCCTGCATTGTACTGACCGAAGTTGGAGAAACAGTCTCGAAGTGGTTAGCACACACCAACAGCTTTCTGCCAACTGTAGCCGGCACGTTGCCTTCAAAAATGAATTTAATCCATGCGGCTGGGACATGGAAAGTTTTGTGCTCCTCTTTACATCCAACAATAGAACACTTTCCGTGGTACTTCCGAATCGGTAACAACATGGAGGATCTCTGAGAAGTTACTGCTGTACCTGGTGGGTGGAGATCCTAGGTAGTGGGGGCATAGGTCGGCTCTGATGGGATTCAGTGGTGGGTGGGAATATTCAAATTTTTGAACAGCAGAAACCCGTATCTTACTCAAGTGTGTGTATACGTGTTTGTTTTTTTCATAATATGGGCACTTCAGCGTAGAAAAATTCTTTCCTTGACTTTTCGTCCATCTGGAGATGATACCTACCAGGTTTCGTGCAGATCGGTCGCACGGCCTTAGTTGGTATTCTTCAATATTGTGAAAAAACTTCTTAGCGGAAATGGGCAAGGCCTGCATCCAGTGATTCATCTTAATTCAAGGGACATGTGGATGCAAGGTATTCTAATGTGCGATGTGTATTGTTGGAGTTAAAGCCAAAAAACATAGTGCCACCTAGTGGTCCACAGATGTAATATGTTATGTGAGGGGGGGCTTCTAGAGGGTCATGGCAAACAAGAATCTAAAGTTTCATATTGATAACATTAATTTTGATCGAGATATAGCAAAGGTGGTGTTTTCACACAAATTTGTTTGTATATGCAATTTTTATCCTATAAAAAATATTTTCATAAATTGTTGTCAGGTTGGTCTTGAGATGTTATGTGCCAAGTTTTGTGCAGATTGCTCGCACGGTCTAGGAGGAGTTTGGCAAAGTAGGTTTTTGATAAATTTTTCACGCTTAAAAAAAGGTAGAAATGGGGGTGGCCTATAGCTGGAGATTCAGATGGATCCAGGGAACACAAGGATATATGGTTTTTGAATGTGCCATGTAAAGTTTGGTACTTATAGGGCCAGACGCGTTTTTTCGTCGATAGCACCACCTAGTGGTGGATATATGTATGTATATTTTTTTTATCTGAGTAGTGTCCCACAGTCTGTACCCCCCTTAAAGTTTCACTTGCATAACTTGTACGGTGTCGGCTGCAGTCTAACTTTTATACCAGAAGAAGAATATAAACCCAAATTAAATCAAGAGGGTTCCACAGCTCCGCTGAAGATGTGAGCTGTTTTGCTGGCTAACTTAGATTTTGGATATCATAAAATGGCTTAACCCTCTATTGCATGAATTAATTTTTAAACATGGTAAAAATGTCTTGATGTATTTTTATTATTCCAAGATGCTTAAATAATGCAATTGCAATTAAAAACAAAATTGAAGGGGGGGGCAAAAAATCCATTATTTCTTTATAAACATGCTTTTATTGAAATAATTACCAAACAAATTCAACTTATATGTATCAACATGTATAGCCCAATGTGTTTACAGTCAAATTAGTTTAGTTTTAATTGTAGGTTTTGATGATTATTAATAAAAACACTGTAATAAGTCTGTTATATACACCTGAAAGAAGACACATGGGTTTAAATTTTCTTGATTAGGGGCAAAATAAGCACAACACACTGACTACACTTACAATTACTAAACTATATGGCCACTGAAAACATATTTCTGAGACATAATCTTCCTTTAGGAAATCCCTATTTAGACTAGAAGGGTATATTGACTATAAATGTCAGCGGACCAACAAATAATATGAGTGAGCCAACATGATTTCCTTTGGAATAACTCATTTTTATTGGTGAGCAATTCTTTTACATTAGTGTGTAATTAATAATTTAGATAATATATTAATTACAAAATGGCTGGAATAACATAATATAAATACATTTTATGTTTTTCTTTTATATTATAAATAATTGCAAACATAGTGTTAGAGTAGCCTAAAGTTATAGTAATTCAATCTGAGCCAATTAGGCTAAATGTACACATTTCACTTCAATATTTGCATAATGTTGCCATATGGCAACAAATGAATTTGAGCCTTTTACAGAAAAAATATAACATTTTAACTGGTTTAAATGATGAAAAATTAAAGTTTACTTATTCCAGATAACAGTTGAATTTTCTTTTTTCAAAGAAATGCTTCTAAAATTTAGAAAAACTACTACATTTTGGCTGATCCTGGAACCTGATGTGGCACATGTCTGGAAAAGGGGGGGGGGGAACAGGATTCTGTGGGTATGTGAAGTCATCAAATGGATACAACTTCAAAATAAAAGACCTATTTACACAATTAAACACAAAACATTTTATATGGTTTATTGTAAAAAACACTAAGAAAAAGAATTTGTTGCCATATGGCAACAACATGCAATCCCAGTTCACTAGGCGGCATCACAGTAAGGTCATGTCATTTTCTGAACTTATTTATCACAAATCTCATTGTGTAAATATTAGCACCAATTGTCACAATAATCACAATCGCTACAATATCAATGCAATATCGACATTAAGGTCTTTGGTCAAAAATATCGTGGTATTAGATTTCTTAGATCTCATACTCATCTATTTTAATCGGTGTAGTAGAGGCAACATTTAATGAGCAGTATCTGGGGTTTTACAAAAATAATCCAATATACACAAGTCAATAATTTCACTGATTTTATATATTTTTTTATATATATTTTGTTTTTGTTGAATTACAACTAAACAAACAAAACACTGATGGTGTCATGTAAAACTTAATGTCCTTCAGATGGACTTACTCCTTTTTATGCTTGTTTTTCCTCTCTGTTTCAGGTTGTCAGTAAGTGCCTGTCAGATGGTGCAGATGAGTACCTGCAGATGTTAAGTCTGTGTTCAGTCATCATGCAGCATGCCTCCCAGAACAACTAAAACTGCGCTAAACAGCATACTCTGCCCTGGGATAGTACAACAACCTGCTTTTAGCAGGGCCGATAACTGAGACATCAGCACTTGTCTTGGATTCAGTTTGTTCACAGTTGCAGTTTTGGACGTCCACCAGTAGATAACCAAATAATATTGATGTTGTTTAATTTTAGAGACCACAGCTGTTGAAGTGTTTCTCTACCCAAAACTGTCTCCCTCCTCTTACTTTAATAAATAAGACCCAATTGTGTGAACATGCTTTCAAAAATGTTACTGTTAAATCAACCATCATGTCTCTTTATTCATTTTATTTCATGTAACTACTTATTAATATATCTTTCTGCACTATTTGCATTTTGGGGAAGAATTTCTACATTTTGTATTAAATGTTTTATATTTTCACCATTTGTTTCCTTGAAGTCTTTGCTCATGATTAGGGCATACACTAGTCCACAGTAAGTAACTTCAAAAAATGTATCATCTGACCCCTTCTCAAAACTAATCCAACTCAGCATAAATTATTTCAGGAATACTTCTAAGCTTCACATTTCTCTCTACCAACCTAATCAGCTGCATTGTCATCAGCTGAATGTCGACGTTTACTCCTTCAGTTAAACAACCAGATTTTCCACAATCTCCACAAGCTATCGCGTTGTTGCATTAAAAATTATAAATCTGTTCTGCTGTCAATTGTCATTTCAGACTAAACTGATGCAACCCTTCTCCACCCCATTCACCTCCAGTTCTTATTATTCCCAGCACCAAGGGTTCCTTCATCAGAAGCCCCTCTTCACATCACATCCATCCAGATGTTAAGGCTTCATTTGTCCCTTCAGCCAAGTTAGAAGTCAGATGTGTAATATATATATTTTTTTAATATAATTCAATATTTTACAAAACATCTTACAGATTCTTTATATCAAGCTAAAACATAGAATTACATTTTAGCCATCAAACACTGATACATCACCAAGCTCTATCTACTCGCTGCCTAATAGGAGGATGTGTGAAGAAAAATGTAAATTCAATTCAATTTTATTTATAGTATCAATTCAAGAGTTAACGAGTAATCTCGAGATGCTTACAGATAGAGTAGGTCTAGACCACATAATACAAGGACCCAACAGTGCCACCCAGTGGCGAGGAACAACTCCCTTTTAGGAAGAAACCTGGGACAGACCCAGGCTCTTGGTAGTGTCTGACTGGCCATTTGGGGTTGAAATGAATAGTAGCAATAACACAATAAAAGCTAATGAAACAGTGACAAAAAAAACTAGTTTGTTGGCATAGCAGGTCACTGCGGCATTACAAGGCACAGCAGAGTGTAGCAGGATGTAGCAAAGCATCGCAGGACATGTAGCAAGACCACAGCGACAGCTGCAACCATGATTTTGGATCCTCCCTGATCCAAGGAAACATGCTAGGGGAAAAAGAACATAAGGACTCCCCAGAGCTAGGTTAGTAACAAGCATTTCTTTATTATTATATTAATGATTATATGGTAAATTAATCTGACAACTATGAAGCGCAGCAGAGAAGACAAATGGTGCCATGTCTGCGGCTAAACACCCTCCCCGCCGGTCTAGGCGAATGCTGCAACTCCTCACTCCCTAAATATAAGCTTAATCAAGTAGGAGAGTTTTAAGTTTACTCTTAAGTTTAGTGATGGTGACTGCCTCCCGAACCCAGACTGGAAGCTGATTCTACAGGAGAGGAGTCTGATAGCTGAAGGCTCTGGCTCCCATTCTATTTTTGGAGACTCTAGGAAACACAAGTAACTCTGAATTCTGGGAGTGCAGTGCTCTAGTGGGACAATAAGGCAATAAGAGCTCTTTAAAATAAGATGGTGCTTGACCATTTAGAGCTTTGTAGGTCAGGAGAAGGATTTTAAATTCAATCCTGGATTTTACAGGAAGCTAATACAGGTGAAATATGATCTTTTAGTTCTTGTCAGAACATGCGCTGCAACATTCTGGATCAGCTGGAGAGTCTTAATTTGAGCATCCTGATAATAAAGAATTACAGTAATCCAGCCTGGAAGTAACAAATGCATGGACTAGTTTTTCAGCATCGTTTTGAGACAGGATGTTCCAAATTGTGGCAATGTTACAAAGATGAAAAAGACTTGGGTCATTATTGGGTTGTCGTGGTTTGTGGCCGATAATAGACTCTGTCAGATTTTTTTGATATGAGAAAGTGGGATGAATGCCGGGGGGCTGCTAACAGAAGCTAGGGATTACATGTACCGTCATCACTAAAGGAGGCAGAGGACTAGCTAAACATCTGATACACAGAGCAAGAGAGCGCAGGAGAGGGACAGGAATTAGCCATTGCTAATGGCTAAGATGGAGTTGCTAACAGCGTATAACAATTGAGATCAGCGAAGGAGTTGCTGTAGGATAATGAAACTTTAAGTGCTTGAGTATAAGTGTTTAAATACAATCAGGCACTTGGCCACCAGATTTAAGAAATTTCAAGTGCTGAGTAAGTTTTTGCTGGAGCAGAAAAGCAGGGTCTGAATTAAACAAATGTTTATGCCCCGTTGATGCGGGCTCTAAGCAAAGCAAGTGTAGTTTAATGCACAACACTTCTCTCCAGCCACCAGATTTAAACAAATACAAACTTGAAAAAAACATAACATCCATGTTGTTTTGAGTGAGATACAGGTTTCTGAATACTTTCAGTCTCCGGGTGATTTGCACGGCAGCCAAAATTACCCGCTAGCACGACACAATGGCAAAACACTGCTACAACACACATTAGTTTCACCATAACCTACAAAAGAAATAATTACATGTCCCTGTAGGTATTCCACATGTGCCCTCATTTAGAAGAAGTCCCCCAGCTAATCCCGCCTTGTACTGGTCAAAGTTGGAGAAAAGTTATCTAGCTGATGTGAGCCTTACCTAACTACTGCGCACGTGCAACTCCCAACAGACAGTAAAGAAGTCTACTCTGTAGCTAAAACAGAAACCTAAACTCACAGGGTGTAAAGAGGATCTGCAACAATGTGCAATAAAAAAAGCTGTTTTTTTTTAAATGAAACCATGTAAACCTATTCTGGAACAACCTCAAAATACAATTATGAACCTGAAAATAAGCATAATATGGGCACTTTAAAACAAGGTTGATTTCATACAGACTTCTAGCTTTTACAGGAGCAGATGCTTTTGTTTCACAACCACGTAAGTCGAGATCAGTTTACCTCGGATGGTTTAGACATAATGGCTGATAATCTAAATCCTTATGGAGAAAGGGAATGTTGACCGGAAGTTATGATTCCCTACTCCATGTTCCGGAAGCAGCAAGTGTGACACAGGCCTATACATTAGTATTGATTATTTTATTGATTCAGCAGTCACATATGTCTTGCTTTACTATGTGAACAAATGCAGCAAGAAATGATCTGAGTGTACAGAGGAAATGTTTTTTGGAAAGCGATTCAGATTGCTTTACATGCTGCTTCCCAAGATTATCTTTACATAGAACTACTTTTGGTAATTTTTGCTTTTATTATTTTGTGCAACAGATAAAACAGAAGAAGAAACGTAGCTAGGCCTACTTTTTTTTATACAAACCTTTAAACTTTTAATTTTCAGGAAGTGATTAAGCTGAATAAATCCTTCTTTGTAAATCTTTACGCTGCAGATTTTAATCGACATGGCCGTACCGTTTATTCCTTATGGAATTAGTTTTTGTAAAATGAAGTTTAATGTATATGTAATTAATAAAACACGTTGACGTTTTCGTCTTGGAGAGTTGTATAATATTTACGATAGTACCTGAAGGTCGCATGTCTGGGCAAAAACGTAAATCGTTATTTGAATGAACAGACCAATCAGCTGCCTCGCCGGACTGGCGCCGCTGGATTTCTGTTACTCTCGCCCAATCAGCGCGCTGCACCGTTGTTTGCCTTGTTTTTTGAATTGAGTTTGGGCAAATACCTATTCGGTCCAGACCAGCTGCTACTACTAGCAGTTAGCTAACGCTAGCTGTCAACAAACTAAAGTAGCCACATTTCGACAATTTGAATTATTTACGCATAAAGGGCAACATGCATTGACACCAGACTTGCCATATAACGAAGATGTCCTGAGTGATTTTCTGAGTGTTTTGACCGAAGAGGAATTCTCGGAAATTCTATATTGTATTGTTGACTTGAAGTTACTTAGGAACGTTAACTAGCTAATTTAGTTAGAGAGCTTATTGAATTAAGCTAGCTTGCTCCCTTTTCTGTAATTCCTTGATATAAGTTACCAGCCAACGAAACAGTCGGTAAGTTTGGTTTACGATTCTTTGAGGTGTTTTTTGTGCTGTTGACAACGCATTGTACAACGTTAGCAAAGGAAATTTGGTACCGTGGTGAGTACAGCCAACGTTAACTGGGCTAACGTTAGCGTAAAAAAATAAAATGAAGTCAATAACCCCGGGCGGCCTGGATAATCATACAAAACATGTTGACCATTAGCTACATTATATAAAGCATGTTTTAAGAAACTCAAGCGTCTATTTTTGTTCATTTCCTGTAACGTTTGATAGTTTGGACAATTTGGTGCCTCCACAAGTTCCTGGCATGGCTGACAGCAGCATAGTGACTCTAGGGACAGCTCGGAGTCTGCTGGATTCTTCGGTCTATGATTCGAAGATCGCCGAAACCACAAAGGACCATGTATTTCTGGAGATGGCATGTGGAGACGGGGAAGGTCAGTACGTATGGGTTACCTTTTTTTCTCCCCCCTTTCTCTGAATCTCACTAAATACTTTTTTTTTTTTTTTTTTTTTTTTAACCTTACTTTTTTCACTACACCTTTTGGCGTAGATAATATCCAATAGTGTGTCAAATCAGGATTTCCTTAACGTTATATGTGGGCAAGCTAGTAACGTAAGAAAAACACAGCAATGTTACGAATTTCAAAATGGAGAAACAGAGCAGTAGAACTGGGAAAACGTTATTGGCACTCGGTGTGTCAGGTAAACTAGCAACTAAATCAAAATCAGTGCACTTAGTACAATACAACAGGCCTGCTTTCAGTTTTTGTTGAAATAGTTTTCAACTTCCTAGTCATTTTGGTTGGAGTTTGTAGAGGCAGCAGTTTTTGATGCTTTTGAGTAGTACTACATTATATTGAAATGTTTTTCTAATATTTAGTATACCCTTATTGAGATATACAAAATATTAGAAACACATTAATATAACAATACCATTAAACACAAACTACAGCCTCCTATATTATAGAAGTGTATATAAAAAAAAGTTTATAACCTGAATGAAGATACAAATTGCAGGGCTTTTATCTCCAGCATGATCTGTGTGCGCACTGTATGCAACAATTAATTTGTAAGTACTAAAGCCAGTCTCTCATCTGTTTCTCTCTCATCCGTGTGGGAGTTGCCTTGCCTTTGCTCTTGTACACTGTAGTGGACTAATTGACAACAATACACAGGAAGGACGCTGTCGAAGATATTTCTTCTACTTGTGTTTATTATTGTTCAGGTATTTAAGAACACATTAGTTATCTAATTACTAGGTTGTTTAGGCTGAAAAGGAAACCATTAAGTCTGGGGTACTACAGAACAACGAGTCTGTGGCCGTAGATCGCAGTGATTCAAATTTCGAGAGATATGCCATGTCCTCATGTAAATTAAATATGTAACTGGATGTTTACTTGCGTCTGTGGACTCTAGCTTTTAAACATAAGGCAGGCTTTGGTCTAGGATTGTTTGAGAGGGGAACCCATAAAATTCTCAAATATCATTGAATTTTCTCTTGACAGTACAGGGGGCAGTCACAGGAGGTTGGGGGCCTGAATCAGACCCTGCTAATATGCTTGCTACTGAGTTAATTTTAGGTCTATTAAAAATGTTTGCTCTCCTATCATAAGGCCAATTATATTGACTTAAAACGGATTTGAAATACAATGAGGTGGGTATAATTTTTTTATGTGGGAATTGAAATTTGTTCTTATGTTCCACTACAGGGAACATGCATTAGCTTCCTATGTTATTTTTGTAATTATCCTCCTATACCCAATTTCTATGCAACCCTGTTTCTATCAGTGATACAGGTGGATTGTCTGGCTGTAACCCAATCAATTCAACGTGTGTGTGGTTGTGTGTGTGTGTGTGTGTGTGCGCCTCCTTGTTCACTCTGTTGCTCTTCATCTCTCTTTCAGATATACTGCCAAAGGTGGAGACAAGGGTTGTTCTTGTGGGTGAAGCAGGCAGAACCGAAGCACTGGTCAAAGCACTGCAGGTACACCAATTCTCTATTAATCCTGAAGGTTCACTGGGTTATATTAACATGACAGACCTCCACGATCTGATCTTGTCAACGTCACTGCTGTTTTCTGTTTTAATAAGTAGGAACAGAGCTTTCTATAAGTGTGGGCTGCCGGCCAAACAGCTGACTGTTCTTTGTGGATTATTATTATAACTAGTGTGTGTTGTAGCAGTGGTTTGCCATTGAGAACAAGCTAGCATGCTAGCGCTAGCATGTGCTATGGTTTGCCACCTCGCCTCGGCCATCTTGGCTAGTGACGTAGAAAGCCGAGCAGCTTTTGAATAGCTCACCCGGAGACTGAAGGCGTAGGACATTCAGAAACCTGTATCTCACTTAAAACAACATGGATGGTTTTTTTTTTCCAAGTTTGTATGCGTATGGAAGCACCAGCGACACAAAATAACTCAAATCCCATGATATGGGCACTTTAATATATTATATTAAATAGCACAGCTGAAAGGTTGTCCATCAAAGTAGCATGGCTATATTAGTTTTGAATTGTAAATTCTTTTTTTATTTTATTTTAGACTTTTGGATTTAAGGTTAGGTCAGGATCGAATATTTGTGGGGTGCACTAGTAGCTTCAATGCAGGTCGGTAAAGGTGATGAAAAATGTTGTTATGGCTACTGTTGTCAACAATAACGTTACCAAATTGAATTCAGTGAGTAGTTCCTTTTTTAGCAACAGTTTACTTTATTTGCAATCATTTCCCAAAAGCATGATATATCTTACAGTTACATTCCAGGATATAGGGTCCTTTTTCTTACAGAAAGTTGTATTTCAGTCTTTGGATCAGAATCATTAATTGTTTCATTATTGTGAGTCCATTCAGCTTAACAAATATCCCACATACAGGTTTTTTTTCTGGCTCAGAATGGGCCTTATTAAGTGGGGGGTCTTGGGGTCTTCCACCAGAATACATAAATTTTTAGACACCAATTTATGGTGAAAACATTTATTTATATCAAGGAAAACAAAATTCCTGATGTGCACCTCTCATCAAACTGTGATTGGTCCACTTGGCCGTGGCATTGTAGCGTGTATTTCCCCCTACTACTCATTTCTGGGTTCTCCTTCTCCATAAACATGAAACCAAGGAGAAGGTTTTCTTGCTACAGATTTCCGATCGTGGTCAGAAGGCACAGGGGATACACGCTTAATATACAAAAAATATGAATTTATGGCTTACATAAAGTCAAGCCATTCATATTTCTATCGGAACCAATATAGATACCTGAAATTTGGTTCTGTTCCTCATTGGGCTGCACGATTATGGCCAAAATGATAATCCTGATTAGTTTGATCCATATTGAGATCATGATTAATTATTACGATTATTTGTTGATCAAATTTTATTGTCACATAAAGCAGTTATAAATAGCCTATATCTCATATTTCACTGGACCCGCGTGAGTGTGGTTTGCATGCTTTTGTTGCTGTTGGTCAATCTCCCTGGGAAATGCCAAATCAGATGCTCAGCCTGCCTCAGAGGGGGGGAGAGTGAGCGGTTGACTGTTCGCTTGAGATCAGATCAGTAGATCAGACGGCTCTGCAGAGTTGTGTATAATTATGACGTTATGACATTTCATAAACAGCTAAAGGAGCAGTGGTGCGACTGAAAAAGCGCCACAGTTACATGCATATAGCAGAAACCCTGTAGTTTTATGGTTTGTGGCAGGAAAGATTTTCTGCAACAGTCTGTACGACATCGATGCTGTCGGAGCCTCTTACAGAAAGTGCTACCTTTTGTCCTTCTCCTTTTTATTCTGCTATCCTCTTTTCAAATCCCAGTGTTTGACATCCACTTCTTGCTGATTGTTTTTTACAGGCCATCAGAGTAATGGAGGTACCAGTGGTAAAGATAAGCAAAGGCGATGCAGGCGCCGAGGAGAAAATGATGATAAAATCTATAGTCAATATGGTACAGTACAGTGTCTTCCTCTCTGTGTGTCTGACACTTTGATGGGAACTGGGGCCTCATGGGTTTAATTCACTCCGGGTACTCACTTAATCATTGTGCATGGCGAATTTACTGATGGTGAATGTATCTGTGGGTGAATTTTTAAATGTATGTTTAGTAATACTATTCTGATCGCTTTCTAACAGATTTGTACTTAAATATCAATGCAAGTTTCTAGACTAAGAAGTAATAAAGTAATTCAAAAGGCGTTCCATTCCGCTTCATAGCAATTTCCATCTGTTAAAGTTGCATGCACTCCCATGAAAATCTGTTTGCAAACAGTATTTCATAAGACAGTTCTTGGACTGTGAATAGCAATGCACCTGAAGCTTTTGATTTTTGAGCATTTTCTATTTAAAATGGTTTAGCATTTTGTGAAACGTGCTTTCTTTTTGAGAGTGAGTTGAAGATTAATAACAATTTCATGTTTTTGATGTTTAGTTAAGATTTGGTTTTTGTGGGAACAATATATCCCTCTGGCCAGGACTTTTATGCCACATCTACAGTTAGAGTTTGGGTTGCCAGATGTGGTTGGTGAGATTTTGGTCACCGAGTGCACAGGTGTGATTGTATCAAAACTGACAACCTCACTGTGACAGTCTTAAGCCATATTTGCACGGGACTAGTATTACCATGGGACCTCTGATCACAGACACAATACAACTTTTTTCTGCCACATGGCATTGTTTTGTCATTGATTACATCCCACTTTGCAACACAGTTATACAACAGAGACCTTATTTATTGATATTGATTGATTTCAGACACCAAAGATTTTTTTTGTACCTTTTTTAAATAATGTTTCCAAAATCGTTTTAGTGGTTCATTAACTCAATGGAATGAAACATAAGAATAATGATAATTTCAATTTCAATTTCAATTTATTTATAGTATCAATTCACAACAAGAGTTATCTCAAGACACTTTACAGATAGAGTAGGTCTAGACCACACTCCAGAATTCACAAGGACCCAACAGTGTCCTCCAGAGCAAGCAACAGTGCGACAAGATAAGAGTAATGGATAATTCTGCTCCCAACCTGTAGAGCAAAGAGGAAAAGCGCTTTGGTGCCTACAGTAATGGTGCTAGTTGACAATTAGCTTATGTAATTCTTGGTGGGTAACATAAGATTACGACACCTTTTGACATGCTCAGTTTTTTTTTCTTCGTATGATTGATAGCACACCTCTGTCTTCTGCCTCATATCTAGAAACTAAGCTGGGCAGTGCAGGGAACAACTGACTGGCTCATGATCAGACGGTAGTAGTGGTAGATGCGCTTTGCAAAAAAAAAACTCAGCGTTCTACGAAATTACGCTTTAAAAAAAAATCTCTCGATCACGCAAATGGGAAGTTAAAATTGTGATTAAAATTCGATTAATAGTGCAGCCCTAGTTAGAACTTGGTTTTAGGGTTTGAATTAGGTAAGGGTTAAGGTTAGGCATTTAGTTGTGATGGTTAAGGTAAAGGGCTAAGGAATGCATTAAGTCAATGACGGGCCCCCACAAAGACAGTTAGGTCGAGAGCTTTGCTTTCTGGCTCAGCTCTTTTCGTCACAATGGTGCGATTAAATTGAATGTAATACCGCACCCGCTGCGCAGATTCTCCGATCAGTCTCCCGCTCCATTGTCCCCTCACTCGTGAACGAGACTTCAGTCGGTTTCGGCACTCCATAGGTTTCCTCCTGAGAACCATGGCCTCAGATTTAGAGGTGCTGATCGTTATCCCAGCCGATTCACACTCGGCTGCAAACCGATCCAGCGAGTGCTGAAGGTCACAGGCCAATGATGCCATCAGGACCACATCATCCGCAAAAAGCAGCGATGAGATCCCCAGCCCACTAAACTGCAACCGCTCTCCACCCAGACTACGCCTCGATATCCTGTCCATAATTACTACAAACAGGATTGGTGACAAAGCGCAGCCCTGGTGGAGGCCAACCTTCACCTGGAACAAGCCTGACTTAATGCCGAGAACCCGGACACAGCTCTCACTTTGGTCATACAGAGATTGGATGGCCCTGAGAGGTGACCCCCTTACCTCATACTCCTGCAGCACCTCCCACAGTATCTCCCGGGGGACCTGGTCATACGCCTTCTCCATGGCCATGTAGACCAAATGGGCACACTCCCAGGCTCCCTTCAGGATCCTTGCGAGAGTGAAGATCTGATACGTTGTTCCACGACCAGGACGGAATCTGCATTGTTCCTCTTCAACCTGAGGTTTGACTATCGGCCAAACCCTCCTTTCCAGCACCTTGGAGTAGACTTTACTAAGGAGGCTGAGAAATGTTGGGTTACTGCCCCTTCAGGCACCTAAGATCACAGCTCTCCACCGCAGCTTTAGCAATGGAAACTTTGAACATTGTCCACTCAGGTTCAATGCCCCCAGCCTCCACAGGGATGCACAAAAAGCTCTGGCAGAGGTGTGAGTTGAAGTCTGTTGGACAGGGGCTTCCTCCAAACTTTCTCAATTTAACCGCACTACCCGTTTGGGCTTACCAGGTCTGTCCAGGGTCTTCCCCCACCCTCTGACCCAACTCACTGGTGATCAGTTGATAGCTCCGCCCCTCTCTTCACCCAAGTGTCAAACACAACGGATTATAAAATCTATTCATTTGTCCTAACAAGTTTTGTCTGTGTACATAAAGGCTAATAACCTATTCCAGAAAATCTTGAAATATCCTAAGTCTTTTAATATTTCTAGCCAAGCTTGTCTAATGCTAATCCTCTTTCACAATTGAATCATTTTGACACATCACTGAACAGCATGGTAGCCTAATGGTAATGTGGTGTGGGGAAAAAAAATACCATTTTGGAGCAACCGGGTAATTAGTATTTACAAATAATAGATAAAGTTACCACTGTAATTGTTTAATGGCAACAGATATTTAATATACCCATACTCCGATTAGCGGTCGACTGGTATGGATTTTTTCTAGAGCCGATACTGATCATAAAAATGTAAATCCTGCCACACTGGATTTGTGGCACATGTGGTAGTGGTGGAGGGGCAGTGCATGGTCTGCCTGTGAACTGCAGCTTCTCCGGCAACACAGAGCTGCTTGTGGACGCATATCTGTGTAATGCTGGGAAAAAACTATTAAGTTTCTTAATTTTTTTGTCTAATATAGTGGAGAGCAAAACGGAGCTAAACGGAAAATAAATATTTGACTTATATTCTTATGTGACGTTTAGGTTGTGAGTTCTGCTTCCAAGTAGCCCTCTAATGCAACTTTAGAAATTAGCCTACATATTTTTGAATCTGATAGGGAAGTTGGAAATTTTAACATATGGACTAACAGTTTTGGTTTGGGTCTTTAATGGGATTTGTTGACAGTAAAAAAAAAAAAAAAAAAAAACATTTTCAGTGCATTATGAATGTCCAACAAGGCCATCTTTCTGGTATTTGGTGATTTATTTGTGCACACTGAATGTTACATTCTTTAACAATCCGTCATGTGCTACTTTATTTTTCTGTTTTGTAAATCTTCCAGGACATTAACATCCCCTGCATAATGACAGACAACATCCAGGAGTTTGGAGATGGAGACAACACTAATTTCGAGACGGTGTTTGTCCTCACAGACTTTGATTCTTCTGACTACAACTATCTCTACAAACACGACAACCGCATTGTTGGGCCTCCTGTTGTGCTACACTGTGCTGCGAAGGAGGAAGTAAGTTATTGATTCACAACATATTTATTTTAATTTCTGAAATGTTCAAGCTTTATTCTCAGTTTGTCACAAACAATTGTAGGATAATGCACAGGAGCTGCCTGGAGACTTCTAATAGGATACTAATGTCAGACATCAACAATACAGTGAGGAAAATACAGTGCCTTGCGAAAGTATTTGGCCCCCTTGAACTTTTCAACCTTTTGACACACTTCAGGCTTCAAACAAAGAATCACCAACAAGTGGGACACAATTGTGAAGTGGAACGAAATCTATTGGGTATTTTAAACTTTTTTAGCAAATAAAAAACTGAAAAGTGGTGCGTGCAAAATGATTGGGCCCCCTTGCGTTAATACTTTGTAGAGCCACCTTTTGCTGCGATTACAGCTGCAAGTCGCTTGGGGTATGTCTCTATCAGTTTTGCACATCGAGAGACTGACATTCTTGCCCATTCTTCCTTGCAAAACAGCTGGAGCTCAGTGAGGTTGGATGGAGAGCGTTTGTGAACAGCAGTTTTCAGCTCTTTCCACAGATTCTCGATTGGATTCAGGTCTGGACTTTGACTTGGCCATTCTAACACCTGGATACGTTTATTTGTGAACCATTCCTTTGTAGATTTTGCTGTATGTTTGGGATCATTGTCTTGTTGGAAGATAAATCTCCGTCCCAGTTTCAGGTCTTTTGCAGACTCCAACAGGTTTTCATCCAGAATGGTCCTGTATTTGGCTGCATCCATCTTCCCCTCAATTTTAACCATCTTCCCTGTCCCTGCTGAAGAAAAGCAGGCCCAAACCATGATGCTGCCACCACCATGTTTGACAGTGGGGATGGTGTGTTGAGGGTGATGAGCTGTGTTGCTTTTACGCCAAACATATCGTTTTGCATTGTGGCCAAAAAGTTTGATTTTGGTTTCATCTGACCAGAGCACCTTCTTCCACATGTTTGGTGTGTCTCCCAGGTGGCTTGTGGCAAACTTTAAACTTTTTTTATGGATATCTTTGAGAAATGTCTTTCTTCTTGCCACTCTTCCATAAAGGCCAGATTTGTGCAGTGTACGACTGATTGTTGTCCTATGGACAGACTCTCCCACCTCAGCTGTAGTTCTCTGCAGTTCATCCAGAGTGATCATGGGCCTCTTGGCTGCATCTCTGATCAGTCTTCTCCTTGTCTGAGCTGAAAGTTTAGAGGGACGGCCAGGTCTTGGTAGATTTGCAGTGGTCTGATACTCCTTCCATTTCAAAATGATTGCTTGCACAGTGCTCCTTGGGATGTTTAAAGCTTGGGAAATCTTTTTGTATCCAAATCCAGCTTTAAACTTCTCCACAACAGTATTACGGACCTGCCTGGTGTGTTCCTTGGTCTTCATGATACTCTCTGCGCTTTCAACAGATCCCTGAGACTATCACAGAGCAGGTGCATTTATACAGAGACTTGATCACACACAGGTGGATTCTATTTATCACCATCAGTCATTTAGGACAACATTGGATCATTCAGAGATCCTCGCTGAACTTCTGGAGTGAGTTTGCTGCACTGAAAGTAAAGGGGCCGAATAATTTTGCACGCACCACTTTTCAGTTTTTTATTTGCTAAAAAAGTTTAAAATATCCAATAGATTTCGTTCCACTTCACAATTGTGTCCCACTTGTTGGTGATTCTTCACAAAAAAAAAAGATTTTATATCTTTATGTTTGAAGCCTGAAATGTGTCAAAAGGTTGAAAAGTTCAAGGGGGCCGAATACTTTCGCAAGGCACTGTAAGTATTTGAACCCTGTTATTTTGCAAGTTCTCCCACTTAGAAATCATGGAGGGGTCTGAAATTGTCATCGTAGGTGCATGTCCACTGTGAGAGACATAATCTAAAAAGAAATCCAGAAATCACAATGTATGATTTTTTTAACTATTTATTTGTATGATACAGCTGCAAATAAGTATTTGAACACCTGAGAAAATCAATGTTAATATTTGGTACAGTAGCCTTTGTTTGCAGTTCCAGAGGTCAAACGTTTCCTGTAGTTCTTCACCAGGTTTGCACACACTGCAGAAGGGATTTTGGCCCACTCCTCCACACAGATCTTCTCTAGATCAGTCAGGTTTCTGGGCTGTCGCTGAGAAACATGGAGTTTGAGCTCCCTCCAAAGATTCTCTATTGGGTTTAGGTCTGGAGACTGGCTAGGCCACGCCAGAACCTTGATATGCTTCTTCCAGAGCCCTCCTTGGTTCTCCTGGCTGTGTGCTTCGGGTCATTGTCATGTTGGAAGACCCAGCCCCGACCCATCTTCAATGCTCTAACTGAGGGAAGGAGGTTGTTCCCCAAAATCTCCCAATACATGGCCCCGGTCCTCCTCTCCTTAATACAGTGCAGTCGCCCTGTCCCATGTGCAGAAAAACCCCCCCAAAGCATGATGCTACCCCCCCCATGCTTCACAGTAGGGATGGTGTTCTTGGGATGGTACTCATCATTCTTCTTCCTCCAAACACGGTTAGTGGAATTATGACCAAAACGTCATAAAAACGGATTTTTTTTTTAGATTATGTCTCTCACAGTGGACATGCACCTACGATGACAATTTCAGACCCCTCCATGATTTCTAAGTGGGAGAACTTGCAAAATAGCAGGGTGTTCAAATACTTATTTTCCTCACTGTATGTCCTGAGGTCCTGTGGCTTCTATCAAACAGTGCTCGGCACATTTCTCATCTGAAGAAAGCACACACAAACACAGATTTAGACTGCTTTGCAATATAAATAAGTATATGGTATCTTTTGATAACACAATAAATTGTCGTAGGCCATTTTGCAGTTTTTAACCCATGTCAGGCAAAACTATTAGGTGTTGGAGTAAACAGGAATTTCATTATTAATTTCAAATATTTACAGGAGTCTTTCAGTGAATTGTTAAACATATTGGTAAAAATAATTACATTAAAGGTTTTCAAATGTAATTTTGTACTTAATTCAAAGTTTTTGTTGATTTTTGCTTTTTCCCTTCCCCACAGCCTCTACAGTTTTCATGTCGTCCTCTCTACTCCACCACAATGCTTAACCTGTCGCTGTGTTTCACTGGCTTTAGGAACAAAGATGAAATGGTGGGTATATGAACTTAACATGATCCACTTTACCTTTCTTTCTGAATGGATGAAAATGTAGGTACTTTCTTTGTGTTGTTAATGGCACTCAAGCTTTTCTAAACAAGTCTTTTAGGGAACATCATTCTAGTTGCTTTTCTATATAATTTCAGTAAGTATCCATATTTTAGTGTAACTCTTAATTAGATTTCACCTCAGTCACAAACTACCCAAATACAGTTTATCAAATGTCCAACCAGAGAGGAGAATATTTTGCATTACTGTTGCATAACAGTCAGCAATGCTTATCACACACTCACCCACGCTGCATTGGGTCACTCAGACCGTGCCATCATCCACCTGATTCCCTTATATAGGCAGAAGTTAAAACTTTTGAAACCTGTTGTGAGGACATCTAAGAAGTGGACCAGTGAAGCTGTGGCGTGTTTGGACTGCATAGATGGGATGTTTACACTGTTAACAGCTTGGAGTACACAGAGGCTGTGGGGTCATGTACTAGTTGTGGTGAGGACAGCTGTATATTTACTAGGGGTGGCAGGTTCACAAAACCCATGGTTTCGTTCGTATCATGGTTTTAGGGTCACGTTTTTGGTTCTTGTTTTTTCTTTTATCTTTAACAGTCCAGAAATATACTTCACCATAGCTTAATTATCCACAATGTAGGATATAGTATAAAAAATTAATAAACTGAATTTGACTTGACTTTCAGCACATTATTGGGACCATCTCTGAGGAAAGGTGGGTGAGATTTTGATAGAGCAAGAGGGAAGACATTGATGATTTCAACAAGCTTTTCAGTTATTTGGCAAAAAAAGGAGAACGGGCATTGCCATCTACAGGAACGTATGTGCCTTCTTAGCACACAAAGATATAATTTATTTAATTTAATGTATTCATCTTGAACAATCAACTAATCGCAACGACCTGCGATGTTGAAGCCCTAGCATCTGCGTTGTGTTCCGAAGGCCCGGTGGCAAGTCAGTGCTTGATATTCCATCACCCTGTCCCTCCGGGAGAAGAGAAAACACAAAATCAATGGTCAATCTCTTGACATTTTATGTAATGTACGTGGAAGCTACAAAAACAGAACACACACACACTGTGGAAAATCACTGGTCAGAATTCCACTAGTAGCGGGCAGGAGTGAGATAATGAAAGAAAAAACACACAAAAACAGTCCCGTGCAGGGCTCTAATACAGAGTGACTAATTGCTTATTTGGAAAAAAAGATTAATAGCAATTGGAAAAATCTGCTGGCACAGCAACATGTTATGGCCTATTCCACCTTGATCTTTATTTCACCCTTTGTTCTAAACTTGTGTTTGGTATTTTTTTTTTTTTTTTCCCTATGTAGAAGAACTTGGTGAATCTGGTTCATCACATGGGTGGGACCATCCGGAAAGACTTCAGCACCAAGGTTACTCATCTCATCGCCAACTCCACTCATGGAGAGAAATACAGGGTTTGTTCAAGCTTACTTTGTGTAACTGTCAATAATATTTCCATGCAGTTAGGCTAGGTAATGTTGTCACAAATGTGTATATTTATCTTCAAACTTTGCAATGTATAATTGTATGGTTTTTAACAAATACCACCAATATGTATTTTTTAATAGTTTTAAGTGTTTAGATAATTTAATAAATGAAGGTAGATAATGCCTAAAATACACATATTACAACATATGATAACTGCAATGATAACATTGTTACCCGCTTTTGTACGGCAAACAAAACTATCACAAATAAATTGTCAATATTATTATATTTTTTCCCTATGGTAGTCCTAATGTGCCGACATGCTGAATAGTCCAATGTTCCATGGAATTAGTGGAATGAAACCTTTTTTTCTTTCGTTAGTATCATTCATTTGAGATAAGATATGACTCATTGGCCGATGCATTCGCTTACAAGGTTGTTTGTAGGCACAGCTGCAAGTAGCCCTGTCAGTGTGGCTGCTGTGCTGTGAAATTAAGTTAGCACTCAACCTTGTGTTGATTTTTTTCATTCTACTGGGAAGACGTCAATGTATCACAAGGTGACGTAAATAGCTCTATTTGGAAATAATAAATCATTCTCGACTACTGGGGTGATTTTGGAGGGGGAGTGCAGCTATATAAAATTAAAATGAAAAAGGAACAAAACATTCTTTGTTGCACTTCCATTCTTTACAAACACCAAAGCTAGTATGTGCTGTGACAACTCCTGAAGAGATTTTGGAGAGGGAAATTGGGTACAAATACACTGGCATGACACCATTGTATTCATATAATACTATTAATGCAGTGTATTATAGTTCAGAACCAACAAACACTTAATACAAACAAAAGCAACTCCCTCTCCACCATGATTTACTATATAAACTTATAATAATAATAAAAATACTTATAATCTTTTTTACCTACTTTGTTGTACTCTGAGCATTGATAATGGAAATATTTGAAGGTCTACTAGTTATGAAGTTTTACATAGATAAATGTCATTCCTTACTATGTAAGGAAGTAAGGAGTGCCGTTCCTTACTCAGATCGCACAATAGAAATTACTTACTCTTGGTTGCACATTTACTCATCTGTGTTTTGTTTTCCTCTCTCTTTACTATGTTTTATTGTGCCCTCATCGCTCAGCTGGCAGTTTGCATGGGGACGCCGATTCTCACTCCATCATGGATTCATAGGGCCTGGGAGAGAAGAGATGACGTGTAAGTTGGAAGAAAGGAAGCCTATGTATCACTCGAAGCTTATCTCCTTTACTACAGTGCAAGTTTATTTATGCATCTGCAAGTGAATATTGGAGTGTGTGAATGGGAAAAGTTATTTGGCCTTATTTGGGCTCAGGGACCATTGCTTTCACTGGTAAAAATGACAAGCATCTGGAGATTATATCACCTGTAGACGGCAGGCCAAAGTAAAACTTGGCTGCTGTCTGCTTTGTGTTCTCTCTGCAAGCCAGTAGGACCTATCTGTACTAAGAGAAAAATTGTTTGTAACATTGCTATAAAACCGTGAGTGGACTACAGAAAACCATATACAGTGAGGAAAATAAGTATTTGAACACCCTGCTATTTTGCAAGTTCTCCCACTTAGAAATCATGGAGGGGTCTGAAATTGTCATCGTAGGTGCATGTCCACTGTGAGAGACATAATCTAAAAAAAAAATCCAGAAATCACAATGTATATATATTTTTTTAACTATTTATTTGTATGATACAGCTGCAAATAAGTATTTGAAAATCAATGTTAATATTTGGTACAGTAGCCTTTGTTTGCAGTTCCAGAGGTCAAACGTTTCCTGTAGTTTTTCACCAGGTTTGCACACACTGCAGAAGGGATTTTGTCGAGAAAACAGCATGTAAAAAGTGGTCACTTCTGCTTTTTCCCTTTTTTATTTGCTTATCTCTGAAGCGTTTCAGTTTGTAAAATACAGTGGAAAAGAAAACTAATCCTTTAGCCTCACAAGATTCTGGTTCAGGTTAGGCCTGCACGGTTAATCGTATCATTTTTTCATTTCAAGCCAGATGAATCACAAATGCTACTACTTTATTCTGTGAGTTTTAAACATGGACTGTATAAAAAGGTTTTAAAGTGCTCACAAGTGCTGCAATGCTCTCCCTTCTCTTCATTGAGGCCTCTATGTTTACAGGCTGGTGGTGATGAGCAATGCGCTATAGGTACCAACAAAAAAAATCTGGTTTGGTAAAAATTATCGAGTAAATGTCTTTAGTTTTCGTCTTTGTCAATTTCTTTCATAGAGCAAATATTGTTATATCTTTCCCTTAGACGTGTATAGTTTCCGACTGGGAACCCAGAAATTCCAACATTCCATGTAAAATTGAACACAACAAACAGTCTATGCCCCTTTCCTGGCATCATGCAGAAACTGAAAGTTGGAAGAAAGCGGCATTTGATTATGACTGTGTAAGATAAAAGCAAGTGCCTTGCAGCGTAAGGTGGTAAAATATGTGGATAGTTTATTACAGGGTAACATCTTACAAATTTGAAAGTAGCCTACATTTGAGAAACGAACAAGGAGGCTAATCTAGCTTACCTTAACAAGGTAAAGGAGAACGCCATGCCCTCTTTACCCGAAACAGAAGCTAACCCCGGTAACGTTACGGTCATAGATGTATGGATTCGTAGGGCCAGCAGCATGACAGAGACAACGGCAGGACAGAGAACACTACAGGCTGCTTTCACCGGCAACCCAATAGCTGGTTAGTAAATACGCAGGAACGTGGAGGGAACGTGGGTTAATATGTGGATTAATACTTGGATGTCTACATAACTGTGTGAGTCGATTGACTTCAAAAAGTTCACCACTTTACTCAAACCAAAGTTCAAAACACCTGTTGATGACTGTCTTCTTAAGTCTGTTGGCTATTTAGGTTTTTGTCGTGAAACACATTCTGCACTTACTGCTGCATCTTGTGTAGACTGTTTACAGATCTGTGCTCATCATCATATGTACAATGTACTGGTGTTTTGTTGAATACGTTGTGCATATGCAAAAATAAAAACTAATGATAAAATGCAGAACTATAATAACCTTGGTTTGGTACTGCCAATTTGTTTTGTCGAGAGAGAGAATCCATCCATCCATCCATGCATCCATGCTTGGCTGAACATATGCAGAAATGATGTGGTAGTTGATAGTAACCTTCTCCCACCTTCATGTGTTAAGGTGCTTTCATGCAGGAGAAGAGGAGTTTCGAACAGAGTTCAAAGTGCCTCCGTTCCAGGACTGTGTTCTCTGTTTTTTGGGTTTCTCAGATGAAGAGAAGGCCAACATGGAGGAGAGGACCCTCAAACACGGTCAGTGTCGTAGCATACAGGTTTCTGTCAAAGTGTTTGTGCAGCTTTTTTTCTGTTATTTGGTTGTCTTTTATCCGAGCAACACGCTATTACATAACAAAGTGTTTACACTTATATTGTACACTTGTACTCTGTAGACAGACACACTATTACATTACTATACTTGTGTTGTACATTTGTACTACTGTAAAACTACATTTATAAAATTACCTATATTACCTTCAAAACTTGTTGGATACTCGTATCAACTCGGATAACTAGTATTGTTCTAGTTAGTGTGCAATGTGGACTGTTTGAATGAATCCAAAGCTTGTACGCCTAGTTACAAATGCTAAGCTATGATTGGACAATGGTGAAAGTGACTGGTCAATTTTTGTTAAGACATTCACACCTACATTAAAATTAGTAAAGTTGATACATTTATAAAAAAAAAGGCATGTGTGTATTTTTCATTATTGATTTTCTATGTTTAAGGTGGCACTTATTTTGAGGTTAAAGATGAGAGGTCTACACATATGGTGGTGGAGGAAAACTCTGTAAAGGAGTTGCCATTTTCTCCCTCCAAGAAACTCTTTGTGGTGAAACAAGAGGTATGTAGTTATTTTTATTTTATTTTATTTTTAATTTTGGTTTAGAAAGAGTAGTTTATTTTCGGAGCTTTTTCTGAAGACAAAAAAGTTAGATACCTCTGTGATACTGGTCAAGCACCATCTTGACCTAACAGAATAATCAGTGTATTCTAAGATTTTGCAAGAGGAAGAAACAGATACAAGGGAGACAAGGAAAGAATGCGTAATCTTATTTTTTTTTTGTCCTTCTATATTGAATGCTAAATTATTATCTGATAAGGATTTCGTTTAGATCAAACCTCAGTATAGTCTCTGTCTCTCTCTCTGTCTCTCTCTCTCTGTCTCTCTCTCTCTCTCTGTGCTGTCATAGAGAGGAATCAATAATAGATTTCCCCATTCCCGTGGATGAATAATTTGAGCCAAGGTAGAGTTGTGGTTTAGCTGTAGTAACTCCACGATCAATAAGGCCTTATCTTTACTCGGACAGTTTTATTAGTTTTCAAAAGGAGAAGGAAAGTCTATGTAAATATTATGCAAAAAAAAATTCTACCTACCTTTGTCCTAACCCAAGGGTCTGTAAAAACAGTTTACTCTTTTCTATGGTAGTGGTTCTGGGGAAGCATTCAGATGGACTCTCGGGCAGGAGAGTCCATGTACCTCTATGAGAAGGTGAGTGCATTTTGAATAATTTTAATGTATGTGTATTAAAGGAGATATATATAGTTATAGATATAGATATATATTTTTCCCCATTCATTTGTGTCTAATTGACAGATGTGACCAAAAATCTTTGAAATTGGTTCAGTATTGACATTTACAATTGACTTTACAGATAGAGTAGGTCTCAAGGTGGGAGGACATCTGCCGCTGCTGGTTGGGACACAAAGACTGATACAAATATACATGATATGATTCATAACTATTATCGTAGTTGGCAATAAGTGAGTAACAATAAAGATAATCAAACTATGACTAGAAATAATAGTAGTAATAATAATAATAATAATAGTAGCAGTGCAGGGCGTCAAAAACGAACCACCTGAACCACCAATGTGTTAATGTTCCGCTTGAGAGAGAGAAATTCACACCCTGCCTGCTTTCAACCTCCTTGCACCTGGCCAGTCCACAATACAATACCACAGTCAGTCTCACCCAACTCATCTTCTAAGGAGATTAATTGGGCATTTTTATCAAGTTAAAAAAGTGAATGTTCAAATAAGATAAAATCTGCAGTTAAATGCGCCAAAAAAATATAGTGCAGAATATCACTTGTGCCTGATTCTGCACTATTAAATATTTTTATCAGGTTACTACACCCTTAAAGCATGACATATGCCTACCTCGTTTGTTGGTAAAAACAAGTCTAACATTTTACTATATCATACTTTGCAAAATATGCAGCTTGTCTTTATATATGTTTCTCTTTATCCCACTTAACTTCAGAGCGACAGCCCCGCCATGAAGAAGGCAGTGTCCCTCCTGTCCCTCACCACTCCTAACAGTAACCGTAAGCGTCGTCGTCTCAAGGACACGCTGGCTCAGCTTACCAAGGAGACAGAGATCTCCCCTTTCCCTCCACCACGCAAAAGGCCGTCAGCAGAGCATTCGCTGTCTGTGGGTTCTCTGCTGGACATATCTAACACCCCTGAGACATGCAAGGCCTTGGCAGGTAAGAGAAAAATGGAGGACTGGAAAACACCTGCATGATCCAACCCTAAACAAGATGAACCCCTCTTAATTTCAGAAGACAGAGTAGGGAACCGTTCAGAGAGCAATGGCGAAAATACTGTGACCAGGAATAGGATGAGAAGAAGGAAAACCAGGGAAAGGATGATTAGGACAGACGAGAGGAGGAAAAGGTCCTACCCTGGTACAAGTACTCTTCAACAACCAGAGGAGCAGCAGCAGCTGCCAGTAACTTCTGCAGGTCAGGTTTTGCTTCAAGAGTGCAAGTTTAGGCTACTTGTCGGTGAATAAATGCAACAACTTCTCAAGACCAAAGCCAAGATCCTGTCTTGCTTGCCACTTGCTGATTAAGGTGAAGGATGTTAAGCCCAAAGTTAGCAACAACTTCAGCCCAGGCTCACTTTAGGTGGACTGACCTATAAGGTGGACCAGCAATAGGGTTGGGTATCGTCTGTGTTTTTTTTTCCGATACTGGTGCTAAAAAGAAACTTATAAAACTGCTGGTGTCTAAACGGTACCTATACTTAAGAAAAGTTGTTTCTCTGACAAGGTTAGCAGTGGCAGTGGTCACAGTGTCTCAAAGTGCAGCTAGGCTACTCTGTGTCTTCAGAGCACAAGCATTTAAGTGGCCAGGAAATGTGGCACTGAAATCAGTGTTGCTATTTGGCCCGGTAGATACCGGGAGATACCGTTGTTTAGGAACCATATTGGCACCGGGTTTCAATACTCAACCCCAACAAGCTAATCCTCATTTAAATAACAAGCCACTCCTCCAAGTTTTGCTCCGTGACACCTTGCACAATTCTTGTAATTCCACAAGTGTTTCAGAAGCCTCCCAGAAGCATCTCTCTGCTCTTGGGGGCACCTGTATTCTCATCAGTTATTTTTTATGCCGCCCCAGCGCTGCACAGATCAAGCCAGTCAATGGACAGGAGGTGGGACTGTCGTAGAGATTAGTTCACTGTTCAACATACCATGCTCTTTTCTAATTACAAAGAGATCTGATTTAGAAACATTTTGTTAGCAGGATTCTCATTTAACCAGCACAGACTGGTGCTTATACTTGTAATTACGGATTAGGTAATGATGAACCTGATTTTTGTCAGATTGTAACAGATGTAGTTTATTTTGTTTTATTCAGTTATGTTTTAATTAAACTTTTGGCTATTGTTTGGTTAATGTGATCCCTGCGAAATAGTATTTGTTTTCTTATTAAAGGTGGATTATTAGTTATGACCGTAGTTGATATTGCACTATAAAAAGATAAAAATATATTGTGCAACCCTAATATACTGCCTGTCATGTTCCTCCAGAGAGTTCAAAGCCATCCAAGAGTTCGACTCCGCTTCTGTCCAAGCAGTCAGCCAGGTGGCAGGTCTTAAAGGAACTCTACCAGACTGAGAGCAACTATGTGGACATTTTAAGCACCATCCTACAGGTAGCTGTGTGTGTCTGTGTGTTAGCACAATGTGGACAATTCTCACTCACAGGCTGGCCAGATGGTTGCCCCTGACAATAGTTTGAGGCTTTGCTACACTCATTAAAGGTGTGTGTTTGCATGCTCTCTCTTGGCCTGTCTTATCAAATGGTCCCAGCAGAGATCAGAGGAGAAAATTACCTGCCTGTCAATCTCTCTTATTGTCTTTCCCCCAATCTTTGTCTTTTATTCTTTAATATCTACCTTAGACTTTATTCATTTTGACATCCTTTTCATTCTTTCTCAACCTCTCTTGCTGTCTTTCTGCCTTTTAAAATATCTATCCTCGATTTATTTTTGTCATCTCCCTCTCTTTTTATCTGTCTTCTCTATTGTATTCTACTGGGTTTAACTCTTCCTTGTCCTCACAAAAAGCTGTCTGGTTTTAACTTAATCTGGGAATTAAGGTTAGCTCCTTGGTCTTGTGAACGTCTGTCTTGAATCTAAAACAACCTCACTACATGCTGCTATAGCTCCTCTCCCGTGCCATTTATCAAAGTAATAATTTATGAGTCATAGTGCTGGTGATTACTGCCTATTTCATGATCAATCCATGCTCACTCTTCACGTCACAGCTAGCCAGAAGGGAAAATACACTTGATGTATTTTTCTGAGTTCATCAGTTCCTTATACTGAGGCTGCATAAATTATTTTAGGGCGACAAAATTGCTTGATTAATGTATGCAGAGTTGATGGTCCAACACTTCAAATATAATAAATGAAACTGGCTACACCGGGGGCATGAGAGCAGCTCATACAGTGAGGAAAAAAAGTATTTGAACACCCTGCTATTTTGCAAGTTCTCCCACTTAGAAATCATGAAGGGGTCTGAAATTGTCCTCTTAGGTGCATGTCCACTGTGAGAGACATAATCTAAAAAAAAAAAAAAAAATCCAGAAATCACAGTGTATGATTTTTTTAATCAATTTATTTGTATGATACAGCTGCAAATAAGTATTTGAACACCTGAGAAAATCAATGTTAATATTTGGTACAGTAGCCTTTGTTTGCAGTTCCAGTGGTCAAACGTTTCCTGTAGTTCTTCACCAGGTTTGACACACTGCAGAAGGGATTTTGGCCCACTCCTCCACACAGATCTTCTCTAGATCAGTCAGGTTTCTGGGCTGTCGCTGAGAAACATGGAGTTTGAGCTCCCTCCAAAGATTCTCTATTGGGTTTAGGTCTGGAGACTGGCTAGGCCACGCCAGAACCTTGATATGCTTCTTCCAGAGCCACTCCTTGGTTATCCTGGCTGTGTGCTTCGGGTCATTGTCATGTTGGAAGACCCAGCCTCGACCCATCTTCAATGCTCTAACTGAGGGAAGGAGGTTGTTCCCCAAAATCTCCCAATACATGGCCCCGGTCATCCTCTCCTTAATACAGTGCAGTCGCCCTGTCCCATGTAGCAGAAAAACCCCCCCAAAGCATGATGCTACCACCCCCATGCTTCACAGTAGGGATGGTGTTCTTGGGATGGTCCTCATCATTCTTCTTCCTCCAAACACGGTTAGTGGAATTATGACCAAAACGTTCTATTTTGGTCTCATCTGACCACATGACTTTCTCCCATGACTCCTCTGGATCATCCAAATGGTCATTGGCAAACTTAAGACGGGCCTTGACATGTGCTGGTTTAAGCAGGGGAACCTTCCGTGCCGTGCATGATTTCACACCATGACGTCTTAGTGTATTACCAACAGTAACCTTGAAAACGGTGGTCCCAGCTCTTTTCAGGTCATTGACCAGCTCGTCCATTGTAGTTCTGGGCTGATTTCTCACCTTTCTTAGGATCATTGAGATCCCACGAGGTGAGATCTTGCATGGAACCCCAGTCCGAGGGAGATTGACAGTCATGTTTAGCTTCTTCCATTTTCTAATGATTGCTCCAACAGTGGACATTTTTTTACCAAGCTGCTTGGACATGTCCCCGTAGCCCTTTCCAGCCTTGTGGAGGTGTACAATTCTGTCTCTAGTGTCTTTGGACAGCTCTTTGGTCTTGGCCGTGTTAGTAGTTGGATTCTTATTGATTGTATGAGGTGGACAGGTGTCTTTATGTACCTAACGACCTCAAACAGGTGCGTCTAATTTAGGATAATAAATGGAGTGGAGGTGGACATTTTTCACCTCCACTCCAGGTCTTTGAGGGTCAGAATTGTAGCTGATAGACAGGTGTTCAAATACTTAAAAGTATTCGGCCCCCTTGAACTTTTCAACCTTTAGACACATTTCAGGCTTCAAACATAAAGATATAAAATGTTTATTTTTTGTGAAGAATCACCAACAAGTGGGACACAATTGTGAAGTGGAACGAAATCTATTGGATATTTTAAACTTTTTTAGCAATTAAAAAACTGAAAAGTGGTGCGTTCAAAATGATTGGGCCCCCTTGCGTTAATACTTTGTAGAGCCACCTTTTGCTGCGATTACAGCTGCAAGTCGCTTGGGGTATGCCTCTATCAGTTTTGCACATCGAGAGACTGACATTCTTGCCCATTCTTCCTTGCAAAACAGCTTGAGCTCAGTGAGGTTGGATGGAGAGCGTTTGTGAACAGCAGTTTTCAGCTCTTTCCACAGATTCGATTGGATTCAGGTCTGGACTTTGACTTGGCCATTCTAACACCTGGATACGTTTATTTGTGAACCATTCCTTTGTAGATTTTGCTGTATGTTTGGGATCATTGTCTTGTTGGAAGATAAATCTCCGTCCCAGTTTCAGGTCTTTTGCAGACTCCAACAGGTTTTCATCCAGAATGGTCCTGTATTTGGCTGCATCCATCTTCCCCTCAATTTTAACCATCTTCCCTGTCCCTGCTGAAGAAAAGCAGGCCCAAACCATGATGCTGCCACCACCATGTTTGACAGTGGGGATGGTGTGTTGAGGGTGATGAGCTGTGTTGCTTTTACGCCAAACATATTGTTTTGCATTGTGGCCAAAAAGTTTGATTTTGGTTTCATCTGACCAGAGCACCTTCTTCCACATGTTTGGTGTGTCTCCCACGTGGCTTGTGGCAAACTTTAGACGAGACTTTTTATGGATATCTTTGAGAAATGGCTTTCTTCTTGCCACTCTTCCATAAAGGCCAGATTTGTGCAGTGTACGACTGATTGTTGTCCTATGGACAGACCCTCCCACCTCAGCTGTAGTTCTCTGCAGTTCATCCAGAGTGATCATGGGCCTCTTGGCTGCATCTCTGATCAGTCTTCTCCTTGTCTGAGCTGAAAGTTTAGAGGGACGGCCAGGTCTTGGTAGATTTGCAGTGGTCTGATACTCCTTCCATTTCAAAATGATCGCTTGCACAGTGCTTTTTGGGATGTTTAAAGCTTGGGAAATCTTTTTGTATCCAAATCCAGCTTTAAACTTCTCCACAACAGTATTACGGACCTGCCTGGTGTGTTCCTTGGTCTTCATGATGCTCTCTGCGCTTTCAACAGAACCCTGAGACTATCACAGAGCAGGTGCATTTATACAGAGACTTGATCACACACAGGTGGATTCTATTTATCGCCATCAGTCATTTAGGACAACATTGGATCATTCACAGATCCTCGCTGAACTTCTGGAGTGAGTTTGCTGCACTGAAAGTAATGGCGCTGAATAATTTTGCACGCACCACTTTTCAGTTTTTTATTTGCTAAAAAGTTTAAAATATCCAATAGATTTCGTTCCACTTCACAATTGTGTCCCACTTGTTGGTGATTCTTCACAAAAAATAAATTTTTATATCTTTATGTTTGAAGCCTGAAATGTGTCAAAAGGTTGAAAAGTTCAAGGGGGCCGAATACTTTCGCAAGGCACTGTATTTGCATCTTTATCATACAAATAAATTGTTAAAAAATCATACATTGTGATTTCTGGATTTATTTTTTTAGATTATGTATTTCACATTGGACATGCACCTATGAGGACAATTTCAGACCCGTCCAAGATTTCTAAGGGGGAGAACTTGCAAAATAGCAGCGTGTTCAAATACTTATTTTCCTCACTGTGTATGCAGGAAACAACTCAATGTTAGTGAACGTATTGGCATTCCTTGTTTCCCTCACCTGCGTCCTTTGATAACAGCTGACAGTAGATGCCTTTTCACAGCGCTGTACTGATGCTATACTAAGTATAGCTCATCAATATTTTGCGCTTCTCTTATATCTGTTTTTCTTTTGAAGCTTTTCAAGCTTCCATTGGAAAAAGAGGGGCAGGTGGGTGGACCCATCCTGGCCCAAGAAGAATTGAAGACAATATTTTGCAGCATCCCAGAAATCTCCGAAGTACACACTAGAATTAAGGTAGCGCGTTCTTACCTCTTTCAATCAAAACCAAATTTGACTAAATTGTGACGCAGATTTTATTTTTTTAAGAGGCATTGTTAACTTATTTTCTGTGTGTGATGGTTTCTTCTTTAGAGTGACCTTGAGGAGCTCTTGACAGACTGGTCAGAGGACAAGAGTGTAGGTGATATCATCCTCAAATATGTGAGTACAAAAAATCTTTACTATTTTGCAGGTTTTCCTTGCATATTTGCATGTTTATACAACAAAGTAAATACATATTGTGACGTGTGCTGTTGCAGTTCCACACTCAAGACTCTAAGATAACAGTTGTTCAGCATGTAATTCCCAATTTTTCAACTTTGTTGAAATAAAATCAGTGTGGAAAGTGGAGTCAAATAATCTATTACACTATAAAAGCTTATTAGGAATAGTCATTTTTGACAGTTTCGTAAAATAATTGAAGAAGGTCAAAGCCATTGATCGAACACTGTATCACTGTCTACCTGAGGAGACCAGGTAGGACCTTGCAGTATTTGGTAAATGACAAAAACAGTCTCTGAATGCGAAAAACTTTTCAGGGATGTTTAGCCTGTGATGCTGTGTTGAATATCATCATGAATTGAATGCTTCTTTGATTATTAATTTGCTTTTATTAATCATTTTATCTATAAAAGATTGGTTTGCTGAGCATAAATGCGTATAACAGTTTTTGCAGTTACTCAAAATAATATGTCACAGTTGCATGTGACATGCAAGTATAGTAACTATTGAGAAGGGTTCTTCCAGTATAAAAAGGAATAAAAGTATTGTAACATTGCTAATTATTTAATGGAACTATTTTTTAAACAATTTTAACCCTTGTCAGCAAGCTGCACACATTATTTGTGTTAGCGGGTCAAATTTGACCCGTGATTTAACTCACAATACGTATAAAACAATAATTATCATCCAATATAGTTTTTCATCTCATAGTTAACTTATTAAAATATACCACCCGTTTTAACTTAAAAAATGTTTAAATTGACTCACAATTAGGGATCAGTCGATATGGATATTTTAGTGCAAGTCTCAATTTAAAAAAGGAACAGTTATTGAACTTAAAAAATTATATTTAACAAATAGTAAAAACAGGTGAGGTAGAACAAGTAGATGAACAATATTTATTGAAAATGCCGCACTGGATTTATTGTTGGAATCTGCTATGCCATTTGTTTAAAAAGAATAAACAAAAACACAGATCAGTGTCACTTTTGCAATCACATTACATCTTAAATTCATACTGTATTGCCCCTGGCTGCAGTAATGAATTGTATAGGGCTAAGGCAGCTGGGGTTACGATAGATTACCACAGGCTACCTTTGACAAGGGAAAAAAAAGTTCTCAACTCATATCTAGCTGCCTTAAAACTGGCTAGCCCCCGGACAGCCCCACTGATGCTACCTGCCGCAGAGAAAGGGCGATGAAATGCTCACGGCAGGCAGAGGAGAGAGAGAGAGCTATGTTTACTTGTTATCTAGCATACTATCAAGTCTACTAGGCAAAGGGCTGGATTTAATGTTGTCACATACACAAAACACGCACATATTTACTTACAAAAATAAAGCCCAACGTGTAGGCTTTATAGCGTTCAACAAAACTGAGACTTACACACTGGGCATTACTTGAAATTGAAACACAACACCAAGCTAGAGACCAAACGATCCCAACTAGGGAAAGTGCTAGCAACTAAATACGTTGGAAGCACTCTTATGACAAACTCCCCAAGCTAGCACTCCGACTGTAGACTGTATAAATAAACCAAGACTCCGACGATATCACAGATCGATAATGTGTTTACTAGCCGCTAACTAAACCACAGAATCCAATGTCCTTCTCTACTCACCCTGAAGCTAGCTGATGTTCACCGTCTCAGGGCAGATTGTTGATGCAGAAACAGCTGTTAGTTCCATAGTAAAAAATCTGCCAACTCTGCACTAGCCTAAAGTAAAGTAAACAGCAAAACTCGTGAATCCTCCGTGCATCTATGGTCAAACTGGGGTAACTCTCCTATGTGCAGCTAACAAGCGATGCCATTTGATTAATTCGTCCAATTACATTTTCCATTTATCTGCCTCTATTTTCTTAAACAAACAGGACCTCTATTTTTCTCTAAATGCACACGATATATATATATATATATATATATATATATATATATCTATATATCTCTATCTATATATATATATCTCTATCTATATATATATATATATATATATATATATATATATCTCTATCTATATATATATATATATATATATATATATATATATATCTATATATATCGTCTTGATGTCAGTAGCCTCTATCTCCACCTTTGGCCAGTTTATTATACCAGCGGGGTATCTGATGACTGGCAGGGCGTATGTGTTGATAGCTCGGATCTTGTATTTCCCGTTCAGTGGCCTTCTGGTAGTTCAATCCCCTCAGTTCTGATCATCTTCCCTCTTTTTGATACCATGCGACCACACTTGTCCAGTCCGAACGACATTCCAATGTCATTGCTGTAGATCCTGGTAGTGTGGATCAGTGAGTCGATGTCTCGCTCATTTCTGGCATACAGCTTGATGTCATCCATGTAGAGGAGGTGACTTAGGAATCGGTATCCATAGCCAGTCTTTGAGATGATCTGGCTGAGGGGGTTCAGGCTTATGCAGAACAGCAGCGGGGATAGTGCATCGCCTTGGTATATGCCGCACTTGATGGTGACTTGTGCAATTGGTTTTGAGTTGGCTTTTCCACAGCCCCATTGAGTTTTTGATGAAGGCTATTAGTGTCCTGTTGACCTTGTACATCTCCAAGCATTCCAGTATCCATGTATGTGGCATTGAGTCGTAGGCTTTATTGTAGTCAATCCAGGCGGTGCACAGATTGGTCTGCCTGGTCTTGCAGTCTCGAGTGACTGCTCTATCCACCAGTAGCTGGTGCTTGGCTCCTCTGGTGTTACTGCCTATTCCCTTCTGGGCCCTGTGCATGTGTTAAGCCATGTGCCTATTCATCTTAGCCGCTATGATGCCTGACAAGAGCTTCCATGTTGTGCAGAGGCAGGTTATTGGCCGGTAGTTGGATGGAATTGTTCCCTTCTGGGGATCCTTCATGATCAGGATTGTCCGTCCTTGGGTTAACCATTCTGGGTGGGTCCCATCCATCAGCAGTTGGTTCATTTGTACTGCCAGGCGTTCATGGAGTGCAGTTAGTTTCTTCAGCCAGTAGGTGTGGATCATGTCAGGGCCTGGTGCTGGTGGTGTTATTTGGGCTTGGGGCCCAATCTCTGAGTGTGGGGATGATGATGAAATCTCCCCGCTGACCTGTCGTCCTGGCTCCCCCTTGCCGTAGCAAGTTGTGATAGGAGCTGCCGTTTGCGGATGTTAGAACACTGAGTCAGCAGCTGTTTCTTTGTCAATGTTGAGGATGGGTTTCGAAGCATCCATTCATCCCATAGTCTCTGCATGTAACCCCTCTCACTGGGGTTGCTTGTATAGTAGCATTGCATCAGATCCATGTTTTCTGCTCTAGTCCATGTATGTCTTGTTCCAGTAGCCCATTTCTCGTGTGTGTGTGTGTGTGTGTGTGTGTGTGTGTGTGTGTGTGTGTGTGTGTGTGTGTGTGTGTGTGTGTGTGTGTGTGTGTGTGTGTGTGTGTGTGTGTGTGTGTGTGTGTGTGTGTGTGTGTGTGTGTGTGTGTGTGTGTGTGTGTGTGTGTGTGTGAAAGAGTGTGTGTGTGTGTGTGTGTGTGTGTGTGTGTGTGAGTGTGTGTGTGTGTGTGTGTGTGTGTGTGTGAAAGAGTGTGTGTGTGTGTGTGTGTGTGTGTGTGTGTGAAAGAGTGTGTGTGTGTGTGTGTGTGTGTGAAAGAAAGTGTGTGTGTGTGTGTGTGTGTGTGTGTGAAAGAAAGTGTGTGTGTGTGTGTGTGTGTGTGTGTGTGTGTGTGTGAAAGTGTGTGTGTGTGTGTGTGAGTGAAAGTGTGTGTGTGTGTGAGTAATTGCCGGGGGAAAATATATGAAAAAAACAATTATTTTGAAAAGATGACAAACAGCTCTATTTGGAAATAATAAATCATTCTCAACTACTGCAGTGATTTTTTAGGGGACTACATCTACATAGAAGAAAAAAATGGAAAAGGATCTTTTCTAATGTGAACCTTTTTGGTTGAACTTTAATGCTTTACAAACACCAAAGCAAGTAAGCTACTCTTCTGAAGTGATTTTGGAGAGAGAAATTGGGTAGAAATACGCTGGTTGACTAGCATGACACCATTGTATTCATATTGTACTATCAATCCAGGCTAAGTGTATGACAATGACTGCATGTTGCTTCCTCTAAATTTCAGGTTGTGGTCGATTAGCATGGCCAGCTTGTTTGTTTTATAAATTGATCAGACCTGCATGTCAAGCACTAGCAACAAACTGTGTATCCAAGAACAATTAAATTAGTGTAAATGACGTTCAATCAGACACAGACTTCTGTAGTAGATTAGTGTTATGTTTCCAGCGTCGCGTCTCCGAACCGTAACGTTAGTTGGGACAGACGGACCCCTTGTTTTTTTAGGCTAACTATATTAAGTTTAGCCTGGCAGGTAGCATCTTTCTGCGGGGGAAATGGCCAGAAGACGTTGTGATTATGTTGCATTAATCAGGTGATTTAGTTAGTATTTTCATCGAACATAAAACACTGACTAGGCTACCCACTGATAACTATGCGCATCACGAGTTCAGCTGCAGTGCCTACAGCACTTTTCTAGACACGAAGAGCCTCACTTCCCATAACAATAGACCCCGTCGGACTAACGTCACATACACATGTTGGCCACGTGGCTACCTGTCTTAAAGGGGAAGGGTCGGACGGTAATAATTATGTAAAAGAAGAATGGTAAGAGTTTACTTTTCTATCAAACATAAAAAAAGGATAAGCGTCAACATTGCAACATCCTGTGATGTGACTATCGCGCATGCGCACATCGCAATGTCGATGCTAAAACACAACAAAGCAGCCCTCAACTGCCAATATTCTCTGCCAACCCTAAACCTCACGAATATCGTTTTTTTTGGGGGGGGGGTTTCTTTGTGTTAGAATGGCCATGTCTGAGGATATCATGAGGCCTTGTTCCAATAAAAAAGTAAATTATAGTTTTTACACATTTGAACTTAAACAGGTCAAAATAATTGACCCTAACACAATATAAGGGTTAAACAAAAAAATCCAAATTGTGATTCAAAGTTGTTTTTTTCTTCCCTTTTATGTAAAACCTCATGCTTGTATCTGTGTGGGGCTTCCTTTTGATGATTCTGACCTGTTCTTGTCTTCTCTCTTTCCAGTCTAAAGAGTTGGTGAAGGCCTACCCACCTTTTGTCAACTTTTTTGAAATGAGCAAGGAAACAATTGTTTCTTGTGAAAAACAAAAGCCTCGCTTCCATGCTTTTCTGAAGGTATGATCTTTGCATTTGTACTGTATGTTTGTTTGCTTGACTGGTGGATGTCATGTAAAATTAGGTTTTGCGTAAGATGCATTCAAAAAATGCCAATAACAAACAAACGGGAAAACCTGATACATATGACACTACTTTACAGCATCACTATAAGTATAGACTTGTCAATTAGCATACCATTAATGTACATCTCTGTAACACAGTCCCAATCTGTTTAAATTAAGTAAAGTCTACTTCTTGGCAGTTGTGTAGGACGAAAATAGATTTTTGTTCCCTCTATATGACTTCTCATTTAACTTGGTTTCTCTACCATCTACTGCTATTGGAAATTTCACTGCCTTTACATGCATGCAGAAGAGGATAACAGTCAGTGTCATTACGCAAGTTGATTTCTTGAATGATAATGAAGAAACCTGGTTTCCATTAGTTGGGTAGGGTATTAGAAAAAAACCACCTTCATTTCTCCTTGAGAACACTGGTGTAATTGTCTTTTTACAAGTATGCATGTGCAGGACAAAAGACTTCAAACAGGGAATGTAACACTGTGACAGCTGAATGGAGGGATGAAATAAAAAAAGTCCTTTAGACAGCCTTGAGCAAATTGAGCTTTATTTTGTTGGCGGTTAGCATGCAATCCAAACTTTTGTTTCCCAATTCAATGAGTTGCTTAGGTTAGTCACACACACATGCTACACTAATGCTTTTATTCTACAGATCAACGAGGCCAAGCCAGAGTGCGGCAGGCAGACCCTGGTGGAGCTGCTGATTAGACCGGTACAGAGACTCCCCAGTGTGGCCCTTCTTCTTAACGGTAATACGCGCACACACTCACACACACCTCCTTTCATGTCTTAAGTTGTCCTTTCAAAGGAAGATCTAAAATGCCCCAAAATATAATCTTATAAACAAAACATGTACAGTATAGGTTTGTCTGCGAATTGGAGAGCAGCAGTTAATTCTTCAAATACTCTGACATCAAAAAGAGGATACGAGATGACTGGGTAGCCCATCTATGAACTATTTAATTACTGTATCTAAAGACACGGCTCACGTATGTCATAGTATAGTTCTTTAGTGCGCATGCATAACTGCAGTGTGAAACCAAAACTAACCGAATCAAATGTGTACAATGTAACAAAAACATTAACCTTGGTTCAGACTTTTAGGTGTGAAAAGTACGGTGGCCAACAGGGGCACCCTGCAATTTTTTTAAAAATGATTTTACAGAGTGGTGGAAGTCGACTTTTATTAACATTAACGTGGCAAAACCTAAAGAAATGCTAATCGATTTTTAGAAAGAACCCCCCCCACCACCCTCTCTTCTACTATCATTAATGATCAAGCTATAGAAGTAGTGAAGCAATACAAATACCTAATATCTTTTAATCGATGACAAACTCACCTTCGAGCCACAAGTTGACGCTGTCTGTAAGAAATCACATCAACAAAAGTTTTTTTATCGTAAACTTCGCAATTTTAATGTTGATAAGACTTTTATGAGTATGTTTTATTGTTGTTTTATTGAATCTATTCTTTCTTTTGCCTTTGTGAGTTGGTTTGGGTCCCTCATGCTCATAATCCCTCATAATAAATGGAGTGGAGGTGGACATTTTGAAGGCAGACTAACAGGTCTTTGAGGGTCAGAATTCTAGCTGATAGACAGGTGTTCAAATACTTATTTGCAGTTGAATCATACAAATAAATAGTTTAAAAAATCATACATTGTGATTTGATCAAAAAATTAGGATTGACAGTTGACTGGACGCTGGTGCGTTTTGCAGCCGCTGCTCTCCGGTTAACTATTTTGAAGTTATTTTAACGGTTTTGCGGATCACTGGGCCTTTTAGCAACTTTTGTTGCTATTCCGATGTTTGGTGTATGGTAAACTAACCTCGTTCTCCACCTGTCTTCTTGACTCCACGCGGTTGCTGCCGTTCATAATGTGGGCTTCCAAGTTTTACATGTGGTTTATCCTCCTCTGGACTGTCCTTTCCTTTACATTGACCTGGGGCCGGTCTGACCCAGTATACAGCGGCTGATCTCCTCCTGCTCCGCGGGCTTCTGTCTGTGCCTCCCCCGCTAGTTCTTCAGCTACACCCTGAGATCGCCGGAGATACATCCACCGCGGATCTCGCCGGAACTTCCACCTTGATGACTCCAATCCAATAACATCATTCTGATCCACTTCTCGCCGTTCCCGCCGATGTTCCTCCCGGGCCGCTGACCGCGGTTCGCTTGCTAACCTGGCTAGGGTAGCAATCCCGCCCCCGGCTACAACAACTCTGCTGTCAACTTTGGTCTCCTGAATGTCCGCTCTCTCACAAACAAGGGTCAGCTCATTCAGGATATTCTCACTGACCGTAAGCTGGACTTCCTCTGTCTCACGGAGACCTGGCAACAACCCAGTGACTTCTCTCAGCTCAACGCCTCCACTCCACCTGGGTTTGTTTACCACGGTCTCGCGCGCTGCTCTATCGCGAGAAGTGGAAGTTGTTGCCAGTTTCCACTCCAGTTTTCCGCTCTATGGAATGCGTTGTATTCAAACTGCCTGGTCCCACTCCCGTATTTATTGCCACAGTCTACCACCCCCCCCAAACCACACAGCGACTTTTTAAACGAATTCTCCATACTACTTACCCACCTCTCTACTCTCTCTCCTAATGTCATTCTCCTAGGTGATTTTAATATTCATATGGACAATATAAACCTCCCACTCACCAAAGACTTTACCTCCTGTCTAGACAGTTCTGGATTTCATCAGTATGTTGATTTCCCCACACACACAAAAGGACATTCACTGGATTTGATTTGCTGCTCTGGCTTAATCCCCTCCAACTGTTCTGCTGATGATGTTCACATTTCTGATCATTTTCTTTTGTCCTTCAATATCTCTCTGTCTCTCTCTGTGATCAAGCCAGTCCGCCAGATTTCTTTTCGTAATATTAAAAACATAAATACGGACATCCTATCCTCCCACATTGACAACTTGTCTATCCCTGATCTTTCCTCTCCAGACCACCTTGTCACCCATTATAACTCTGGACTTTACAATAGTCGTAACCTCCTTGCCCCTCTCAAAACCCGATCTGTGTCCTTTTCCCGTTCTGCCCCTTGGTTTTCACCTGAGCTCCGCCTCATGAAAGCCAAAGGTCTATAAAAAAACTGGTCTCTCCATTCACAAAGAAATGCATAAATCTCATCTTCATTACTCAAACTCAATAGCCGTAACTAAATCAAACTACTATTCTGACCTCTTCTGCTCCAACAAAGGAAACTCCAGGTCTCTCTTTTCAATACTTTTAATCCCCCTGATTCCCTGCCTTCTCACATGTATTCAGTTGAGACTTGTAAGTCGTTGGTTGTCTTTTTTTTAATGAAAAAACCAACTCCATTCACCAGCAATTACATTTGACCCTCTTGCCTTCCCCTCCCCCTTTGCCCCTCCCCAATAGCCAGTCATTTTGCTGCTTTCTGCCCACCCCCTCAAAAATTTCTGATTTCATTTGTAAATCCAAGTCCTCAACCTGTTCTCTTGACCCCCTCCCCACAGCTCTGGTCAAACCCTGTCTCACTTCCCTCCTCTCCTTCATAACTTCCATTATTCATTCCTCTCTCTCTCTCCTCTGGTATTGTCCCCTCACTTTTCAAAACAGCATCTGTCTCACCGATTCTGAAAAAACCTGGTTCAGATTCCACTAACTATAATATTCTTCGTCTATCTCAAATCACCTACCTACTTCCCCTTGGCAATATCTTCCGCAAATTCAACATTCATTTTCATTGCTACGCAGACGACACCCAGCTCTACTTATCCAGCAAACCCACCTCCTCGCTCCCCCCTTTGTCCCTTACTAACTGCTTACTTGAAATTAAAGACTGGTTCACCTCAAACTTCCTTAAACTAAACAGTGATAAAACCAAACTCCTCCTTGTAGCCACCAAATTCACTCTTCCTATTGACAACTCCTTGGTCTCCCCTTCCCCTCAGGTCAAGAGTCTGGGTGACTCCTCCCTCTCCTTTCAGTCACACATAAATAATATCTGCCGGTCTGCATACTTCCACCTACGCAACATTAACCGCCTCCGTCCGTCCCTTACCACTCACACTGCCTCCATCCTTATCCACAGCCTCATCACCTCCCGCCTTGATTACTGTAACTCCCTTCTTTTTGGCCTTCCTCAAAAATTCCTCCATAAACTTCAACTTCTTCAGAACTCAGCAGCTGGTGTCATCACCAGAACCCCGTCTTTTCATCATATAACCCCTGTCCTTCAGCAGCTCCATTGGCTTCCAGTTCAATTCAGAATACAATTTAAAATCCTTCTCTATACTTTCAAAGCCATCCATAACCTTGCTCCTCCATATCTATCAGAACTCCTTCACATCGCCGTTCCCTCCCGCTCCCTCAGATCCTCCTCCTCTATCCACCTCACTGTACCCCCAGCTCGACTTGTCACCATGGGGACCAAAGCCTTCAGCCTCTCTGCTCCCTGGCTCTGGAACTCACTCCCACCTGACCTCCGCAATATCGACTCTCTCCCCCTCTTCAAAACTAGACTTAAAACCCATCTGTTCCAGCTTGCTTATTTGTAAATACACTGTCCCTGTAATTTTAGTTTTGCCTTGTTTTGTTTTGTTTTATTTTGTTATAACTCCTTTCACTATTCTGTTCCCTGTATCTCCCTTTTATTGTCTGTAAAGCAACATTGAGTGATGAGAAAGGCGCTGTTAAATAAAATAAAAAAATAAATAAAAAATTTTTTTTTTTTGATTGTCTCTCACAGTGGACATGCACCTACAACAACAATTTCAGACCCCTCCATGATTTCTAAGTGGGAGAACTTGCAAAATAGCAGGGTGTTCAAATAGTTATTTTCCTCACTGTATTAACACAAAACTGCTTAATCCATCGTGTTGTAAGTAAGACACCTGCTGCAAAAGTTATTGTATTCATTAGCATGATTGCCATACTGTTTAGTTCAAAAACATCCAAAGTACAAAGACATAGCAGACCAGATGCAGGCTTTATGCACATTTTGAAAAGTCGAGGCTCTGACGGCACCAGCCGTGAGGGCATGAGACGTGAGCCTAAACTGTAATATATGATACGTTATATCATATTTATATTTAATATATGGACGGGTGGCATGAGAAAGGAAGTCTCCAGGCGGCAGCCATACCCAACACTTATAAAACACTGCCCCTGTCGGACACCATAGAAAAACCCTAAAGGTTTTTTTTAATATGGATTTGCAGAAGTGAGGTGACAGTCAACGAGAGAGAGTTCTCCTGTTGATACCTGTCTATAATTTCTATTTCTTGTTCTTTTCCTCTCCCCTTTCTTTACAAAATGTTCATCTTTTCCTTCATGTCTACTCCTTAACAAACTTTCCCTTTGTTCCACTATTTCAGACATAAAGAAGCATACGCCAGACGACAACCCAGACAAGATAACACTGGAGAAAGCCATTGAGTCGCTGAAAGAAGTCATGACGTAAGTTGGCGTGACCTTACCTTTCTTTTATGACTATCACACAGCTAGCAATATTTGACTATTTCAAACACCTCATGTGAACACTCATATCTCCTATTAAGTCTTGAGCTTTATGTAGGTTTAACTTGTAATAATTGACTGTTGAGTGAGATTTAGCAAAAATCAAGTGATTTTAATTATAGATTTTGTTGTTGATTTATAATCCTTGACATATCTGAGACCAGGATTTGATTAACTCTTTGATATTTCATTGCATTTCCAGATCTTTACGACGAAACATAAATGTGCACTTCCAATCGGTGAATGGCTATTGTAGAGGATAATGAAGATACAGTAGTAATATAGTAAATGATTCAGGGTTTTTCCTGGCCCAGAATGGTATGACATTAGTTCTGGTGTTCTTTATTTTAGGCAAGGTTTGCCACCGTTACACCCTGAAATGCTGATCAAAAAGCTAAACTTTTAATAATAATTAAATAATTCATCCACTTTCTCCCCTGTTTTTAGTCTTGAGTAGGAAAATTAAATTATGGTATTGTTCTTGATATGAAGCAAAAATGAGCAGTGAATCCACACAATTAAGAAGATGGAACCAGCAAATGTATGACAGTTTTTCTTGATCAGGGGTTGACAATTCATTTTCCTAAGGGGCCACATGAGAAACGGGGACTGTTGTGGAGGGCCGGACCAATAGGTTAAACTCAATTCTGCTCAATATAAATTTTATCTCTTTATAACGAGCAGTACATTTTAAGGTCTTTGATAACCTGTAACTACTAAGTGCACAAATATTATGATTAGGACATGAAAAAAGTGAAGCAGACATAGCACAACATGTAATTATGTCACTATTTAATCAACATATAGTACATGAATGAAATTGTGACCAAAATGTCTGTTTTTTGCCATTTTTCAATGAACAGCATTCAATTAACAAAGTGCTATTACCATTTTGTTTGTAGTCTCGCTACAGAATTAGCTTCTTTTTAAACTTTTGTCTTAGAACATGAAAAAGTGAAGCAGACATGCCGTAATTCCTCAAATAAAAGCCAGGGCCTTTAGTTACTTGAACCGCAGAAGTTACCCAGCTTTTATTTGAAGCTGGCTTTTATTAGTGGCCGGCCTTTATTTAAAATTCCATCTGTTTGATAAGTATAGTTGTTTTAAATAAACCGTTGTAAATGAAAAGCCATAGTGTTCCACTGGACAAAGATCATTAATTCTTTAAGAAAATATCACCACAGCCAGAAGGGCGACAGAACAATTCGAACCAGAAAAAATCAAACACCATCATTGGGTCAATTTGAACACAGTAAATGTACCGGTTAATTATTTCAAATATAGCTAGGTACTATGTTATTGCTCGTAGATTACAATAAGAGCATACAGTACACCAGTATCTGATTAACGTTACAGACGGTAGCTAGCTAGCGTCGTTTCTAGCTCCAGGCTAACTCTTTTCCTCTCCCCTCCAGCATACGTTTCTGCATACTTTAAAAAGTTTTTCGTATTGTTGTTGTAAAGTCCGTCATTATCTGCTTTCACTAAATAAGACCTGTGTTACATCCAGTGTAGCTACTGCCATCTGGTGGCACACTTGGCTGAGTAACATACAGCCGCATTGACTAAAATACTGTAGGAAAATACTTTACATGAGTACCATAACCCAGAAAAAAAAGCATTAATATATTTTTTAATCTGTTAAATTAAACTTGAATGCACATTATATTAAAGGCATTTTCATTTCGATTATTCACACAATTTTTTTCCCCCGGCCTTAATTTGAGGCCGGCCTTTATTTGTCTGTGTTGACCACGCCCCCAGCCACTATCAGAGGCCCGGCTTTTAATTGACTGCCGGTCTTAATTTGAGGAATTACGATAGTACAAAATGCCAACATTATGTCACTATTTTGCATTTCATATGCAAATAGGCCCTCGCCTTGCAGTTTGGTGTTTAGTTCATTCATCAGTGCAGTTACATCAACAGCAAATTGCAAGCATGAACTCTCGAAGCTCTGCTCTAATGTCCCATACTCTTTTAAGCTCCTTGCCCAGGCTGAGCCACCTGACAGCTGTGAATCTCCAAGTTTCCTGCATAGTCATCCATCTTTCTTGTTACGGTTCCCCTGGAAAGCGGCACATTCTCAAACGACTATTTGTTCTCTGGGCATATTGGCGCAACAGAGTCCACCAAACACTCTTTAATAAATTCCCCTTCAGAAAATGGCTTACTGTTTTTGGTGATCTTGTGGGAGATTACAAAGCTGGTCTTGACTGCTTCATCCCTGGATGTGCAACGCTTGGTAAAAAGCCTTGTTGCTTTTGCAGTTTAACTAGCAAAGCTTCAGATGTCCGTGTCCAGGTCAAGTTATATTTCTCTGCGTGTTTAGTAGTAGTAGTGGTGGCAATTCAAATTATACTGCTTTAACACAGCGATCTGTTCTCAGCAAACTTAGGACACAGCTTTACCTTTGACTTCAGTAAATAAATACTTTGGAGTCCATGTTTGGTTTAAAAACTCTGCACTCTGTATCAACCTTTATTTTTTTCCCATGAGCTGACATTTTTGAGGGATAACAGTTAATTTGCGTCTAACATCTTGTGAGCTCAGTTCGCGGCTCTCCAACACATTGCAGTTGTTCTTCTACTTATTTTAAATTGCAACTTGCAACCAGAGAAGAAGCTGCATATGTTCCCGCAAAAAAAGCAACAACTACGTTGCCTTCAAAATAAATGCAATACAGTTGTATTCTATGCAATGCACGTTTGATTACTAACTTCCCATTGACCTCATGCGGGCCGGTTAGGGCTGGATGTGGCCCCCAGGCCGTATAATAACAAGACAAGTGATAGATTATCAAAATGTTTATTGACTTTGTTTCTGTTGGTCAACTAATTGATTTCTTAATTGTTTCAGTACTATTGACATTAACAATAACATTTTACTTCCCTTCTCCCTTCCCTCTCACATAGTCACATCAATGAGGACAAGAGGAAGACTGAAGGCCAGAAGCAGATCTTTGATGTTGTTTATGAAGTTGACGGCTGTCCTGTAAGTTTGAGGATTGCTGGTGTTAAAATGTTTGTGGTTGTGTTGACCAACCAAGTGCTTTAACATTGGCAGAATTTAGGTAATACAGATCTGAGGTCTGGAAAAAAATCACTGGCTACAATAAAAAAAATACCATTGTGTTTTGTCATGGGATTGATGATGACCTTATGAATTCCATTTTTTAAATTTGTATCAGGAGAAATGTAAACAGCAACAAAAACACTCATATTCTCTGGGCAAAAAAATATGACTGGCGTCTTAACATAAAATTTTACATCAAGAAAACGTATATTAACTTTGACTAGTTTTGAGTGCCAATCATTGATGTAAACACTGAGTTAGCCTGCCCTTGTCTTTACAGAGTTTTTCCTCCTGTCGGCGCTAAATACAGTCTGCCTGTCAAGTAAAATAGCTTGATCTGGGACTCAGTCTGATTTCCTGTTGTAGACTAAACTGAGTCTTATTTCATCCATTTAATTTTCCTGCGACTGAACATGTGGAATAGCGTTAGGTCCATGCTAGGTTGGCTAAGCTCTATGCCTCTTTTCCTGGGTAAATCACACTATTTTTTTTAAAACAATGTTTCTATTGATTTTCCATTAGTACATGTTTGTGTATCTGTATGTGCTATTGTGCTGGCACTAGGCTACTGTTTTATTTTACTGGCAAAAGAAAACTAAGAGTAGCACTGTTTTCCTCATACAAAAATGTTCCAATTAAGTGCAAAAAAGTGAGTAGTCAGTTTTGGCTAAATTTCTTTTGATATTGTAAAAACTACTCTACTACTCTACAACTACTTAAAACCAACATATTGAATTTAAACTCCTGCCAAGAAAGCATCGTAATTTTTTTGTAGAGGTAGCACAAAACCAAACAAAAAAAAGTAAAGTGGATTTTGCTGTTCAATCTGAAATATTACAAATATAATATTATAAACATAATATTTTTTTGAATGTTTTTCATGGACGCAAAAGAATGAGCTGAACAGCGGGCTGGGTCTAACGTTAGTAGTCTGATGATCCGATGCTGCTGGTTCTAACGTTAGCGGTCTGCTGATCCAATGCCACTGGGTCTAACGTTAGCGGTCTGATGAGGCAATGCCACTGGGTCTAACGTTAGCGGTCTGATGAGACAATGCTGCTGGGTCTAACGTTAGCAGTCTGCTGATCCAATGCCACTGGGTCTAACGTTCGCGTCTGTTGACCCACTGCTGCTGGGTCTGTTTGCCGTCCGCTGACCCCTTGCCGTTGGGTCTAACGTTAGCCGTTCGCTGACCTGCTGTCGCTGGGTCTAACATTAGCCATCCGCTGACTTGCTGCTGCCGGTTCTAACCTTAGCCGTCCACTAACCCGCTGCTGCTTGGTCTAACGTTACCTTGTCCGCTCACCCACTGCCGCTGGGTCCACTGCCCTGGATTATGGGAAAAATGTTTTATTCATTTCAAATTCGTAACATAGACATGAGTGGCATACAGCGTGACTTAACATGGCATTTTATTTTGAGTTTTTACTTGTCCAGTGGGGCAAGTAAATTTCTCTTCCACTTGCCCTACAAAAAAATCCACTTGTCACTGACAAGAGGACAGGCCTTAATGTTGAGCCCTGACTGACTATTAGAAGGCAATATATGAAATCAAAGCAAACTCTGAAAGCTGTAGGGCAGCTAACATAAACTTGAGCTGTTTCCATAAAGATCCCTACTATAACTTGCAAAGCAATTGGGAAACAAGAATGAGCTAACTAATGACAAAATTTTTCCTCTGTCAAAAAAAGTTATGTTAAAACAATTTCAAGTTAAAACAATTTCCCATCGTTCTTCTGATTTCCAGCCGCAGCCGGTCACTCTCCCCGTACTAACGTTAGTCGGTACATAATGTTAGCTACGTGATGCTAAGACCTCACAAATGCCTTGTGTTTCTCACTCCCGCTGATTGTTCATCTGACGTGACATGACAAAAGCGTTTCAGGCCAAGGCGAGAAGAGGGAGATTAGCTAACATTAGCCAACACATTTATAAAACAAAATCACATTCCAATAGTGATTTCAGCATTTGAATAATATTGATTTTTTTTTTCTATTTGAATTATATTTGTCTTTCTGAATTTGTTTTTAGCAGCCCTAGCGTCCATCGGCTCCACTTTTGCCTTTGCCCCCCTCCCCCCGTCAATATGCGTTTCCCCCCTAGCGTTACCTGAACCAAACCTTATAGCAACATATTTTAACCACGGGATAACACTAAACCCAGGAGGAGCACATACTTCCACATCAGTAACAGACACGCTTACAATAGGTTGTGGTTTCAAGATTGTTTTCACCCACCCCTAGTTTGGTCTGGCTGGGTGGTAGGAAGATGTTGTTGGCCGGTGATCATCTCTAGGACCTTGCACTTAAGCTTAAGCATTCTCAACACTTTTATTTTGCTTTCTGTGCTTTCTTCTCTGCAGGCCAACTTGCTGTCTTCCCATCGCACTCTGGTTTACAGAGTAGAAACAATAGCCCTGGGAGATCAGCCTTGTGACCGTGGAGAACATGTCACACTCTTCCTCTTCAATGACTGCCTTGAGGTGAGAATACACACAAGCACCAATGAAAGGACGGCAAAATCCGTAATTTTAAGATAATCAATAATTCCGAATTAATTCACTTTTGTGAACAGCAACTTAACTGTAAATCCACCATTTTCTAGATACTTAATACATTCTATTCTAAAAAATATATATACAGTCACTTTTGTAGTACATTTTTAGTACACTAATTAAAGCTAGCAGTTCAGAGTTGCAATGTACACCCTAGAGCCCAACCAATTATCGGCCTATATTAGACATGTCCATATCTATCGGCATTTATAATGGCCTGATTATAATTTTTGTTTGTAAATATTCATTCATCACAATCATTTATAACGACAAATGATTCTGATAAATTAATATTTAAAAAATAAAAACTGAGTGTCAACCACCCTTGGCGTTGCATAGTTTGTCCACCAGAGGGCACTCTACAACATACTCAATACTTGGCATGGAGTCCATCAGTCTGTGGAACTGCTCAGGTGTTATGAGAGCCCAGGTTGCTCTGATAGTGGCCTTCAGTTCTTCTGCATTGTTGGGTCTGGCGCATCGCATCATCTTCACAATACCCCACAGATCTTCTAAAGGGTTAAGGTCAGGCGAGTTTGCTGGCCAATTAAGAACAGGGATACCATGGTCCTTAAACCAGGTACTGGTAGCTTTGGCACTGTGTGCAGGTGCCAAGTCCTGTTGGAAAATCTGCATCTCCATAAAGCAGCAGGAAGCATGAAGTGCTCTAAAACTTCCTGGTAGACTACTGCATTGACCCTGGACCTCAGAAAACACAGTGGACCAACACCAGCAGATGACATGGTACCCCAAACCATCACTGACTGTGGAAACTTTACACTGGATTTCAAGCAATGTGGATTATGTGCCTCTCCTCTCCCCCTCCAGACTCTGGGACCTTGATTTCCAAAGGAAATGCAAAATTTACTTTCATCAGAGAACATACAGAGCCTTGCAAAAGTATTCGGCCTCCTTGAACTTTTCGACCTTTTGCCAAATTTTAGGCTTCAAACATTAAGATATAAAACTGTAATTTTTTGTGAAGAATCAGCAAGTGGGACACAATCATGAAGTGGAACAAAAATGATTGTATATTTCAAACTTTTTTAACAAATAATAAACTGAAAAATTGGGCGTGCAAAACTAAGCCCCCTTAAGTTAATACTTTGTAGCGCCACCTTTTTCTGTAAGTCGCTTGGGGTATGTCTCTATTGGTTTTGCACGTCAAGAGACTGAAATCTTTGCCTATTCCTCCTTGCAAAACAGCTGGAGAGCGTTTGTGAACAGCAGTTTTCTGTTCTTTCCACAGATTCGATTGGATTCAGGTCTGGACTTTGACTTGGCCATTCTAACACCTGGATACGTTTATTTGTGAACCATTCCATTGTAGATTTTGCTTTGTTTTGGATCATTGTCTTGATGGAAGACAAATCTCCGTCCCAGTCTCAGGTCTTTTGCAGACTCCATCAGGTTTTCTTCTAGAATGGTCCTGTATTTGGCTGCATCCATCTTGCCCTCAATTTTAACCATCTTCCCTGTGCCTGCTGAAGAAAAGCAGGCCCAAACCATGATGCTGCTACCACCATGTTTGACAGTGGGAATGGTGTGTTAAGGGTGATGAGCTGTGTTACTTTTACGCCAAACATAACGTTTTGCATTGTTGCCAAAAAGTTTGATTTTGGTTTCATCTGACCAAAGCACCTTCTTCCACATGTTTCGTGTGTCTCCCAGGTGGCTTGTGGCAAACTTTAAACAAGGCTTTTTATGGATAGCTTTAAGAAAAGGCTTTCTTCTTGCCACTCTTCCATAAAGGCCAGATTTGTGCAGTATACGACTGATTGTTGTCCTATGGACAGACTCTCCCACCTCAGCTGTAGATCTCTGCAGTTCATCCAGAGTGATCATGGGCCTCTTGGCTGCATCTCTGATCAGTCTTCTCCTTGTATGAGCTCCAACGTTTAGAGGGACCGGGTCTTTGTAGATTAGCAGTGGTCTGATACTCCTTCCATTTCAATATTATCGCTTGCACAGTGCTCCTTTGGATATTTAAAGCTTGGGAAATCATTTTGTATCCAAATCCAGCTTTAAACTTCTCCACAAAAATATATTGTACCTGCCTGGTGTGTTCTTTGTTCTTCATGATGATCTCTGCGATTTAAACGGACCTCTGAGACTATCACAGAGCAGGTGCATTTATACAGATACTTGATTACACAGGTGGATATTATTTATCATCATTAGTCATTTAGGACAACATTGGATCATTCAGAGATCCTCACTGAACTTCTGGAGAGAGTGCTGCACTGAAAGTAAAGGGGCCGAATAATTTTGCACGCCCAAGTTTTTTATTTGTTAAAAACGTTTGAAATATCCAATAAACTTCGTTCCACTTCGTAATTGTGTCCCACTTATTGTTGATTCTTCACAAAAAATTACAGTTTTATATCTTTGTTTGAAGCCTGAAATGTGGCAAAAGGTCAAAGTTCAAGGGGGGCGAATACTTTCGCAAGGCATTGTAACTTTGGACCACTCAGCAGCAGTCCAGTCCTTTTTGTCTTTAGCCCAGGGGAGACACTTCTGACACAGTTTCTTGTTCAAGAGTGGCTTGACACACGGAATGCGACAGCTAAAACCCATGTCTTGCATACGTCTGTGCGTGGTGGTTCTTGACGCACTGACTCCAGCTGCATTCCACTCTTTGTGAATCTCCCCCACATTTTTGAATGGATTTTGTTTCACAATCCTCTTCAGGGTGCGGTTATATCTTCTCCAGAGTGGGGTTATCCCTATTGCTTGTACACTTTTTTTTACCACATCCACTTTCATCCACACATACCACTTTTCCTTCCCTTTGCCTCTCTGTTCACAAAGCTCTGTGTCCAAGCACATTAACAACCAGCCTCTTTAGCAATGACCTTTTTGTTTTTTGCCCTCCTTGTGCAAGGTGTCAATGGTCGTCCTTTGGATAGCTGTCTGCTCAGCAGTCTTTCCCATGATTGTCTAGCCTACAGAATTAGACCTAGTTGACTAAGACCTCAGGATCAAAGGTGTTTTTTTTCAGAAGAGGTTTTATCACAGCTACTTTAAATGACTGAAGACATTGATCATATCTAGTAGTGAAGTGTTAACCACGGGTAACACGTCTTTAAATAGCCTCGTTGGGATGGGGTCCAAGAGACAGGTAGATTGGTTAGCTGAAGAGACCTTTAATTTTTGGAGGTCTATAGGACAGAAGCAGTCTAAAGATATGTCAGGTCTTTTCGTTCTTTCTAGCTTTCCTGCGTTTAAAGTTAAGAGCAAAAGGTGTTGAATTTTATCTCTGTTATTTTATCATTAAAGAAGCTCAAAGTCGTCACTACTCAGAGCTATAGGAACAGATTGGTCAATAGAGCTGTGACTATCTGTCAGCCTGGCTACAGTGCTGTGGTTGTTCTTATATTCTTTTAGTGAGGAGTAATAGTCTGATCTGGCTATTTTCTGAGGGATTTCCTATACATTTTCAGACCGTCTTGCCGATCTAAACAAGATTCTTCCAGTTTGGTGGAATGCCATTTACTGATATGATTTTGATTTCATGGTGCAGAGCCTTGCCTCAAACTTACTAAGCCTCACCTCCAGGGCAGCAAATATATTAAATTTTGTACATGTACCTTCATCACTAAAAGGGGCAGAGGAATAGCTAAACACCTGCCACAGAGCAAGAGAGAGAGGAATTAGCCATTGCTAACGGCTAAGCTAAAGTAGCTAACAGCGTTCAACAATTGTAACATAAGTGCTTGAGTAATAACTAGTGTTTAAATACAATCAGGCACTTAGCCGCCAGATTTAAACAATACAGCAGAGTTGAGTAATTTTTTGCTGGAGCAGAAAAATAGCGTCTGACACCGGAAATGAGACAATACGCTTACCATAAATGTCTACCAGGTGCATTGCTCTAACAGAAGCGAGTTTAGTTGCAAAATTTCTAAATAATTCTGCTGTGAAGCAATCAGGCCCTGTGGCTTTAAGCGCAGAAAGGACCCTGATTACCTCTTTAATTTCCTCTTTAGTTATATCCATCCAACATTGATGCGTGTTTTAGACAATCCAATGCTCACCAGAACACCAAAATAGATGTCTGCGTGCTGACCTGTTACAACTTGAGTTGAGGTGGAAAGCAAGGAGGGGGGGAGAAACGTGATAGGAATATGGCTCTATGCTGTGTTTATGGTCCCGCTGAACCAATGGGAACACTCAGGTCTTGAAGGTGCAAATCCCCTTTCTGCAGTTCCTCCCTCCAGCCATTTTGTGAACTCTCCCTGTAGGAGTTTGGTGAAAAGGCTCTGGAATTTACGAGTAGGCCCTTTGTCTTTGTCTGTGGCTGCATGTGTTCCTTTGTCCCTCAAAGATTAGTTTAAACTTATATTAAACTTGAAAAAGACATCCAATGACAAAATTGCATAGTTTATTATATGATGTGTTAAGTAGAACAAGGTCCGATTTTAAATGCATTTTTATATAGAACATCATAGTCCAGGATTGGAAGTATTAGTTTTATATAAACAATGCGCTAACCCAAATAAAGAAAAGTGGTCCCATTGTTGAGCCCTGTGGCACACCTCTTTGTTGAATCAATATATGGGATTTACTTCCATGTAGAAATATAGATTGTTTTCTATTAATGCAAATATGAATTGAACCACAGAACTGCATTTTAAGAGAGGCCGATATCATGGCGCTTATCTAAAAGCAGAAAGCGACCAAGAAAATCCAAGGCTTTAGTTAAATCAGTAAAGATGGCACCTGTCAGTTCACCATTATTTCCAGCGCAGTACACATCATTGATGAATTTAAGTATGGTAGTAGTTGTGCAGTGATTTGATCTGAAGTTAGATTAAAATGGTGATAGGATATTGTTGGTACTGAGATAATGTGAAAGTTGATTATAAATAATTTGTTCAAAGACTTAAGCAATACAAGATATAATGGAAACAGGTCTATAATTTTGTATCACGTACAGCTCCAGATTTTTGGAGTGATGCATGTACAACTCACACTGCCAAAATAACAATGACCTATGATGAAGTGCCTTTTTATCCAATCCAATCCACTTTATTTCTATAGCCCATTTTACAAACACAAAGTTACCAAAGTGCTGCACAGAAAACTCAAACATACAAAACAATTAATATAAAATATTGTAAAAACAAAATAAGAGCATCAGGTTTAAAAAATATAAAAATAGATAAAATAAATCAATACTAAAATACAGTAAAACAATAAGAGACATCAGAGGACCACACAACTCACATGGAGTTAAAAGCCAAAGAATAAAAATGTGTCTTTAGACGAGACTTAAAACACTCAACTGTTGGGGCTGTTCGGACATGGAGGGGCAGAGCGTTCCAGAGTTTAGGTCCAACCACAGAAAAGGCCCTGTCCCCCCCCGAGTTTTAAGTCTTGTCTTGGGGACCACAAGTTAGCTGGCTCTCTGACCTCAGTGACCGCGCGCGGGCCTATAAATTAGGATGAGGTCCGAGATATATGTTTGGGCCAGTCCATTCACAGCTTTAAAAACAAACAATAAAATATTAAAATCAATCCTAAAACGTACAGGAAGCCAGTGCAATGAGGCAAGAATTGGAGTTATATGAGTGCGCTTTTTGGTTCCAGTTAAAAGACATGCTGCAGAATTTTGGACTAACTGTAAGCGTTGAAGTGCTTTGTGATTCATACCGATATAAAGTGCATCACAGTAGTCTAAACGAGAAGAAATGTGTAGCTTGTTCAAAACTGTTAAAAGACAAAAACGGTTTAACTTTGGCCAAAAGGCGAAGATGATAAAAACTAGATTTCACAACTGCATTTATTTGTTTGTCAAGTTTAAAATCACTGTCTATTTTTTCCCCAAGGTTAGTTACAACAGGATGCACAAAATCATTGAGGGGGCCCAAGTCTATCATAGTTAGTGGGGCCAAACTGCATGATCTCTGTTTTACTCTCATTTAGTTTTAAAGATTTTTGGGCTAACCACGCTTTGACGTCATTTAAACAGTCAAGTAGAGGTGTCAGTGTTTTTATCCTTTCTCCCATCTCGATCTTACTCCATCTGTACTCCTCTTTCTTTTGTGTCTCTCTGATAAAGTAATGTGGCATTAATGAGTTGCATCGTTTAGCTCTTTGAAGGTGTCATCGATTTATTGCCAAACCTTACCCACACTCTGCAAAATGCACTCACACTCAATTCTGAATTCAACAACACACAAGTGTCCTTTTTTTGACATACTTCCAAAGTTGCAATCTTATTGTGTGTGTCTGTGTCTCTGCAGATTGCAAGGAAGCGACACAAGGTGATCAATACATTTAAGAGTCCGCTGGGACAGACAAGACCACCACCCCCGCTCAAACACATCACACTGATGCCACTGTCCCAGATTCGAAGAGTACTGGACCTGCAGGACACAGAGGGTAACAAAAACAACATGCAACTACAAACAAACTAATGTTACAGCTTATCACTTTTTCTGCATGTCATTTGAGGGTGTTTTATTTAGTTTAACCCTCTGAGCCCAAAGGCCATTTTTACAGTTCATTGTCCGTCTTGATTTATTTTATATAAAAGCTTGTAAAACATCAACCCTGTTGTCTACAGTCAAGATATGAACATGATTTTTTTCAGGACAAACTGGGTTAGTAGAATATTTGGGTTGCAATGAGGTCTAGAGTGCGGATCGGGCCGGATTTTTCTGTCCGAGCCCGGCCCGCGTCCGACAGAGCAGTAACCGAACCCGACCCGAGCCCGACAGGCATTAAGATATTTCTGTCCGAGCCCGACCCGAGCCCGACACAGTTAAAATAGCATTTGATTCTTATTCTAATGACACATGTACGTTTGTTTGTGTGGAAAGCCGCTTTTATTAAGCAATTGTAGGAAGGCATTCGGAAATGTCAACAGATGTTCGCATCAATGCACAGCTGACTTTCCTTCGTTTTCAATAGTTTAAAATCTCCTGCGGCCAACTTCTTTTTAACATCTTCCATCGCTGCGCTGCCACATGGAGCTTAATACGCACGTCTTTCGTTGTCACAGCACACAGGAAGACGGATGTTAGGGTAATATTTGACATTTATTTTAAGCTGTTTTAAATTCAAAATGTTCAATGCCTTATCGCGCTGATGTGACCGAGCCCAACCCAAACCCGAGCATCCTTTCTAAAAATCTGTCCGAACCCGGCCCGACCCGTCAGGTACCGTCGGGTCCCGTTGGGCTCGGGTCGGGTATCCATCCTCTAATGAGGTCACTGAAAATGTTAAAAATGGTTGTAGGACCTTAAAGACAAATAAATAAATAAAACGGAACATGACTCTTCCAGATATGTATTGATATCACAGACAGATAAGTAAAACCTAAGCCATTTTACTCTCTAAAACACTTCTCATATGTCTTGGGAGTCACACTGTGAAGAAATAATCATCATAACTTATACAGATGACAAAATACATACATTTTTTCAAAGAAAGTCAAGACGCTTTTGCCCTCATGACATTTACTTATGCCAATAATCAACATAATAATGTCATATTTATTGATATTACACCTACAGCAATGCTACACAAGCATTTTTGTCTAAAACAGTTCTTCTATATGCAAAAATAAACATAATAAACATAACTCATATAAAGTACATACTATTTACATTTCTTCAAAAAAGGCCCAAATATATAATATAAATATATGCCAAATCTCAAACCAGTGAGGCCATTATGCTCTATAAAACGGTAGATATGTATCTTGTGCACTATAGCATCTTTGATTGCATACTAGACTTGGCATCTTTCAGCCTCCATACTCTTTGGATGATGTTGTCTCCCATGTATGGGCATTCTATTGGCTTTGCTTCCCTAAACACATGAGAGCAAAAAAGCTGGTCTTGAGTGATTCATCCTTGGTTGTGCAACGCTTGGTAACAAAGTGTTGTTGCTTTTGCAGTTTAACTAGCAAAGCTTGAGATGTCCAGATTGTTGTATTTCTCTGCGTGTTTAGCATAATAGTGACGATTCAAATTATAATGCTTTAACACAGCGATCTGATCAAACTAAGCCACGGCTTTACTTTTGACTTCAGTAAATAAATACTTGGAAGTCCATGTTTGGTTAAAACTCGGTGCCGAAGGATAACCGCTCACTTCACGTCCATGTTAACATCTCGTGAGCTCAGTTCGCGGCTTGCCGACAAATGCAGTTCTTCTACTTTTTTTTAATTGCGACTTGCAACCAGAGAAGAAGAACTTGTATATGTTTGCACAAAAAAAGCAACAACAAAAAACAGTTGCCTTCAAAATAAAAGCAATGCAGTTGTATTTCATGCATGATGTACACTTATTTACATTAGATTGCTACCTACCCATTGACCTCACGTGGGTTGGCTATGGCTGCCCAAAGGGCCGGATGTGGCCCACGGGCCGTACGGTGCCCAGGTCTACCCTTGATCAGGAGATTCATTTGGATCCAAAGAAGGCATAGGTAAATGGGTTTTGAGTGCCTCTGCTTTTGTGAAACCGAGTCAAGGCTAAATAAAGCCAGGCTAACTGAGAAATCCCGGTAATCCGTTATCTAGAATTTGTGAAATAGCACTCGGGAATAATCTCGGAAGTGGAACGTGGATATAGACTAGTTGCTGTGTAACCACTTTCTATGCCCAAATGTTACTAGTGACCCATTATTCCTTTTATCCTTGAAACTAACATAGTAAATATACAAAGCCCACAATTGTAAGTGTAGCAGGTATGGAAAATGGAAATAGGATGAAAGTAAAATGAAATATCATGTAAAGAAAAAAATACATGATAATGTCATTAGAAAGTGCAATTCATTTTATTTTATTCTTTTCCTTTTTATTTTATATTTTTATTTATCCTTTTATTTAATTTTAAGCTTTGGATATCCGTGAACATTCATTCCCACAGAAAATAGATTTTAATGTTGTTGAACATCATTGTGTTGTAAAGATGTTAACTATTTTGCATTGGAAAGCAGCACTGTATTTCTAATAAATTGGAAATGGTGATATTTTACAGAAATACACTGAAATAAAAGGCTGTAGAGATCAGTGTGCTATTGCAGACGAATATATACTAAGGTTTTAACTACATAATTTTAATATAGTTAGTAGCACCAATCTAAAAACAACAACCAATTGTGCCGTTCTACTGTATAGACAGCCCAGTTTTATGAGAAGACGCTCTTTCCAGCTGTAACATACTTCTTTAATAGATCCCGTGCTACAGTACCTCAGCTCTTCTATATTCAAATTTGCCATTACATCCTTAACCCAATAGTGATGTAATTGTGGAGTCCTGTCCTTGCACTTAAAAAGAATAAATAGCAGGCCACGAGCAAATGAAAGCGTTTGACTGGCTACTTGAAAGGGCCATCTCCTCTGGAGTAATTCCAAAGATAACAGTTATGAGGTGAGATATTTAGGCTGTACATGCATGATAAAGTTTTAAATATATATCAAAATTGAATACTTGACTGACAGGAAAAAAACAGGGTAGAGGGGGACCATGAGGGTTGCAGATCTACATCATAGTACAACCTGGTGAGTCTGCTCTACCAGATGTAGGTGATAAAGCACTTTGAATTGTCTTACACAAATATATGAGGATATTCTCTCAGAAACAGACTGTCATGTCTCACCAGTTAGTCCCATCCCCAATTATTTTACCCAGGAACATTTCAGATGCTTAAAAGGGCTAGAGATGTTGTAAAACATTGTTTAGAAATAATTACAAATGCTGTCTTTACACATGCAACAGTGGTGATTGATGTTTATGAGTTTGGATGAAGCACTGAATTTGATTTATCTTGCATCTTTTCCTCTGCTACTTTTGTTTGCTCTAAGCTTTCCATTCATTTCTCTTCCCTTTCTCTCCATCTAACACTTTTTCTCAATCATCATACTTTTCCATCTCATTTTTTTCATCTTAATCTCTTCACTTGGTCGATTTTGTTGTTGTCACTATTCATAATTTTTTTCTCTATCACTTTAGATTGCGTGAATGCATTCGCCTTGGTGGTTCGACCTCCAACTGAACAGGAGAACTTGTTGTTCAGCTTTCAACTGGCTGGAGAGGAAATGGTTAAAAGTGTCTTGTTGCGAACACTATGCCGCCATGTCGCCAACACCATCTGCAGGGCTGATGCGGTGAGAAGCCACACACACACACAAACACATATACACACCCTAATACAGGCTAGTGTCCACATGTGTCCTCTGACAAAATCAACAACAAGCCAAGGCATTAATTTCTTTTTACAACTTGAAATATTAGCTAAGTTAGCTATTGCCACCTTAGGCAGACGGGGAGATCAACCTGTGCTAACTGACGTAAAACGCGTCATTTAAATTTAGGGCAGGAAAATCGCACCAGGCACTCAGAATCAGAATCAGCTTTATTTGCCAGGTATGAGAACACATAGGAGGAATTTGACTTAGGTTGGAGCAAGCCTCCGGGCAGCAGCTATTGAACAGCGCCACCACACGCTTTCCCGAAAAGGATTAATGCAGACAGCAACATAGTATACAATACATCACAACATAATGCACAAGACAAAAGGATAACAATTTCAATCCAATTTAGGTTGATTCGGTGGAATTTGTCCGAATCAATGTCCGTCAATCAATCTCTCTCACCATCAGCGACAAACGTGCGTCTAGTTCATGTAGTGTTTTCGACAGTTCTTCTGCCTTTGCTGCCAGTCCGGCGGTTACCCTTAGCAATTCCACTGACTGAGCCCCAATGGAATCCATCCGCCTCTGCGCTTCCACAGCCCGGTCTGAGATGTTACGAGACAGTTCACCGTTCTGAGCAGCCCCCTGATGTAAAACCTTCAGCCTCTCGTTCACTTCATTGAAGCACTCAGATTGTATTACTTGGCAAAGCAGCCCATACAAATGCTTTCACCAATGGGTCATATGCTCAGTCACCATTGTTTTAACTCACTCTTTGATAGATAGGAACTTAACAGACCAGATCAAAATCTTACAGACTACAATTCACAATTTACAAGTAGTATGGACTATTAACTTTGTAAAAACCAAACATTCAAATTAAACAGAAATAAAAAAATCTTTAATAAATGTTAAGTGCTAATATTAACTTATATATTAGCTTACACAGAAATATATAGAATTTAAATCACAATTAACACATTAACTTGGTTAAAAACATTCAAACTAAACAGGAATCACATTCTGTGTGAACTCAGTGTGACATCACATTGGTGAAAATTAATTAAGTAAGTATAAGTATTTAAATTCCAATAAAAACAATGAAAATATAGAAAATAAATAACAATTAAACCTCTGAGACCAAGAGACTTTGCCCACGAGCAAAAACAACACATCTGATTCATAGTTTAATCATTTATTAACCATAAAAGCTAGAGACTCACCAAAAGTTGCAGCTAAAAGCTAACGAGTTAGCGGTTACGGAGGTCGCTTCCGGGTCTTTCTAGCCTCTACAGGTGATTTTCTATCCAGCCTGGAACTTCCAGCCTTTTTCGGGGTCATTGAGCATTAAATCCAAACCGTTACATCCGAGATTTATCCACTTTATGTCGATAATTCAACGCGTTTTTGCTCATTTCTGCCGCTAGCTCCCGCTGCTACGTGTCTGCTCTGTGTTTACGGAAGAAAAGGAAGCAGCCTGCCTTTTTATATGGGAGACAACGTCACCCCCGACCCTCAGAGACTTGCAAAGCAACAGAGCAGTTGGGCCATAAAGGGTGACTGAAACCAGAGACAGGATGTCTCTAACATCATCAATTCAACTTCTAACACATTTGTAGAGCTGGGTTATAACAAAATGTACCAGAACATCTTATATTATAAAACAGAAGTATTGCAAAACCACTTAATGCAACAAACAACAAACTATATATTTATAACAACAAACTTAATGCATGACCCACATGTCTTCATTTATGTTGAAATAATGCTTTTACCTTTTGGCTTGAAATTATAATGCAAATCACCCACAATGTTTAAGCACATATAAAATTTTAAATCCCAACAAGGGCTACCTTAAAGCCCATGTTGCAAGTTAACCACCACTGCTGATTATTGGGTACAAAAAACACTCAAGATATGTATATCATTTTTAAAAATGTCTCCAAATAGTGTTAAAAGTTAGTTTTTGGTCATTTTTGGTGTTCGCGGGTTTATGAAGTGAATTCGGCGATGACGTCACAGAGGGGAGTCAAGTCTCAGCCTGGCACTAGAACTACGGTGACTGACTGGGATGAGGAAGAGGAGGAAAGGCCAGCAGCCGAATAATTACGAACCTACCAGACGTGAGAGGGTAAATGAGGAATTGTCAAGATTGTGGGGAAGTCGGGAGTGAGTCTCCGGTCGGGGAGCGAGCCGGTCGGGGAGTGAGTCTCCGGTCGGGGAGCGAGCCGGTCGGGGAGTGAGTCTCCGGTCGGGGAGCGAGCCTGTCGGGGAGTGAGTCTCCGGTCGGGGAGTGAGTCTCCGGTCGGGGAGCGAGTCTCCGGTCGGGGAGCGAGCCTGTCGGGGAGTGAGTCTCCGGTCGGGGAGCGAGCCTGTCGGGGAGTGAGTCTCCGGTCGGGGAGCGAGTCTCCGGTCGGGAGCGAGCGAAGCGAAGCGGCGGTCTCGGAGCGAGCGAGCGAAGCCGTCCGGTCGGGAGCGAAGCGAAGCGAAGCGCCCGGTCGGGAGCTCGCCCGCGATCAGCTGATCTGAAGATGCCTAAATCCGTTTGTGACATTTCAGGCAGGATCATGGTCCTCCCCAACCAGCAGCACCAGTATTGTAATTGTTTATATTTCAAACATCACGGCAGGTTGATTGTGGGCGACATCGCGGTCGTGTTAGCTTACCGAAGCTCTACTGCTGGCTGGCTACGTGACGTTAGCTATATCCGCTAGCATCTGTACAGGCTAACTATAGCCAGTTAGCTTTGTGTGTAACGTAACAACCCCCCATCTCGTAGGAGCGAAGCTTTCTATTTTGTTCAATACAATTATGGTACAACAGGTGCACTAATGCCACATGTATGATGTTGACAACATGGACGCATATATAGGCAACACCAAAGGCTGTCGTAATATTTACCTAGCAGGCTAGGCTAACGCTGTTGTGCTAACGTCCGGCGGCGTAGCGTTAGCTAGCGTTAGCTAGCAGTCTAAACTTGTGAAAAGCCGAACAACACCCCCGTCTAAGCTGTGTTTCACTTTCCCTCCAATATTATTATAAATATAATAAAGTCACATGGACTTGATCGAGACCATAGACTGTTAATATTAAAAGACTAGAAGCCACATTAGGTCAGACCAGTGGTAAATACAATGCAGGCTGCTCTGTTATCTCCCCTGCGTGACGTCATGCAATGCATTGTGGGGGGAAAATGAAACACTGTAAAATTGTTCCCATTTTTCTATATATATTCAGTTTTGCGATATCCAACACCATCAAAAACAATGGATAACCGTTCAAATATTTACTACCAACAAGCAAATTGCACAAATTCGTTGTAAAATTAAACCTGCAACATGGGCTTTAAATGGTTCAAATGTTATGGAAGGGGGCGTAGCCTGAGTAAGTGGGCATAGTTAAAGTATAGGGGGCAGCTCAGTATCACATGGAGACCACTCATAAGTTTCATGTAAATTGGATGATGTTTTTCATATAAGGTTGATTTCCTGTTGCCACCAAGGGGTGCTATGACCAAAAGTCAATGTTGGGCCTATAAATGTCCTCAGGGCTGGACCCTCGTGAAAAATTACTCAAAATGGCCACCACACCTCAGGACAAAGTTTTGCTTTTAATAACTTATCGTCTTATCAGGTCTTTAGATGACACAGACCGAATTTTAAGTCAATCTGATGAAATCTGTAGGAGTAGTTTAACCCTTGTGTTGTCTTTCTGTCAAAATTGAAAAGCAACACTTATGTTGATGGTTTTTATTGACATTTAACTTTTTCTTTTATTTCTTTTGCTTTTTCTCCCAATGTTTGTCACTTTTTTTGACGTTTTCAACACTACGTAACACTAACTTATTAACTTTAGTTTTACAGTTATTTTTGGAATTTATGGTCAATTGAGTTAAATTAGGAATTATTTAGACTAAAATTAAAGGAATGTACTGTATGTTAATGGATAATCACAGACTGAAATATGTCAACTTTTACTCAATACTATTTCAACACCACTTATATTTTTTTTCAAATGCTATAGAAATTGAATAAGACTCGCTAGAGGATACAGTGTATCTTGCATCTCCATGGTCAAATCAGCTCATTTCATATAAATAATATAGTTGAAAGCCTAACCAAAAAAATGTTTCCGTGATGACAAACTGTACCATGGTTCCAAGTGTTGGATCAGGCTGCAGAATCCCTATGTTATGACGACAGCCAGGGTTGGAGCACATTTTCACTTTTTTTGTGCTATTTTTGGGAAGCTTATCCCTTAGCATTCCCTCTTTTTTATGCCGTATTTATCAGAGAAAGCAGCAGAGTGTGATGTTACTGTTTTAACTTGATCAGCACTTCAATGCGAACATAAACGAGTAAGAGCCCTGCTTGCAGGGTGAGGGAGAGTGAGATATTGTGTGTGTGTCTGTCGCTCTCTGTCTGATCTTCACATCCCCTCTTGCAAGTTTTTTTTTTACAAAGCATAATGAGTTTTTTATATTGAGTTTGAGATTATATTGTTTTTGTCTTGTAATCAGGAGGACCTGATTCAGTGTACAGATCCAAACTCCCTACAGGTCAACACCAAAGATATGGACAGCACCCTAAGCAAAGCCTCCAGGGCCATCAAGAAGACCTCTAAAAAGGTAAAGGCAGCCTTCCGAACTGCACCTTTGCTCAACATGTATGATGTTATCATGAGTCATCCCTAGAAGCCAAGCATTATTTATACTTGTGCGGCCCCCTACACGTAGACGATTTGAAGAATCAGTCAAGAAGCCAGAAACGACCCAGTTCTGTTCGCTGCTCTCAACTCCGTTGCTGAATGTTGGCTAAGCTTGTTTTTAACCGGACGCTGGCAAAACCTCTACTGTCATCCAATGTGATTGACTCTTCTGACAGATCTGTCACCAGCCACACATAAGAGACACATTGGCCTGAAGTGCTGACTTTAAGTCGACCCCAATGTCCTCATTCGGGTACAGCCCAAGTTCAGACTGACAAGACTTTTTAAATTGTAGTCTAGATCATGAGGTAAATATGTGTGCTGAATTACACACGTAACCCTGTTACCGTTGGCTTGTAATATGAAAAATATTTTATGCAGTAATTCCATACTTGGTAAAATGGTAAAAGAGACATCTCATTGTACATAAATCTGTCTAGGGTAAGCTATGACTCTCATTATAACTTTGATAACTAATGAGAGGCTAAGAGAACAATCCTGGTTTAATAACCAAATATAATGTTATATTGAGCTGAAGTTTTCTGGGAGTTTGTTTGAGGTATGTGGTGCATATGTCAGGTCTTTAATAAGACTGTTATTGCATTCCTGATTTTTATAATACTACTGTGATGAAAAAAAAAACATTTTTTCATAATTACTCAGTCATTGCAGCCCACAGATTTAAAATTGAGCAATAAACCGGAATTGTTCAAATGGTTTCTTTACTGAATTCCCTGTACAGTGTTTTGAGACCATGTATTATGGTGATATTACATTTGAAATAAAATTGAATTGAACTAATGACATGAACGAGACAAAAAAAGAGTGCTATCTACAGATACTCAAAAGAAAGTGGCTAAAAATACAAAATAAAATGCTAAGATTCTGTCTTTGTGTTTGTGCCAGGTGACAAGGGCGTTCTCTTTTACTAAGACCCCAAAACGTGTGATCCAGAGGGCGTTCATGGCTAACAGTACTCCAGATGAGAAAAGTCAAAGACTGAGTTGTGAAAACCGCATTGGCAGCAGCTCCACATTGGCTGTAAGTGTTTTTTGTTAATATACTCACAAATGTAGACATGATGCTTTCTAATATCCACATTTTTATGATTCAAACACTAATACATGTTTTTTGATTTACTTACTTCAAAAGATTTTTGAATTTAAAGCTTGTGTGTGTGTGTGTGTGTGTAATGTCTCTACTTTGTCTTCTTTCTATGAACAGCAAAACACAATTAATACTGGGTGGCTGTTGGATGTCTCTGTCGTTGATTTTTTTTCTATTCTATCTCTTTTTTCCCTTTGCTGAAAACCAGGCAACTGGCAGGAGTCTTCCATCAATTTATGATGGAACAGCTTTCAGTCGGTTTTAGTAGTTTCTATCTTGCCTAATTAAAAAGAAGAAAAAAATCAAATTATAACATTATTCACAACATTTACACACATTCAATTGCCTTATCTAACGTATTACCTTGTCAATGAGGATGTGTGTTTGGCAGCTGTAGGATAAATGGTAAAACCTATTTTGCAAAAGATGTTTTATTTACTTTTTGCCCAAATTGTAAACATTAGGAAGTGACTGGTCCCCAACTTTGTTGCATGACCAAAAATAAAGTAAAAATGATTGGACAGTGACAGTAAAACCAGGGGCCAGATGCCTAATAACTGGCTCATGACTCAACAAAAAAACCGCTTTTGAACGTGCAGTTGTGTTCAGAATAATAGCAGTGTGTTTAAAAAAAGTGACTAATGCTCAAAATTCTTAGAGTAGCTTTTAATTACATTATATCAATGCATTGGTAACACTGCACATTTAATTCCAAATCAAAACATGACCAACATTGATGAAGTTTGTGTTATACCTTTACAGAAAGTGAAGAAAAAGGAATATTAGGCTGTTCAAAAACATTGCCATTATTTCTTAGAACTGCTTCACATCTGTGTTGCATGCAGTCAACCAACTTCTGGCACCTGTGAACAGGTATTCCAGCCCAGGACGATTGAACTACATTCCACGATTTCTCTGCATTACTGGATTTGGCCTCAGAAATCGCATTTTTGATGTCACCCCACAAGTTTTCTATGGGGCTGACCACTCTATAACATCAATCTTATCATCTGGAACCAAGATTTTTCTCCTTACTGGTGTGTTTTTGGGTCATTGTCTTGTTGAAAGACTAATTTCAAAGACATTACCTACAACATGACCTCTTCAAGTATTTTGATGTATTGAAACTGATCCATGATCCCTGGTATGGCCCATAGGCCCAACAACACAGTATGAGAAACATCCCCATAACATGATTTTTGTACCACCATGCTTTACTGTCTTCACATTGTACTGTGGCTTCAATTCAGTGCATGGGGGTCATCGGACAAACTGTCTGCGGCCCCTAGACTCAAAAAGAGCAATTTTGCTCTCATCAGTCCACAGAATGTTGCTCCATCTCTCCTTTGGCCAGTCAGTGTCTCCTTTGGCAAATTTCAACCTATTCAGTACAATGTATTTTTTCAGCAATGGGACTTTGACTTCTTCTAGCTGATGGCTTTGCTTCCCATAGCCTTCTTCTGATTGTAACAGTACTCACAGGTAACTTGAAGTCTTTTTTTGATGGAGCTGATCATTGGTTGAGCCTTTGCCATTTTGACTATTCTTCCATCCATTCGAATGGTAGTTGACCATTTTTTCCCACGTCGTTCAGGCTTTGGATGCCATTTCAAGGCATTTGAAATCTTTTTGGCTGAGCAGCCTATAATTTTCTGCACTTCTTTGTTTTCCACTCTCCAGTCAAAGTCCACTGTTCCTCAGAGCAATACCTGGAACGACCCATTTTGATGAGTATTTCAGTGTGAAATGCACTATAACCAGCATGCACAGCATTTGCTTCGTTCCTTAAATAAGTGAAAACTGTTTCTTCACAAAATTAATCACCTCACTAATTGGACACAACACTGCTATCTTGAACATGCCCCTTTCAATTACAGGTTCAATTACACAGAATAAGCAGCATGCATGTCTGGACTGTTGGGTCTGTTGGTTTTATATGACTCTACAACATTTACTAGAAATATCACTTCTACCAATAATGATTTATGATGTTGGACTGCTATTGTTTTGAACAGAACTGTACACATGTCCCACCAAAACAAGTTCCTTCCAGGCGCTATGTTGCAGAGGCACCGTTGCTCCGTCTGGCGCATACCGCCACCCAGGACGATTTTGATTGGTTTAAAGAAATGCCAATAAACTAGAACACATATTTCTCCTATACCAGAATGTTGTGTGGACTAGCCAGACCTTCCACTGTGGAGGTAGGTCTGGCAATGCTAGACTAGGAAGGCTTTAACTGGGCGCTAAGCCATTAAAGGCAGCGCTTCTGACTTGGACCAATTTATCCTATAACGGGAACATTTTGATAAACAGCCAATGATCCTGAGTAGTCAGGGTATTGATCTGCTAGGTTCGGACACAAAAAGTAATACACAGCGGGTGAAATAATTATTAAACACGTCATCATTTTTCTCATATTTCCAAAGGCATGACATGAAATGTTCACCAGATGTTGGTAACAGCCCAAGTAATCCATACATACAAAAAAACCAAAACAACTAAATTCAGAGATTAACAGTGATGGGAATAAGGGCATTATAAAAGAACGGCATTACTAATGCTGTTACTTTTTTCAGTAACGAGTAATCTGATTGATTACTCTTCGCATCTTAATGCCGTTACCTTTACTGCCAAAAATTGTACATACTATAATTGTAATTGTGTTTTTTTTCTTCAGACCAACTAGATCTCTGAGCCGAGAACCAAAACTTTTCTTCTTCCTTGGTTCGTGGGCCATGCACAAGACAAGCACATAAATGCTAACAATTGGTTGAGGTTGAGTAAGGGGGGGGGGCCAGGGGCGGGCAGGTAGGCAGATGCTGTTTCCCAGATCTGCATTGACTTTAATGAAGCCAGCTGACG